>JARHVA010003462.1:1785000-1973623 GCA_037957365.1 Torreya grandis | reverse complement strand
AGCTTACCAATTGGATATAAAATCAACTATGTGGTGGGCCAATAAGAAGTTGGAAATGAATCTTAACTTGACCACCACTACATGGGAATAGTTTGTGATACTATTAAAATCATGATGGCTTTCATAGTTATAATTTGACCAAAAGCTTATAGATTTTTAAAATCTAAAGTAAGGAGACCTATTGATAAATGAGTATTAGGAATAGTTCACCAAACTTCTAAAATATGTACCTCAATATCAGGTAGATGAGAGGTTTAGGATTAGGAAGTTCATCATGGGATTAAAACCTTATATTGGTATAAAATTGGATGTTCATGGACCATCTACCATGGACCAAGTCTTTGAAAAGATAGTCAAATAAGAATAAAAGTTTAAATCTCTTGCTTAAGTTAGAGATAAGTTTAAGAAAAAGTTTGGAAGTTCTAATCTATCTTTCAAAATGAAGAACTAGAAACAAAGGAGTGGAGACTCGAAGAGTTAGTTCAAGAGTCATAATAATAGATTCAATAGTGTTTTAGGTAACAAGAAACTAGATAATAATTTCAAAGGTAGTTTTAATGGAAACCAATAGTCTGATAGAAAGGGACCACTTGGAGGTTTCTTCATTTGTGGAGGTGGCCATTTTTCTCATGAGTGTACCCAAGATAAATCAAGGAATAAAGGTTTAGCTCCTCAACAAATAAATTTCAATAATGTATTCATGTAACAGTTGACAATCAACAAGCTGAATTCCAAGCTTCATCCATAGAACTATTAGGGATTTTGTTTGAACATCCAATTTCCATTTTGATAGATATAGGGTTACAAAATGTTTTATAGATCCTATAAATCTAAATAAATTATCTAGAAACGATGGAGTAATACAAAATACATGGTCGATGTAATATGGGAATGATTCAAAATTTAAAGTTGACAAGTGTTTAATTGATGTTGAGATTAGGTTGCTTGAATTCATAATAGTAGTGGATCTTTATGCAACACTGTTAGGGTCATATGATGTGATCCTAGGGGAAAAATAGCTTGTGAAGCATAAAGCCAAGGTTGATTTCTATCTAAGTAAGGTTGAGCATCTAAATGATTTTATAAATTAGATACTAATTTTGGGTAATAAAATAAAGTTAAGACTTACGTAGATTTATGCAATGTAACTCAGGAAGGCTCAAGGAAAAGGATGACAACAATTTATCATCAAGATAAATGAAATGGAGGAATCTAAGGAACCATAAATTAAATATTACCTTTGCCTTAAGAATTTTCATGATGTGTTTCTAGAGGAATTACTAAGACTTCCTCCTAAATGAGAGTTTTATTTCTCTATTTATATCATACCTAGATCAGATCCTCAGTCTAAGGTACCGTATAGAATGACAATCACCAAATTAGTTGAGTTGAAGTCTCAAATCTAGGAGATTTTATCTAAAGGGTTGATCAGGCCAAGTGTATCACCATGGGGTAAATTAGTTGTCTTCATCAATATCAAGGATGGTACTCTTTGACTTTACATTGATTATAATGTTGAATAAAGCAACTATCAAAAATAGGTATCTATTACCTTGAATAGATGATATTTTCAATCAAATGTGAGGAGAAATGGTATTTTATAATATTAATATTAGATCAAGATATCATAAATTAAGGATAAATGATGATTGTATTCCAAAAATAGTATTTAGAACTCGATATGGGCACTATTTGTTAATAATTTTACCATTTAGATTGATAAATGCTCCTACAACATTCATGAATCTCATGAAAAGTGTATTTAGAGATTATCTAGATCATTTTGTTTTGGTATTTTTAGATGACATTCTTATATACTATAAGGATGAAGAATAGCATATTCAACATTTAGAATTAGTTTTTCCAACAGTTATAGAAGCACAAGTTATACGACAAGTTATCCAAGCATATATTTTTCCAAAATAAAGTACAATATATGAGACATATTATCTCTACAAATGGTATTTATATAGATCCAAAAAAGATAAGAGCCATTATGGAATTGTTGGCACCAAATAATGTCCACAAGGTAAGGAGTTTCATGGGATTAGTGGGCTATTATAGGAAATTCATTGTGAATTTTTCTAAAATAACTAATCTAGTTAACTCTCTGTAGCATAAGAATCAAAGTTTTATTTGGTTAGATAAGTATGAAGTAGATTTTTAGAAATTGAAAAGAAGGCTTACTTTGGCACTAGTACTAAGAGTTCTTGATCCCAATGGTCAATTGTTAGTGATCACATATGCATTGGGGGATGGATTAGGAGGAGTCCTTATATAGGATGGTGCAGTGATAACCTATGAATTAAGAAAGATGAAGCCTTATGAGGTGAAATATGCACCTCATGACCTATAAATTACAAACATTATGCATTATTTACAAGTTTGGATGCCTTATTTATTGGAGAAACTATTTTAGATCAATACTGATAACTTGGGATTTAATTACATCTTTACCTAACCAAATATGAATACTCATTAGAGATGCTAGTTAGAGTTTTTTTTTTACTATGATTTTAATATCAATTATATCAAAGGAAAGGAAAATAGAGTAGATGATGCCCTAATTAGTAGGAGGGACATAGTAGATATGGATACTATCAAGATTACATTTATGGATTGAGTGATTGAATTCTCACTAGGAGATGAATTCTATGATTAGGTTAGGAAAGTGTTATCTAAGAATGCTCCGAATAGAGAATGATGGTCTTTTGTGATATAATAGAAGGATATATGTGCTAGATCAAGAGAATATAAGGATCATAGTGCTAAAATAACTACACAATTCTCCATATTTAGTACATATACGAGTAACCAAGCTTATGGCAGAGCTTAGACCACTTTATTTTTGGAAGGGAATCAAGAAAGATGTAACATACTTTGTGTCACATTGTCTATAATGTCAACGTGTGAAAGTTAAAAATGTTAATCTAGATGGATTATTATATCCACATGACATATTAGAATGGAAGTGGTATGTGATTAGTATGGAATTTATCCAAGGTTTACCATTATCATAGAATAGGCATGACATGATCTTAGTTGTAGTTGATAAACTAACCAAGGTAGCTCATTTTATATCAGACGATTTGATAGATGACTCACCCATTCTCTTAAAGAGTTTTGTAAATAAAGTATATCAGTTACATGGATTTTTAGAGAATATAAATTCAAATCATTATCTAAGGATGAATTATAGGTTTTGGTTAACTCTAAATTCAATTTTGAGTACACAACTAAACTTCATTACTGCATATCACCCATAGACTAATGATAAAATTGAGTGAGTAAATTAGGTGTTAGAAGATCTCCTTCATATGTATTGGATGGATAAATAATACAAGTGGGAATTATACCTTCCATTGGTTGAGTTTGTTTACACTAACTCATACCAATCAATTTTGAATATGGCACCATTTGAAGCATTATATAGAATAAGGTGTAGGACACCAATCAGTTAGGACAGGTTGGAAGATAGGGTAGTCTTTGGACCTAAGATGCTTTCAAAAATGGAATATCAAGTCAGATCAATCAGATAAATATTGGCTAAAGCCAATGATATGTATAAGAGTTATGTGATTTGAAGAGAACAACTAGGTATTTTTTAGTAGGTGATAAAATGTTCTTGTGGATTAAGCTACAAAAGTGCTCAATTAAATTCAAGAAGTCAATGAAAATTTCATTGAGATATGTGGGACCCTTTGAGGTTTTATAAGTGGTCAATACTATAGTGTATAGGCTTGCATGACCACCAACCTTAGCTCTATTACATAATGTCTTCCATGTATCTTATCTTAAAAAATATATAGTTAATCCTTCAAATGTGTTGGATTAAAGTGCTTCATAGGTTTTATATTCTGGGGTGGTCATGGTATAACCAATCAGAGTAATTAACACTTGCAAACTTATTTTGAGTAATAGAGAAACATCATAGTGCAAGGTCCTACGGACCCAGTACTTTGAGGATAGTGATACTTGGGAGGACTATGATGAGTTCTACAGGCTATTTCCATATTTTTTTGCATGATTTGATGCTTCATACTATGTTATTTTTATACCAAATAACATTTTAATTTTTATTCAGAACTAGTGTTTGAATAAGTGTCATAAGGATGATGACCAACTTTAGGGGGAAGGATGTCACATCCCAATTTATCACCAATTTAATTTACCTATTTATCCATGGATTATTATGGTTGTTAAATTGATTAATTATTTTTTAACTAAGTTGTAAGTCATATGTTGTTATGGGATAGTTGTATGTTACTTTGATTACATGATTAAATTTATGAGTTAGTTGTATTGTATATTATTTATATTATAATCATGTTGATCTGTTAATTTAATAGTGTTTTATGATATATATCATAAAATAATGGGCTAACTACCTTCTTGTTATGAGTTGGATGTAGGAGAGTTTGATCCCTCAGGGCATGATGGAGGGAGAACATCATCAGAGATGATGGTGTAGATGGAGGTGTTGGGGGATGACAAAAGAATGACTGGAACCCATTAACACACCACATTAGATAGTACAAATTATATACATTATTTGAATTATTAATGTTAGTATATTTTTGATGTTTTTTGCATTTAGATAATTGATTATGTGTGTTAGTTAAGTTTAATACTTATGTAGAATTAATCTTGTGTGATTTCATAGTGGCTATTATATGTAGATATAATATGTAATGTTTCTATATGATTATGTCATGTTATTATATTTATTATTATTAATTCTTATGGGAACGTAAATATGCATGAATAATATTTAGTTGCCACTATATATAGACTAACCATAATGTCTTTGAAATATTTTATAACATTAGCTAGTTATAATTAGGGGGAAGGATGTCATATCCCAATTTATCACTAATTTAATTTACCTAATTATCTATGGATTTTTTATGGTTGTTAAATTTATTAATTATTTTTTAACTAAGTTGTAAGTCATATGTTGTTATGGGATAGTTGTATGTTACTTTGATTACATGATTAAATTTATATGAGTTAGTTGTATTGTATATTATTTATATTATAATCATGTTGATTTGTTAATACAATAGTGTTTTATGATATATATCATAAAACAATGGGCTAACTACATTCTTGTTGTGAGTTGGATGCATGAGAGTTTGATCCCTCAGGGCATGATGGAGGGAGAACATCATCAAAGATGATGGTGTAGATGGAGGTGTTGGGGGATGACAAAAGAATGACTAGAACCCATTAACACACCACATTAGATAGTACAAATTATATACATTATTTGAATTATTAGTGTTAGTATATTTTTGATGTTTTTCCCATTTAGATAATTGATTATGTGTGATAGTTAAGTTTAATACTTATGTAGAATTAATCTTGTGTGATTGCATAATGGCTATTATATATAGATATAATATGTAATGTTTCTGTATGATTATTTCATGTTATTATATTAATTATTATTAATGCTTATGGGAACATAAATATGCATGAATAATATTTAGTTACCACTATATATAGACTAACCATAATGTCTTTGAAATATTTTATAACATTAGCTAGTTATCATTATGATATTAGAGAAATATCATTATATGGATTACCTCCTTAATATATAAAGATAAAAAAGACATATGGTAGTCTATATAACTTAGTAATAACACAATGGTTACATTGTTATAATACTAATATGTTTGGTCTAATAGTTGTTTGATTTACCATTACTATTAAAAGAATATCATCAAATTTATATTAGTCTCATTATTATTAAAGTGTTATCTTTATTAAGTTATTTAAAAGATTTCATTATATTCTAAAACTATCTTAAGAACTAAACCTAGTCATTATGCACATGCATAGTCATTTATAATAATGTTAAAAGTGGAATTTTATGAGGTGATACATGGGCATGTAACATAAAGGGATCATGCAGGATTTAATGATATTAAAATAATTATTAAATTAAATATGAGGGAAAGTTAAAAAAAATTAGGGTTTTTCTTGATTTATTCAAAATAAAGTTAACTATGATTATTTAAGAAACATATGGATAATTTAGATTATGCATGAAGAACTATGAGCTATGAGCTAACAGTTGTATGCAAAATTAGATTGGGAAGAGATGATAAGAGGAGAGTGGGAGAAGAAAGTATATGACATTAAGAGGAGAGGAGAAAGCATAGCAAAAGAGAGAGATTTTCTAGATCATAGAATTTTAATTTGGAAGATTTGATAAGGTTGGTAATGTTATTTAATTATTATGTGGAAAAAGTTAAAAACTATGTTTAATTTGTCTCCTAGGTTTTTTAGAATTATTTTTCATTTTAATGATGTAGGTTTAGCCTTGTGGATGGCTTAGCCTATTTCAGAGAATTTCAGCTTATGTTCCAAGAAATGAACAAGAGAGAAACTAGATATGGGTATGGTATAAAAACCTATTTGCTTGTGTGTGTGTTGATCAGATGATTATAAAGATCTCCTCTGTAGCTTGGGAGGAATGACCTAGAAATCACTAAAGCAAATGGTTGGTTAGATAGATAGTTGGGTGGATTGCCTAGTGATAACTAGATATAAGAAGCAAGAACTCCCTAAGAGGTTGTCAATCTATGCTTTTTAAACAATTAAGTTTAGAAATTGAAAGATAAAGTACTTGCATAAATCACAAAAGATACTAAAATTAAGTACAAGAAATTCTTGATAAATAAATTGATGAAGTTGACTAATTATATAAATAAGAGGGTCAATACTAATGCTAAATAGGTTAGGTGTGGTTCAAAAAAAGGGTAGAGTTCTATAATCGAGATAAATAAATGAAATTTGGATTTTATTGAGGGTAAGTGGGTGAAAATAACTTATTATTTTGTGTCACAGTGACCATTGGTGATTGAGGTGACCATTGATGGTTGGGGTAATTGTCAATGATTGAGATAGATCATCTGTGGTTAGGGTGACCATAGATGGTTATTGTGGGTTAGGTCTAGGTAATAAAAGGCTGATTGATGAGGTTATATAATAATATTTTGAGAGGTTAGTTTGGCTAGGCTGATTGTAAATTACAAACAAAGTGACTGAATAATTAAAACAAACACTTAACTTGTTTATAGATCATGGGGTGGTTTGGATATGGTTATGTTCAAATGATGTCAAGAGTTCATCAACTAGTTATTTGTACTATTGAAAAACATGATTATTACACTGGTAAGATCCATTGATTTGATTGAACACTAGTTGAGAGTTGACAAAGATGTTGATCTTTTTGACTCCCAAGGCTAACATAGTTTAAAGGCCTATTACTAGGGCTTCATATTTAGCCATATTTTTGGTACATTCAAAATCTATCTTGAAGGATAAAGGAAGAGATTAGCCATGAAGGGGAATAAGGATAATTCCCTCCCCCCCACTGCATTAACACTTTGATCCATCAAAGAACATTATCACTTGATAGGTGAAGTTTGCCTGAGAGAGGGCCATGATGGACTCATCAAGAAACTCAAGAGGAGGAGGTTGATTATTTGCTAATGATGCATCAAATAATTGGTTAGAAATAACTTTCCCTTTAATTGAATTATGTTGAAGAAACTAAAGGTCAAAATTATCAAAAATTTTGAGCCACTTGGCCATATGTTGGTTTTGGTAGGGCTTGGAGTGCATATACCTGAGTGGGTTAGTATTTTTAATAACATAGGTTTTATGGCTAAGAAGGTAGTGACAAAGTTTGATGTCCACAAAGACTAAAGCTAAGCAAAGTTTCTTTATATAGGTGTATTGAGTCTCATAATCTACAAACATGTGACTAATGTAGTAGATGGCTTTCTCTTTATGTTGTTCATCTTGATGAGTGAGCATGGCCCCTAAGGAGTTGTCACTGGTGGAGATATAAAGATAGAAGGGTTGATCATTCTTGGTAAGGGTGAGGATAAGTGGAGATAAAAGGTACTTTTTAAGTGAATCAAAGGCCTTTTGATAGTTTATATTCCATTTAAAGGACACATCCTTCTTCAAAAAGTGATGGAAGGGTTGACATCAGTCTAAGAGTGGGGAGATAAAGTGATGATTAGATTAGAGCTTCACTTACAAACTATGGAGTTGATTAAGGTTGACTGGAGGAAGCATGCTAAAGATTTCCTTGATTTTGGTGGGATCAACTTCATTTTCCTAAAAGGAAATGATAAAGATAAGGAAATTTCTAGACAAGACCTTAAAAATGCATTTCTTGGGGTTAAGGCAGACATGGTAATGGATGAGTCACTTAGAGATAATCTTGAGAATGACCAAATGATCCTTATGATATTTGGATTTCCTAAGAAGGTCATCCATATAGTCTTTAATGATTTTGTAGATAAGGTCATGGAATATGTAAGTCATAGAACATTGGTAGGTTACACCAGCGTTCTTTAGTCCAAATGGCATGACCCTATAGCAGAAGGTCCCCCATGGGGTGATAAAAACAATTTTATGTTGATATTCAAGGGTAATTAAGATATAATTGTAGATGAAAAATCCATCCATGAGAGATAACATCTCATGGTTGGATATAATATCAACTATTTAGTCAATTCTTGGTATAGGAAAGTCATCTTTTGGGAAAGTAAGGTTGAGGTCATAAAAGTCTTCATAAATGCATAATCCTCCTATGGATTTGGTGAGAGGCATGATGTTCAAGACCCATTTGGGATAGTCAATGGGTTGAATGAAATTGATGGATAGGAGATGTTGAATCTTTTATTTTATGATAAGGGATATGCAAGTGTGCATTCATCAAAGTTTGTACCTAATGGGCTTACCATCATGATTGGTGACTATGTTGTTGGTAGTGATGGAGGGGTTGATTCTTTAATGTTACTATAATACCAAGAAAATGTTATGGTACGATCTTGTAGGAAGGAGGGAAAGTCTTGAAGATCCTCAAAATTCAATGATTGTAAAATTTTGACAATGCAAGGGTCAACGAGAGTGCCCAAGTTGATATCCATGGTGGCTTCATTCAACATGGTTGAAATCTTAGGAGGAAGACTTTTTTGGATGGAAGAATACAAAGCACTAAGGTAGGTAAGAATGGAATCATCATCCTGACACTACATGGTATTAATGGTAGGAGATTCATATTTTATCATCTTAGGATGGGTCATAGGGTTGGTTATGGTTGTTTTATCCTTATAATAGGTCAAGGGTCTAAGGCTGATCATGTTGATGAAAAAAAAGTTAGGGGGGATGATATCAAAATCTTCAGTTATCAATGGTGGAGTAGATGGTAAGGATGGGATGTCATCACAGATGATGGTAACAGGAGGTAGGTTAGTTTATTTTTAAGGTGGTGTGAAGATGAGGTTTTTAAAAATTTTATTGGAAGCAATTTATACAACCAATGTTCATACTGACCTAGGCCAAACCCCTTCCAGGCACACTAGTAGAGGTATGTCTTAGAAAATTTTAGCTTGTCTAGATAAGAGAAGCTAGAGGTGAATGGTCAAGGTGAAAAAGAGGTGGTATAAGTGCCAAGGGGTTTATCAATTCCCCCATAGATGAAATGGTTTTGATTGTTTGAAGGTCCAAGGGGAATAATGGATCTGATATTAGGGTCATACTTGGGTTAGTTGTTAAGTTGCCCATACTCATGGGGAGTAGGGAAGGTCTTAGGGGTCAAGAGGCAATATTACCCAAGTGAAAGATGTTATAATGTTGATTCTAAATGGTCTATAGTGGAAATTTGATCTGAGGGGATTTATGAGATAGTAGATGCCTTATTGTTAGAAGAAAATATGGCTTCATATTTTATGGTTAAGGGCTTATCTTTGGCTGATGAGGGTGTGCTAGATGGAGGTAAGAGGATGTCATTAGGTTGATAAGTCATGTTTCATGATGAAAAGGGACTTGGGTTAGCTGTATAGTGACAACATGACCTTCGTGATTGAATTGATGTAATGATAAAGGGTAGAGGGCACATAACCCATGGAGTAGATCCAAGGTCATCCCAATAAAACATTATAATAAAATTCACCTTCCATTACATAGAATAGCTCTGAGAGTGTGTGAGGTCCTAAGTGAATGTGAAGGACAATAGTTCCTAGAGTAGTGGCCATGGTGTCATTGAAGGATTGGAGGATGATTGAGGTTTTGAACATGACATTATTTGGTAGTTTATGTTGATCATAGGTATGGGAGGAGATGATATTAATACTAGCTCCCCCATAAATCATAACTCATTTAATGCAGGTTTAGTTGATGTAAGAAGTGATGAAAAGAGGGGTAGCTAGGTCATCAAGGTGGATATAAGGTATTTATGAATCCTTGAAGGTGATAAGGCTAAAAATTTGAAGAGTAGCAACAAAGGCTACCAAAGGTTGAGGGTCTTTAGGTTGGACCTCTATTGATTATAATGCCTCTATCATTGCTTGATGATGATGAGGTGAGGTAGAAATCAATTCTTATAGGCTCATATTTGTTGGGGTTTGGTGAAGTTGTTTTATAACCCCTCTTATGATTGATGTAGAGGGGTTAGATTGAGAGGTACCCAAGATAGATACCTTGGGTTTGGTTGAAGGTGAAGATGCTTGAATTTGACTTAGTTCAGAAGTGGTGAGATGGAAGTCATTTTGGAAATAGGATCGGTGGTATAGGTCTTAAGTAAGGTGGTGTTCTTAATTGATGATTTTGGTTTAGGTAAGGAAGTTGATAAGTTTTAGGTAAAAGATGTCAAGGTAGCTAGTTTGGTTATTGATGGCTCGGTGAAGATGGGTGTGTCAAAAAGTGAGAGTGATGGCATAATTAAAAGTGGTGGTTGAGTTTTGGTTAAGACTGTTGGTTTCCTAATCAAAGTAAAGGGATGAGGCTCTAAAATAGAGGGCAAGGTTGAGGGAGGTAGAACTCTAGTCTTCTAGACTTTTAATGGCTTTACCTCCTTGGTTGATTTGGTTTGGTACTTGTTTGGTGGGTCTGGTGAGGTTAGCTCTAGTTTCAAGGATTGATGATTAAGTCTACATAGGGAAGATGCTAGGGTTTTTGGTTAGTTTGGTTGAAGTAAGAGAGGATGCTTTGGTTATTTGGGATTTGATTGTTTTAGATGGTTGAGAAATGATTGGGTTCGTAGAGGTTTTTATTGGTTTAGTTGATATGATAGTGGGTTGGATAATAGAAGTGGTGGATTGGTACATAAAATATGTGGTTGGAAGTTCCTATTTGGTGATATAAGGGAGACCCAATTGTTTCCAAAATATGGATTAATTAATGTCATGTTTGAAGACAAATTCCAATCTCTAAACTAGTATATAGAATAGTTTATAGATCAATCTTATTCCCTGGGCACTGAACTCAAAGGATAAACCCATAGGTTAAGAAATGGGAATGGTGACCTCATATTTTTACTCAATCAAAAGATTAAAGGTTTGGGAGGGTGGTTCCTCTATGGGAGGTGCAGATATGGTGGTTTCTTCCTTGGGAATGATCTCCAAAAAGGAAGTGAATTGTTCTGTAGTTGAGGGAGGAGGTAAAGTGGTGACAGTTACTTGCTTTAGTATGTTAGTTTAAGGAGGGGTTGATGACTCCAATACTTTAATAAATGGAGGAGGTGAGAAAGTTACTTCTATGGTTTGGGTATCCAAAGAAAGATAAGGTAGTTCCACTATCTCAATAAGTGGAGAGGGTGAAGAACATGTAGGTTGGGTGGTAGGTTCCTCAACAATGAGTGTGTCAAGAGCCATATTAATGGTATGGGCATCATAAGAAGACCCAACTTTGTTTCTCTTATTTTTTGGTAGGTGAATGATTGGGAAAAATCTTATCTAAAAATGTCAAGGGCTTGGTTTAGAGTTGCATTGGGGTTGTCCAACACAAGCTCCCCCTTGTCAATGAGGGTTTGGTTACCATTTTTGAAGGTATTACACATACTAACGTCATGTCCAAATAATTGATGGAAATCACAAATGTCATTATAATTATACAAGATAGGTGTAGGATGAGAAGAATCAAATTATTGAGGGGGTTTGATGAGAAGAAGCTGTATGATATTAGATTTTAGCTACTTGTCCAAGACTGAAGTGTAAGACTCCCAAAGTGAAGTAAATTTCTTCTAATTATTTTAGTTTTGGTTCCTCATGTTTTGATGTGAGGATATAGAAGAATTTGGTTGATTGATAGATGGTGGAGGAGTAGTCTTAAGGATAACTACATTCATAGTTCCCTTGCTTTTGGCATTGGTGTTGGTTTGGTTGCTTAGTTTAGATGAAGAGGCATCATTGGATTTGATGATAGAGTTTTTGTTTTTGAATTTTAACTTTACTTCATTGATGGCTCTATTTTATAGCATACTTGCCATGGTAAAATATTTGTGAAAGGTTATGAAGCTCTAAACATGAAATGTAGAAGAGACATGATTGGCACATGCTTGAGCAAAAAGGTATATTAGCTTGGGTTGAGGTAGGGAGAAATAAATTTGATTGATTAAAATCCTCCAATAGGCTAAAAAAATAGTAATAATTTCATTATCAAATTAATGGATAGAGTAAAGGTTAGTGATGAAAACTTTCTTGGAGATGTTTATTGAAAATTGATCCATGAAATTTCGGGCTAGCTAGGTGAAGGAGAAGAGAGAGTGTTTTGTTATGACACTATACCAATCTAGTGCTAGATTAGATAGGGACATGGGGAAGGTAAAAATAAGGAGATTATCATTATAGGAAATCAAATAAAGTGAATTCCTAAATTCCTTGAGGTGTTTTTAGGGGTCTTCCTTACTTTTAAATTTAGAAAACTTGGGAAGTTCCCACTGAGGAGGATATGGTCTGATAGGGACATTCGGGTGAATGGGCTCATTACAGATCTGGTCATATGATAAAATGTTGTGAGCCCCAAAAATGAATGACTATAGAGTGGTCATTTTATCCATTAGTAGTTTCATTAGATCCATTTGGGGTTGCACCCATGAAAGGTTGTAAGGTGCATATTGTTGGTGTGGTTTGGTGACATATTGATAATTATTAGGAGATTGAGGAGCTGCCACATATTGATATATTGATCCAAAACTTGAAAGTCTTAGTTGAAGAATATTTAAAGAACACATAAATAATAATGTTATCTCTGAGAAGAGATGTTTTATTGCTCAAAATTATAGATATAACATATGCCTATCTCTGGGAAGAGATGTCTATTTTCCTTTCAAGATACATATTTATTTATACCTATTTTTGAAGGTAGGAGGAGGATGTGGAAGGTCACCAATGTCAAGGGAGATGAAATTCTTATACTTCCATGAATTAAAATAATGTAGAATTTGAGAAACTACTATTTTTAGAAACTTACTATTTTAGACTACACTACTAATATTAAAATTTGGGGCACTTACATTTGGTTTTTTAGTGACAAAACCCACTAAGAAGAGATTGGTGTCATCTCACAGTGTTCCCATCATTCTTAGCTTTCCAATGATTCAAACATGGAGTCAAATAGAGCTATGATGCAAAAGTTATGGCTCCCAAAAATTTTGCCACCAGTTGGGGTAGGAACGTCACCTAAATTATTGCTTGAAGTGTTGCCTGAATCATTACCTAAAATGTTATTAAAATCATTCCTCCCTCCTTTAGAAGCAATGGTCCCCATTGAATTATGAGTCTTTATCAAGTGTGGTAGTTGTGTCTTGATCTCATTCTCATCTACTAGAGCAAAACTCTATATATCAAGCTCACCAATGTCTAGTTGTTCTGCTATGACTGAAGTGCTTAATAGAGGTGGATGATACAAAATGGCTACATCATTTGGTGTCATGGGTTGGAACCCAATTCATAATTTGAATGGACTATGATTTTTGGAGATATGTAGGGCCTGATTGTTCACCATTTCTATTTGAACATCAATCTATAGATGGAAGGCCATGAACTTCCTCAGCTTGGTATCCATTTGCTTTTGTTGTTCTATTGATTGTGTAGTCAGGGCTGAAACATCAACTTTTTTGGATTTTTATGGCTTGACCATCATGAGAATGAATTTATTGGCACTAATAAAGAAGATAGATGTGGAAGGTGGTACCTTGGGTACCCTATAACACCATATTCCAAGAGTGAGGGTGATCCTTCAAGTTCTTGATTCGTAGATGTCATGTCTATCATACATGAATGGCTAACCAAGGAGTACATCACAAACATCCAAATTGACCACATCACACAAGACCTCAATTTGGAAGATTTTATTGCATATGAAAGAAGACACTAGTGGGTGACATAGAGGTTTCTCCCTAGACTCAACCATCCAATACTATATGGCTTTGGGTGAGGTTTCATGGATAGATTTAGAATTTTCACAATATTAACAGAGATTAAATTTTTATTGACTCCCACTATCAAGAATGAAATGTAGAGGCTTACCTTTCACTCATAACTTAGATTGAAACAACCTTTCCTTATCATCTAGCCTTTCCTCATGGGTCTATGATGAAGAAAAGATGGCATCAGACTCAACATCTACAATATCTTCTTCATCCTCTTTGAATACAAGTTATGTATGAGGTAGAGCAGTAGATGTTGAGGATTGTGACTTAGAAAGTAGGGACTTGATATTCTTCTTTGGAATGAGTTCTAATTTTGTGGTAATCAAACCATTTACCAGTCTTTACCTTTTGGGGTTGCTTATCTTCAAATTCCTTTTTCCATTTCAAAGGTTGATTCTTCATATTATTTATTTCATGCTTCTACTCAATCTTCACTATGAACATATATGCTTCACTGAGGGTTCCCAAATTTAAGAGTTCCATTTCCCCCTATATGTACCATTTTAGTCCACCATGATATTTTATAACCTTGTGTTACTCACTTTTTTGGATGTCCAATCTCATAGACAAGGAATGAAAAATGTCAGTGTAATCTTGAATAGACTATTCCTTACCTTGGTGAAGTTGTTGCCACTATATATATAGATCATCATAGGATCCAATGGGCTAGTATTATTCTTTCATAGCTTCCATTCTAGGTAAGTTCTACCTCAAAGCCAATATAATCCATACTGAACCTCTTCTTGTACACTTCTTGCCAATTTTTGACAAACAACGATGCTTTCAAAAGAGCAAAAGTAATATTATCTTCATCAATGAATTTATTTACAAAAAAATAGGAAGAAAATTGATCCAACCAATTTTATATTACATTAGCATTGATTTTGCCTTCAAATGTAGGGATATCAAAATTCACCAAAACCTTGAAGGGTTTTGGGGTACTAAAACTATGTGGGGGTGTAGATGAGGAACCAAAATTTTCCATCAAGATTTGTTGGAGAATTTGGGAAAATTATTATAGCATATACACTTTCTATTGCTAGAGGGATTCATTCACCATTTCCTTGAAAGGATCAGATGTCTTAGTGTTGTTCACCATTTGAGGTCATTTAGAGAGAATAGGTGGATAGTCTGATGGATCTTATATTTTCCACCCAAGCTTCCTATAGTTTGACCTCATCCTTGAGATCATACACTCTTAAGACAAACTGATCTGATACCACTAAAATAAAACTCAAATGTCTTGGTTGAAAAATATTTCAAGAACACATAAATAATAATTCTATCTTTGAGAATAGATGTTTTATTGCTCAAAATTATAGATACAACATATGCCTATCTCTAGGAAGAGATGTCTATTTTCATTTTTGAGTTACATATCTATTTATACCTATTTTTGAAGGTAGGAGGAGGATGTGGAAGGTCATCAATATTGAGGGAGATGAAATGGTTCAACTTCCATGAATTAAAATAATAAAAAATTTAAGAAATTACTATTTTTAGACTACACTACTAAAATTGAAATTTGGGGCACTTCCATTTGGTTTTAGAGGGTCAAAATCCATTGAGATAATGGTGTTTCGCTCATTCTTATCTTTCCAACGGTTCAACTGGGGAGTCAAACAAAGCTATGGTGCAAAATTTATGGCTCCCAAAAGTTCTACCACCAATTGGGGTAGGACCATCACCTGAATTTTCACCTAAAGTTTTGCCCAGAACATTTCTTGAAGTGTTATCCAGATCATATATGGGCATAGGTGGTTGGGTGGATTCCATGTAGGGGTAGGTGGATGTAAGTAGTTGGGTAGTGGGTAAGGGTACATGCCCTTATGGGTTAGGGATGTAACCTAGGTTAGGTGTGATGGGAACCTATTGAGAGGTTAATGTGGGTTAGGTAGGAGATGTGGTTGGGTTAGTAACCAAAGGAAAGGTGGTGACATTCATACTAATTGGTGTTAAGGTAGAAGGTATAGATATAATGAGATTTTGAAGTGGAGTAGTGAGTAATGGATTGGGTGTAGCCAAAGGAAGGTTGACAATGCTGTTAGTAGGTACTCCTATGGTGATTGGAGTATAGGTGGTTAATGGTTTGGTTATTCCTAGGGTAGAGGATTTATTGGTGGGGATAGAAGGTGTAAGGGTGTTGGTAGGTTGGGTAGGTTAGTTTTCCATAGTAGTATCAAAGGGATTATTGGTAGATGAATATGCTTGGGTAGTTAATGGTTGGGTGGTGACTGTGGCAATAGAAGTGTTCCCCATAAGATGGGTCCACATGTGTAACTAAAGAAGTAGTATGGTGAGGCATAGTGCTAAGATAATACTAAAGGGCCATATAATTGTTATATAAGAAGATGGAAAATTTTGTACCTCCTTAGGGAACTACTTGAGGGAAAGAAGGAATTCTCTAATGATGAGGAGAGTTTTTTGGTTCAGAGACATACTCCATAGATAAGGATCTAGAAGAGGTTGATTAGATTAGTGATGGGTTATGTTTTTCTAGGTTCTTTTATTTATAGTGAGTGAGAACCATGCAATACAAGGGAGAGAGAATTAAAAAAAAATCTCGCCACTCAAATAAAGAGAAGACAAAAGGGAAAACAAACACACACTAAAAAGTACGTTAAGTCCTAAAGTTATTTTTAGTCTCTCTTTTAGCTTATGCCTTAATCTTTGTAAGAAATTATGTGACTCGACTCAGGTTGATAGAATAGGTACTAGAAAAGAAAGTTATGGATGGTTTTAGGTTGTTATGGCTCTCAAAAAGGATTATATTGGAAATCAATATGTGGCTTAATATTGGGGCCTACTCCCCACTTCACACATTATAATGATAAGGGTATCGGGTGCTTATCTAGTATATACTAATTTTGAAAGTTTATACTCAACCAAAGAGCTGAGTTGGTTCTCCTCTTGGTAATGACCTCCAAGTAGGATCATTGGGAAAGGGTAAGGTGACCGCTAGGTGATGAAATCCTAGTTGGGCCTTATGTCAAGTTATCTTGATGTTTGATTGATGTAGGTGGTTTGGTTTGTGTGTGTAATACAAGTGATGCTGTAATCAAATTACTTTGATTTAATTTAACTAAGTGAGATAAAATTACAAGAAACCATTGTATGTAATTGATTTTAAACCCAAAATAAATTTTAATTTCATTTATGACCACAAAATAGGGAGAAGAGAATGTAGATGAAAATAAAAGAAGCCCAAGTAGAGATTCAAGGGTCCCACTAGGCATGCCAAAATGTTGTAGAGAATTTTAGCTTATGCTCCAAGAAAGGAAGAAGAGAAAAATTAGATATAGTTATGGTAAAAATACTTCTTTGGTTGTGTGCATGTTGATTAGATTATTGTAGATATCTCCTCTTTGTTTTGGGAGGCATGACCTATAGATAAGAAAACACTAAAGCAAATGGTTAGTTAGATAGATAGTTGGGTGGATTTCCTAGTGCTGGTTAGATCCTAGAGGCAAGAGCTCCCTAAGAGATTGTCAATCCATGATTTTTAAATAATTAAGTTAAAAAAACAAAAGATAAAGTAATTTCATAAATCATAGAAGATACTAAAATTAAGGACAATAAATTCTTGATAAAGAAATTGATGAAGTTGACTAATTATAACAATAAGTGGGTCAATACTAATGTTAAATAGGTTGGGTGTGGTTCAAAAAATAGGGTAGAGTTATATAATCAAGCCAAGGAAAATAAAGTTAGATTTGGTTGAGGGTAAGTGGGTGAAAATATCTTGCTATTATTTTGTTCCATAGTGACCATCGATGATTAAGGTGACCATCAATGGTTAAGGTGACCATCAATGGTTAAGGTGACCATCGATGGTTAGGGTGACCATTAGTGGTTTTGGATAAACTATCGACAGTCAGGGTGACCATTGATAGTTATTGTGGGTTGTGTTTGGGTAATAAAAGGCTAATTGATGAGGTTATAGAATAAGATTTTGAGAGGTTAGTTTGGGCTAGGTTGATTATGAAGTACAAATAAAGTGATTGAATAATTAAAACAAATACTGAGCTTATTGGTGGTTGATTAGATGAATGGTTAAGGTAGAAAACTTGTTTGATAGAGTCTAGAGTGATTTCAATAGAGTAATGGTACTTTGATGTTGGTCAATGGATAGAAGCACTTCAAATATTTATTGCGATGGTTAAATTATTGGATCACTAAAATAACACTTTTAAATAAACTTTGGATAAAAAATATCTTGATAGTTACAGATCCATTTTCACCTTCTACCCCTCTCTTCTTATATGAAGGAAGGAGAGGTGCAAAAATAAATTAACAAGAGGTCCAACTTGTTTTCTAATTTTAAATTCAACATGCATGGGATCACACATGAATTAGACAATCTAATCATAAAAAAGTAAGATAGATTTGAAGTTGGTGTTAGTGGTTCACACAATGGAACCTGACCATCAGTGGTCAGGGTGACCATCGATGGTTAGGGTGATCATCTATGGTTGAGGGTCAAGGTCAAGTTTGGTTAAAAAGGTGGGTTTAACTAGTAGGTCAAGCTGACTAGAGTTAGGTTGAGTTGTTAGTAGAAAGGTCAATGTTGGGCCCAAGGGGGTCCTAAGGTGGTCTAGGGGTGTTTTAACACTCGAAACTGTAGTGTGCAATTTTATAGTGTCTACATTTTCTCCTTTTTTGTTATGTAGTTTGTATCAACAAATGGAAAAATAAAAAATAGAGTGTAGGTCCAAAGTTTGGTTATCCTGAGCATGGGAGGAGGTGTTCCCCCTCAAACTAGAAAGTGATGAGGTAAAACAAAATTAGGTGTAGGTTTGATGAGTGGTGAAAGTGATGATAAAAAGTGGGGAAATAAAGTATGAACATGTGTACAAAGTGTGACAAAAATTTGATAGCCAAGATCATGCATTGACTATGTTGTCATAGTTGGTAAAAATTAAGGTTGGTGCTAGACGGACAAGTGATAAGTGGACCACATGATTATATTTAGGCATGGAAATTGGAAACACTCATAAATGCAAGTCTTCTAGTCAAGGTCCATTTTCATAGGTATCCAAAGTAGGAAGTGCTCATGGGAAAAACATAAATTGGTCTGGTGTAGTTATGGGTATCTGAGGTAAGAATTACTCTTAGGAAGACATGAATTGGTCTAGTGTAGTCATGGGTATCCAAGGTGGGAAGTGCTCTTGAGAAGACACTAATTGGTCTGGTGTGTGCAAGGTAAAACAAGATCAAAAAACTATTCAACATGGTAATTTTTGTTGGTATAGTTAAAAATACCAAGGCAAGGTCATCATAAAACATGCAAGAGTTGAGTTAAAATGGTAAATGGTGAGGTGATGTGGTCGGTGGTATGGTTGGTAGAGAAGGTGATCTCAATGGGTGGGCATATGGTGCCAAAAATTAGTTGCTTGAGTCAAAAGTAAATATTCTAACCTCTTGACCATCGATGGTTGGGGGTCTTGAAGTCGACCATCAGTTTTCACCTTGACTATCGATGGTTAGGTTCAAACCCTAAAAGGGGTAAAGTCAAAAGTGACCTCACTCATAATTTTAATTTAGTTGAACAATTTGACTTTAACATCCAATTACTTGGTGTTTTGAGCAAAGAGTCTAATGGCATTCACTGAGTGGGTAAGTGAGTGGGATTGAGTGGGCTAAAGTGTTGGAGGGTTGATTGAGATAAGATACAAGTTGGATGAGGATGTGGTCAAGAAATAAGTCCCAAGATTCCTACTCGACGTTGGTCAAGGAACAAGGTAGGGGTTATTTTTGATTGATAACATAGTTTTGATTTTACAAATGTATTGTAAGTTGAACTTAGTTATTTTATCATTGTTTGGTGGATATAGATTGGGTATGACCTATTTTTTAGGGTTTTTGGTTGTTTAGGTGAGTTTTGTGGGTAAAATTCAAAAGTGGGAGGGTAGGGTAGGATTAAGGGAGGGTAGAATAGGCGTTAGGTAAATTTATGGTCTAGTTGTGGTGTTTAGGTGTGTTATAGGTGGGTAGGGTTAGGCATATTCCTCTAGTGGTCATGCATAGTGACCATAAGTGGTCATACCCAATCATCAATGGTCTCTATAACCATCAACAATCGAATAGGGTGTACATGTGTTTAAAAGTGTTTGTATGTTTGAATGTTTGAAAGTTTGATGGTCAATGAGATGTCAAGGGTAAACTTTAGGTAGTAATTTAAGGTTATAGCAATGGATGAGGTCAAAAGTAGATTTTTTAAGATAATAGGTAATGGTCAAATGGGAAAATTAGTGTAAGGTGATATAGTTTGTAGGCAAAGTGTGATAGTGAACTAAGTTTGTTTGTTAATGAACATTGTAGGCACAAGAGCAGATTTAGATGTGAGATTGAGGGCCTCAAATATTCATTGAGATTCATCAAGGTATGACTAATATTTGTTGGGTGCACATGGAGGAGGTGGGGCTTGGAATGATGTTGCATTATTAGCACATGCTATGGGATGCAATAATGATAGTGTCCCTCATTAAGAGATGGGATTTGGCCACTAACACGTTGCTAATACCCACTGGTGATATGATGATCTTACTTAAGGATGTTCATAAGATTACATAGCTACCCATTTAGGGAGATGATTTACCACATTGAGAGGGAGGAGTGAGATGAGTTCATGGAGCTATGATATGAATATGACCATGATTTTTATAGGTGGCATGTTAGGGGTTTTTATTACACTTTACTATACTAGAGGGCAAGAGATGATAGGAGGCTAATGACTATGAGGATGATGGTGGTGTCATGTTTTTCCATACCATACTCGAGTAGAGGGAGGTTTCCCTATCTATTGCTAGGGGTTCTGGTTAAGATGTTACTGGGGTACATAGTGTTCATTGGTTGTCTATGCTTCTAGTCTAGATATATAGGGAGTAATGGGGTTTAAGAGCTCATAAGAGGTATAATATCAATACAAGATTTGTTCTACATTGTTAGGATTATGAGCACATTTGAGTGCTGAGTTTGATGGGGATGTTATGGGAGGGGTATGCATAGATGGAGTTCAAAGATGGATTCATGTGATAGAGAGATGGTTTTGCCTTTTAGGACAAGGTGGAGGGGTTCACCACATTAATTATTTTAGAGGTACAATGGATGCCTTAGTTGTTGGTGATGTGATTTGGAGGCCATACATCAAGTTTATAGAGTGGGCTCATTATAGGAGGCATACATTATCCCTCTAGATCATTAGGTGGATCTTTTAATAGGAGAGAGGGTGAGATAAAGATCATTCCTTTTGATAGGGTTAAGTGATATTTTGTCCTAGTATAAAGTATTTCAGGTCCATTCCCAAGGTATAGGTGAGAAGATGCAAATCTTTTACTCTTAGATCCATAACTAGTTTAGATTCTCATTGATCATGAGGAGTTGCAAACTATGACTGAGATAGATGATGTAAGTTTTGTAGATGGCAACCCTACATAGTACCAAACACTATATGCAGTGGCTAATTTTGGGGGTGATGATGGTGGGTGGTAGGTGATGGATGTGGATCTAGATAGTAGATGTGGTCAGCAAGCATTGACATAGGGGGTTACCCTAGATGTACAGGTAGGGACTATAGATAGAGATAAAGCTCAAGTGGTACTAACCATGACACATGATATCATGGTAGCACTATAGGCTTAGTTGGTAGTGGAACAAGGTTAGGTGGTTGAAATTATAAATGAGAGGGACTAGGCTAGAATTACACTAGCCTTGATTACCCAGGAGAGAGACTCCTTGAGATAGGCCAGAGGAGGAGCTACAACACCTATAGGACCACTGAACACTATCCCTATGGCATGATATAAAGCCAAATAGAGGAGATCCATTATTATGAGGTGATAGTCTTGAGATGTTATCCCAATGAGCCTTGATGGGGTGAATATAGAGTTAGTTTGAAAGGTGGTGCTAGCATGGCAACACTAAGATAGTGGGATGCATCCATAGGAGGATAGACAGAGACCTTGGGAGGATAGGCACTAGGAGGCAATAGTGCCCATGGGCATAGTCTTGATTATGAGACATTACATATGTTGATCTATATGATTTTATTACCAACCTATGAGCTAATGTGGTGAGATGTGTATTTTGAGAGAGATACATTTGTATTTATTATATACATGATGATTATGTGGTTGTTTATGATTATAGACTCATATTATTTGCATATTGTTTATTATTTATGGTGTTGATGTTCATGCTGATCATTGATGTTATGGATTATGGTTATGATATGGACTCACCTAGCTAGGCATGTGATGGATTTTTATTTTTATTGTTGATGATATTTGGTTATAGATCTGGATGATGTTGATATAATGGTCATAGTTGGTATGTTTTAGTATGATAATGGTTTGTGTGATGGATGGATAATGTGATGATGTTGATCACATGTATTTATTATTTATGGTTTGTTTATCAAAGCTTATAATGATGCCTTTGATAGATGTGATGATTCTAATTTCATATTTTGAGATAACCATTGATATGATGATGATGTTGATGCTAAGTTTTAATGAACATATGCTTTCCCATTGTTGAAAGTGGTTTAATGCTTTATTGTTCATATATGCTATGATGTTGATTATGTTCATGGATATGGTTTTTTTTGATGATGTTTGCTTTTTTTCATGATGTGATGATGACATGATGTGATGTGGTTATGGTTATGGTGATTTTGTTTAAGGTAAAACACATAAATTAAGTTGAATAACAAAACCAGATGTGAGAAAGAGAAGATAATCAAGAGACAAAACATCTGAGTGAATATATCAACTGGTTATGAGAGGATAATAAGAGGGCATGATGCTTCTTATTTGGAAAGAACTAAAAGAAAAACCAAAATTGGATTGTATTAAGGAACATAAGCCCTTCAAATGGTTTGCATTTGCATTTGTTAGTTGGTTAGAAAGGTGTCTTTCTCACATGATGTCAAGTGAGCTCAAAAATCTCTTGCTTATAGTGCATAAAGGGGATATGGGTGAAAATAGAACCTTCTTGTGAGACTAACATGCCTCTTCTTGGAGGTTACCAAAGAGTCAATATAAATAATTTTATGTCATGTAAGGTGTAGACTAATTGATGAGGGAAGCCTACTCATGAGAGCTGATTGTGACTTTTAAAATTATTGCATATGAGAGCCAATTATGGATTTCAAATTTTTTTTGATTTTGTTGATGCTTGATAATGGGTATTTTGCTTATTATTTTATTGCTTAAGAAGGTTGGGGAAGATGATTAATACAAGAAGCTTCCAATAAATTGCTATGCTTTGAAAAATTATTTACCCAGCCCTCCTTCAAGGGAGTGGTCTAAGTTTGTTTGATTCGATTAATGCCTTTGATATCTATCCTTCGAGGGAGTAGTCTACGAATGCTAGGAATGACCCATTATTATTTTTGGTTATGAATTTGCTTTGATTTTTTTTTTCTTGACATAAAATTTCTTATATAGGCTTAAGGTTGACCTTTATGAAGGAAAAACTAAAAGTATAAGAATATTGGTCATGTGTAAATAGGTTTAGGTGAAAATTATCATCAGAATCTATCTTGTAAAAGGTGTGGAAATTACCATGAGAATCATGCCATGGGTAGAGCCATGGTACCTGTTATTTAAGACTAGGATATGATTATGATGGATAATAACATGATTCAATTTTAATTAATTTCCCCCTAAAATAGGGAGATAAATATGGTTTGAAAGTAAGGGATGAGCTTAAGTTAGACAAAAGATGAGTCTGATCCTTTTTAAAATAATAAAGGATATAGATGTGAGGCATTGAGTGGATCAAGTTTTGGGTTTCCCTCAAGAGAGGATAGCCAATAAGCTCTTAATCCATACTTGTGCATTATGATATAAAGTCCAAGCCAATTAAATGCAAATTTTCTTCACTTGCTTTTCTCTATATTGGTGACATGTTGATTTTCCTTTAGGGCTAGGTCTCTGATATTGAATTCTTGCACTTTAAGTTGTTTTTTATAGGTATGTTTAATTTTCTCTTGATAGAAATGAATATTTGTAAGGGTGGATAATTGAAATTTGTCAAGTAGCTTAATCTAGGCTAAATGGTATTGACGATAATCATCTTCAAAAATGATGTCTTGTAGGGATATGCAAAGCAAAGGAATTTGGAATTTAAGAGTTAAGATAGCCTATGATCCAAACATAAGAGAGAATAGAGTAGCACCTATAGGGGTTTAAATGTTAGTACAATATTCCCATAAGGAGAAAGTGATATGCATATGCTAATCCCAACCAGATACATTGACCATTTTAGTTAGCATGATGTTAAGAGTTTTTTTAGAGGCCTCAACCTATCCATCATCTTATGGATGATAAGGTGAAGTGAAACTTAATTTGATGCTAAATGCATAAAAAATATATTTATCTTGTTTATTTTTAAAATATTTTCCATTATTGGTGATGATTTTATGAGGAATATTGAAATGGTAGATGATGTAATGATTGATGAAGTCAATAATATTTTTAGCTTTGGTTGAGATAAGAGGAATAACCTCTACCCATTTGGTCAAATATTTGGTCATAGTGATGATATAATGGCATCCCTATGAAGAATGGTGGTTAATTTCACTAATAAGGTCTAAACCCCATTATGAGAAGGGCTAGAAATATGTGGATACAAAAAGACTATGGCTAGGTGCGTGATGTAAATTGGCATGTTGTTGACACTTTACACACTTTTTTTTGTAATCATAGTAGTCCTGGTTAAGGTTAGGCAAGTAATAACCAAGGAAAGGGATGATTTTAGCCATGACGAGGCCACTAAAGTGTCCCCCATAGATCCCATCATGCATTTCCTTAATAGCATGAGAGGCTTCGTGACGGCATAGGAAACAGAAGAGGAGACCATCAAAGTTGCATTTATAAATATTTCCCACCATAATGGTCTAACATGAGGTACTCTAGCTAAATGCTCTTTGATCATTCTTGGAAAGACCAGAAGGAATGATGGTAAGTTTAAGATAGTTAAAGGTCTGCTAATACCAAAGATTAGGGTAGGTCTCCTTCACATTAAAGATTGTGGAAAAATTTGGTTTGACATAAGAGGGTTGGGTAAGTCTATGGACAATAATAGATAGCTTAGATTCAGAGGGTACATATAGGATTTGAGATGTGAGGGAATCCATAGTGTCAACAAACTTGTTTGTATATCATGGGTTTGTTTGGATATGGTAATGTTTAAATGATGTTAAGAGTTCATTAACTAGTTGTTTATACTATTGAAAAACATCATTTTTACATTGGTAAGAGCCATTGATTTGATTGACCACTAGTTGAGAGTCACCAAATATGTTGATCATTTTGACTCCCAAGGCTAATGCAATTTGAAGGCCTATGACTAGGGCTTCATATTTAACCATATTGTTGGTACATTCAAAATCTAGATTAAAGGATAAATGAAGAGGTTCATCATGAAGGAGAATAAGGATAATGCTTACTCCCCCACCACATTAACACTTTTATCTATCAAAGAACATGGTCACATGATAGGTGAAGTATGTCTGAGAGAGGATCATGATGGAATCATCAAGAAACTCAAGAGGAGGAGGTTGATTGTCTACTAATGGTGCATTGGCCAATTACTTTGTAATGACTTGCCTTTTAATTAACTTTTGATAAAGAAAATCAAGGTCAAACTTAGCTAAAAGCATGATCTAGTTGGTCATACATTGGTTTTGGTATGGCTTGGAGTGCATATACTTGAGTGGGTTAGCATTTGTTATGTAAGAGGTTTTATAGTTAAGAAGGCATTGGAATTTTTTTTTGGCCACGAAGACTAAAGCTAATCAAAGTTTCTCAATATGGGTGTATCGAGTCTCATACTCTACAAGCATGTGATTGATGTAATGGATGGCTTAATCTTTATGTTGTTCATCTTAATGAGAAAGCATGGCCCCTAAGGAGTGGTTGATGGTATAGATATAAAGGTAGAAGGTTTGATCATTCTTAGGAGGGGTGAGGATAGGTAGAGATAAAAGGTACTTTTTAAGTGAATTAAAGGCCTTTTGACAATTGCCATTCCATTTAAAGGACACATCCTTATTAAGAAGGTGATGGAAGGGTTGACATCAGTCTGAGAGATAGGAGATAAAGTAACAAATGGATTGGAGCTTCCCTTTCAAACTACATAGTTGCTTGAGGTTGATTGGAGGAAGCATGTCAAGGCTTAATTTGATTTTCATGAGATATTTTCATTTCTTAGAAGGTAAATGATAAATCCAAGGATTTTTCCTGACAAGAACCCAAAAATACATTTCTTAGATTTAAAGAGGACATGGTAATGGATGAGTTTCTCAAAAATAATCTTGAGAATGACCAAATTATCTTTACAATATTTGGATTTCTCAAGAAGGTTATCCACACAGTCTTTGATGATTTTGTGGATAAGGTCATGGAAGATGTAAGTCATAGCACATTGGTAGGTTACACTAGTGTTATTTAGTCTAAAGGTATGAACCTATAGTGGAAGGTCCCCCATGGGGTGATAAAAGTAGTTTTGTGTTGATCTTCAGGGGTGATTAGAATTTGATTGTAGATTGAGAATCCATCTATGAGAGATAACATCTCATGATTGGATATAAGATAAACTAGTTGGTCAATACTTGGTAGAGGAAAGTCATCTTTTGGGAAAGAATGGTTTAGGTAATGAAAGTCCACACAAATTCATAATCCCCTTGTGGATTTGGTGATAGGCATGATGTTCAAGACCCATTGGGGATAGTTAATGGGTTGAATGAAATTCATGGATAGGAGATGATGAAGCTCTTCTTTGATGAGAAGAACTATAAAAGGGTGCACTCATCAAAGTTTCTACCTAATAGGCTTGGCTTCATGACTGGTGACTATATTATGGTTAGTGATAGAGGGGTCAATTCTTGGCATGTTGCTATAAGACTAAGTAAATTTTATGCTACAGCCTTGTAAGAAGGAGGGAAATTCCTGAAACTCCTTAAAATTGAATGATTGGCCAATTTTGATAGTACAAGGGCAGTCCAAAGTGCCCATTTGATATCTATGGTATATTTTTTCAACATGGTTGAAGTCCCAAGAGGAAGACTTTTGTGGATGGAAGAATTTAGTACACCAAGGTAGGTGAGAATGGAATCATCATCCTGACACTGAATGGTATGAATAGTAGGAAAGTCATCTCCTATCATCTTAGGATGGGTCAGAGGGATGGTTATGGTCACCCCATATTTGTGATAGGTAAGGGGTTTAAGGCTAATCATATTGAAAAAAAATTTAGGGGGGACGATATCAGAATATTCAACTATCGATGGTAGAGTAGACAATGAGGATGGGATATCCTCATCGATGATGGTAACATGAGGTGGGTCAGTTTATTATTGAGATGGTGTGAAATTTAGGCCATGATTTTTGTGATGTTTTCAAGTTTTTATTAGAAGTAACTTGTTTAGCTCATGTTCATACCAACCTAGGCCAAACCCCTTTCAGACACATTAGTAGAGGTATGTCTTGGAAAATACCAATTTATCTAGATAAGAGAAGCTAGAGGTGAATGGTCAAGGTGGTAGAAGTGCCAAGGGGTTTATCAAGTCCCCAATAGATGAAATGGGTTTAATAGTTTGAAATTATAAGGGGAGAAATGGCTCCAATATTAGGGTCATACGTAGGTTGGTTGTTAAGTTACCTATACTCATGGGGAGTAGGAGGCATCAAGGGTCAAGAGGTGATATTCCCCAAGTGAAATATGTTAGAATGTTGATTCCAAGTGGTCTATGGTGGGGATTTTATTTGATGGGATTGATGAGCTTGTAGATGCCTCATTAGTAGAAGAAGATATGACTTTATCTTTTGTGGTTGAGGGCTTGTCTTTGGCTGATGAGGGTGTGTTATATGGAGGTAAGAGGATGTATTTGGGTTGATAAGTCATGTTACATGATGAAAAGGGACTTGGGTCAGCTTGTATAGTGACAACCTAACCTTCATACTCAAATTTGATGTAATGATGAAGGGTAGAGGGTACACAACCCATAAAATGGATCCAAAGTTATCCCAACAAAACATTATACTAGAGTTCACCTTCCACTACATAAAAGAGCTCTGGCAGTGTGTGAGGTCCTAAGTGAATGTGAAGGTCAATAGTTCCTAGAGTAATAGCCATTATGTCACTAAAGGAGCCGAGAAAAATTGAGGTTTTGGAAATGAAATTATTTGGTAGTTTAAGTTGATCATAGGCATGGGAGGAGATGATATTAATAATGGCTCCCCCATCAATCATAACCTATTTGATGTGGGTTTGGTTGATGTAAGCAGTAATTAAAAGAAGGGGATCTAGGTCATTAGGGTAGATAGAATGTATTTCTAAATCCTTAAAGGTGACAAGGCTATAAATTTGGAGAGTGCTAACAAAGGTTGCTAGAGGTTTAAGGCCTTCAGGTTGGACCTATATTGATAGAAATGCCTCTATCATTGCTTGGAAATGATGAGGTAAGGTAGAAATAAATTGGTATAAGCTCATCTTTGCCAAGTTTTGGTGAAGTTGTGTGAGAACCAATTTTTTAATTGATTTAGAGGGGTTGGATTAAGAGGTACCCAAGAAAGATACCTTGGGTTTGGTTGAAGGTGAAGATGATTGAATTGGACTTGGTTGGGAGGTGAAAGATGGGTATGTCCATGGGATGGAGACTTTTTCCTTCCCCTTATCCTTTTGTTAAGCATGTGATCATGTGACCACATAGATAGAATGGATAGAGGGGAGAGTTGGGGTAGGAGAGTGGTTTGGTTATTTGTCATTATAAGGTGAGGGTGGGGGATTAGGTATGCATTGAGTATTAGTTGTTGTTTTTTGGATTGGTAGCGGGCTCATGGGAAGTTTATCTAATAATATATCATCCTCATCATAGAGCTAATGGATTATGGTTTGGAGAGCTTTGTAGTTATCCATGTCATGCCTAGGTGTCCTATGATAGGAGCATGCTTGGTGATTGTTATACCAGACTAGTTTTGAACCAAGAGGGTCAAATAGTATGATAGGAGGTAAGGTTAAGAAATAAACTTATAGTAACCTTTAGAAAATAGTTGAGTAAGACTCAACTAAATGTGGTGAGGGTTTAGAGGTTTTAGCCTTGGTTGGTGATATGGAAATAATTTTGGAAACAGGCTTGGTGGTAGAGGTCTTAGGTAAGGTGGTGTTCTTACTTGATGATTTTGGTTTAGGTGAGGAAGTTGATAAGTTGGAGGTAGAAGATGTCAAGATAGCTAGTTTGGTTATTGATGGCTCAATGAAGATAGGTGTGTTAGAAAGTGAGAGTGATGGAATAACCAAAAGTGGTGGTTTGGTTTTAGTTGAGATAGTTAGATTCCTAATCAAAGTAGAGGGATGAGGTCCCAAAATAGAGGGAAAGGTTAAGGGAGGTAGAATTCTAGCCTTATGGCCTTTTGGTGGCTTTACCTCCTTGGTTGATTTGGTTTGGTGCTTGGTTGGTGGGTTTGATGAGGTTAGATCTAGTTTTGAGGATGGATGATTAAGGCTCTATGTAGGGAATATGCCAAGGTTTTTGGTTAGTTTGGTTAAAGTGAGAGAGGATGATTTGGTTATTTAGGATTTTATTACTTTGGATGGTTGAGAAATGGTTGGGTTGGTATAGGTTTTTATTGGTTTGGTTGATATGAAAGTAGGTTGG
Organism: Torreya grandis; assembly: GCA_037957365.1. Lineage (NCBI taxonomy): Eukaryota > Viridiplantae > Streptophyta > Pinopsida > Cupressales > Taxaceae > Torreya > Torreya grandis. The sequence continues at coordinate 1,943,717 of JARHVA010003462.1, read as the reverse complement.
ATAATAGAAGTGGTGGGTTGGTACATCAAATATGTGGTCGGAGGTTCTTGTTCACTGATATAGCCCAATTTTTTTTAAAAGGTGGTTTGATCCATGTCAGGTTTAGAGACAAATTCTAATATCTAAAAGAGTCTAGAGAATGGTTTATAGATCAGTCTTATTCCCTGGGTAGTGTACTTGAAATATAAACCCATAGGTTGAGAAAGGGGAATAGTGACCTTGTATTTTTCCTCAATCAAAAGATGCAAGGTTTGGGTGGGTAATTCCTCTATGGGAGGTGCAAATATGGTGTTTTTTCCTTGGGAATGATCTCTAAAGGGGAAGTGAATTATTTGGTAGTTGAGAGAGGAGGTAAAGTGGTGATGGTTGCTTACTTTAATATGTCATTTGAAGGAGGGTTTGATGACTCCACTACTTCAATAAGTGGAGGAGATGAAAATGTTGCTTCCATGGTTTGGGTCTCAAAAGGAAGAGAAGGTAGTTCCACAATCTCAATAAGTCGAAAGGGTGAAGAACAGGTAGGTTGGGTGGTGGGTTCCTCAACAAAGAGCGTGTCAAGAACCATATTGATGGTATGGGCATCATGAGAAGACTCAGCTTTATTGCTCTAATTTTTGGTAGGTACATGATTTTGAAAATGTTATCAAAAAATGTCAATGGCTTGGTTTGAAGGTGCATTGGGGTTTTTCAACACAAGTTCCCCCTTGTCAATGAGAGTTTGGATAATATTTTTGAAGGTATTACACCTACTAATGTCATCCCCAACTACTCGATGGAAAACACATAGGTCATTTTAATTTTACCATCTAGGTTTAGGTTGAGAAGAATGAAATTATTGAGGGGTTTTGATGGGAGGAAGATGTATGATATTATATTTGAAAAACTTCTTCAATATCAAAGTGTATTACTACCCAAGAGGAGTAAATTGCTTATGATTATTTTGGTTTTGGTTCCTTATGTTTTTATGTGAGGAGTTAGAAGAATTTGGTTGATTGATAGATGGTGGAATGGTCTCAAGGACAAAAACATTCATATTTCCCTTAATTTTGGCATTGGTGTTGGTTTGGTTGCTTGGTTTAGAGGAAGAGGCCTCATTGGATTTGAAGGTGGAGTTTTTTTTTCAAGTTTAAATTTCCTTCATCAGTGGCTCTATTTTCTAGCTTACATGCCATGGTAAAAGATTCATCAAAGTTTCAAAAGCTATGAACATGAAATGTAGAAGAGATTTTCTTAGAACATGCTCGAGCAAAAATTTATATTTTCTTGGGTTGGGGTAGGGAGAAAGAAAGTTGATTAATTAAAATCATCTAATAGGCTAAAAAATTAGTAATAGATTCATCATCAAATTTATAGATAGAGTAAAGGTTAGTGATGGAAAATTTCTTAGAGATCTTTATTGAAAAGTGATCCAATAAAGTTTGGGCTAGCTATGTGAAGGAGAAGAGTTATTTTTTTATTATGGCACTGTACCAATCTAGTGCTAGACCAGACAGGGACAAGGGGAAGGCACAAAGAAGGAGAGAATCATCATAGGTAATCAAATAACATGAATGCTTAAATTCCTTGAGGTGCTATTAGGGGTCCTCCTTATTTTGAAATTTAGAAAACTTGTGAAATTCCCACTGAGGAGGATATGGTCTGAGAGGGATAGATGGGTGAATAGACTCATTAAATATATGGTCATATGATAAAATGTTTTGAGACATAGAAATGGATGACTCTAGAGTGGTCATTTTATCCATTATCATTTTCATTATATCCATTTGGGGTTGTAGACTTGAAAGGTTATAAGGCATATATTGTTGTTGTGGTTGGGTGACATATTGATAATTGGTAAGAGGTTGAGGAGCTAACACATATTGATATGTGGACACAGGTGGTTAGGTGGATGCCATGTAGGGGTAGGTGGATGTAGGTGGCTGGGTAGTGGGTAGAGGTATATGCCCTTGTGTATTAGGGATGTAACCTAGGTTGGGTATGATGGGAACCTATTGAGAGGTTAAAGTGGGTTAGGTAAGACCTATGGTTGGGTTTGTAACCAAAGGAAAGGTGGTGACCTTTATATTGATTAGTGGTAAGGTAGAAGGCATAGACACCATGAGATTTTGAAGTGGAGTAGTGACTAATGAATTGGGGGTAGCCAAAGGAAGGTTGGCAATACTAGTAGTAGGTACTCCCATGGTGAGTGGAGTATAGGTGGTTAATGGTTGGGTTGTTCTTAGAGTAGAGGAGTTGTTGGTGGGGGTAGAAGGCATAAGGGTGTTGGTAGGTTGGGTAGGTTAGTTTTTATAGTAGTATCAAAGGGATTATTGGTATATGAAGATGATTATCTTGTTGATGGTTGATTAGATGAATATTTGAGTTATAAAACTTGTTTGATGGAGTTTAGAGTGATTTCAGTAGAGTAATAATACTTGGATGTTGGATGACAAAACTTTAGATCTTTGTTATGATGATTAGATTGCTATATCAATAGAAGAACACCTACAAAAGAAACTTTGGATACAAAATTTATTGATAGTTGTGGATATCTTTTCACCTACTACCCCTCTCTTCTTATAAGAAGGAAGGAGAGGTGCAAAAATACATTAACAAGAGGTCTAACTTGATTTCTAATTTTAACTTCAACATGCATGGGCTTTCACATGAATTAGACAATCTTATTATAAAAAATCAAGGTGGAGTTGAAGTTGGCATTAGTGGTTCAGAAGGTGGAACCTGATCGTTAGTCGTTAGGGTGACTGTCGATGGTTAGGGTGACCATCGGTGGTCAAGGGTCAAGTTCAAGTTAGGTTAAAAAGGTGGGTTTAACTAGTAATTCAAGTTGACTCGAGTTATTTCTAGTTTTTAGTCAAAAGGTCAAACTTGGGCCCAAGGGGGTCTTGAGGTGGTCTAGGGGTGTTTTGACACTCATAAATGTAGTGTGTAGTTTTCCAGTGTCTATATGGTCATCCACATAACTAAACTTCTATCCCATAAATATTTAGGGAAAGGAAAATAAACTCTATGTATGTGTATATTTTATAGGGATTAAATGAATTAATTATTTAAATGGAAAATTCCCTAGCTTAGGAAATTTTGAATCTTGGTAGATGGTTTTATTATAAACAAAGACTACATTTTTTTTAGAAATCATATTATATATATATATATATATATATATGATTAGTTTGATGTATGTTGAAATCCTGAGCATATAGATATAATACACATGACTGTGTGTATTTTGACAAATATGAATTCTGAGTTAAAATTATGACTGAATGGGTTGATCTAGAAATAATGTATACTGATAGTTATGAAATCAGTTAAGGGTTATCTTATATATGTGAAAATTGTGTGATTTTGTCATTTAAATTGGTGATATTATGAGGTTATTATTATTCATAACCATGAAAATATGTGGACTATGTATTTATGTTATTAAATCAGGGATATATATATATACATATACATACATACATACATATAGATACATACATACACACATACATACATACATACATATATATATATATATATATATACATATATACACATACATACATATATACATACATACATACATACATATATATATATATATATATATATATGTATATATGTATATGTACATATACATATATACATACATATATATATGTATATATGTATATATATATATACATATATGTATATATATATATATATATATATACATACATATGTATATGTATATATATATGTGTGTGTGTATATATATATATATATACATACATATATACATACATATATGTATATATGTATATATATATATATATACATATATATACACATATATATATACACATATATATATATATATACATATATATATGTATGTATGTATATATATAAGAACTATGTATTCTATCAATTAAAAAAATGAGAATATACATACATACATACACACACACACACACACACACACACACACACACACACACACACACACACACACACACATATATATCTGTGTGTGTGTGTGTGTGTGTGTGTGTGTGTGTGTGTGTGTGTGTGTGTGTGTGTGTGTGTGTGTGTGTGTGTGGATTATGTATATATTTATTATACAAAACTGTGGGAATAGTTATGGGTATAAATTGTGTGTTTAACTCTTATAAATACTATTTTGAAAGACTAAATCTATAAAAACCTATCCTAGAGTGAATACATGGAAAACATAAATCCTATCTCAACTCTAAGTTATTAAATTATAGAAAATAAGATCATATGAGGTAACTGTTATAACTAGTTTGAATTTTGTTAAAACATTCCATAAGGGATATTGATATCTAATTGGATTTTAATGTAACTTAGATCCCCACACACACACACACACACGATTTGTATTTTGTATATGTGAATGGATTTAAGGATCAAGTTTTATTATGGAACTTGTAGTGTGTTTTGGAGTCTTCAAGTATTGAGTTTTATATACAAGGAAGTTTATAGAGTCAAAATTGTAATTAAATATGTGAACTGATTACATTGACTATTGTAGGGTTTAAATATGTATTTAAATTATGTAAATTTTTGTTATACGATTGGCTGTCAACTTGATTTATTTGACACATATGAAACTTAGGTAAAAACAAAATCCTTTAGTAGATAAACAAAGAAAAATTTAAATGTGAATAGACTAATTAGTATAACACTCAGTTTATCAACAATTCAAAAAGTTATTTTGTTTAAGACCCGAGTTGGGGAAAAATTGAGTATTGGATTTAATTAGATTTACCATAAATGGAAAATGTTGAAATCTGGTGTTAGATTTTGATTTTTATTCTATGAATAGGTAAATTGAATGGTTTGTTGAAGTCATAATAAATTCTTAATAGAAAATAGAAAATGACTGTTAGTACAATAGAATAGTATTTATATATGGGAACACATATATTATATTATGCCTTTGATATGAATCATAAATATATGCAATAAATATATATGATAACTTAGGTACTCATATACATATATAACTTAGATACTCATATACATATATAAATTATATTTATACATTAGGATGTGTGCCTATAATTATAGTTTATCAACTATTAAATTAAGTCATAGAATCTTGAGGGACATGAAACTATAATTATATGCATACAACCTCCTAAAAACATAACAAGTTGCATAAATGAAAGATTATGTTTTTGTTTATGAGTTATTTGATTCTTGGAAATTAGTATGACTGGCTATTTATAATTAAGTAATGTATACATAAAAATATCAGACTGTGATATATTTTTTTAATCTTAGAATGTACTACATTTGTGTTTACTTATGAAAATTGAAATATGCAATCTAAATATGCACTATATCCAGTTGGTATAAACTATTCTTGTTATGCTTATTATTTATGTGATAAATAATATGGTTGAGATTAATTGGATATTTTTGATAGACTAAATGTATGAATTATTGATTATCCCTATATTTAGAATATTTATACCTTCTAGTAATAAGTAATCAGTTTGAATCTATTATTTATATATTATATTAACCAAATATCACATTACTGGTACTAAGTAGTGAGATGGACTTCACTTGCTTACTTAACATCACCAATGTTAGATAAAGGTAATCTAATCAAGTGGTGTGTATGAATTTGACTAATCCTAGAGATCAATAACTATTTGAAAACTTTGGCCAAAGTAATGTTAGTTAAACATTGTCATTTTGTATGTATGATTTACATGTTTGTGAAATATCATGTTAAAACATATTTTATTTATGGTACACATCATGTATTAGAAATTTTATAGCACATAGGTACTAGCTTATCTCTTTGGATTTTTGCACCGTCACTATATACCCATCTATGAATGGAGGGTAATTCCATGATTGGGGATTGTGTAGGGGATCGATGGTCTATGGTTGGTTTGGAAACATGCTCAGATGATGTTCTCCCTCCTCATAGTGGTACTTATTTGGAGACTACACTTGATATTATCAGAGATACTAGAGTTCATGAGACTCATGCTCCATGGAGCCTTGCATCTTGTATTATATTTACTATTGAAATATTATTCCAATTGCAAATACAATTAATTATTCATTATACATTGATAGTAGTGGCTGTATTATTGTACCAGTCATGGATGAAAATATGTAATTACTTTCTATATTTAGTTAATCTTTATTTCATGTGATGCTAGTGATTAGTAAACTAATATATGTTACATGTGTATTTTATGTTTAACATACTTAGGATGTATACTAAGATCACTAATTATATTCTCGTGGTGTAATCTAATGAAAGAATATGTGGAATATAATTAAAAAAATTATTATGTTATTCTAGTAAATCCTAGTGGGGATGTTACACATCTTAATTAAATTGTAAATACAAATCATGATAGAAAATAAATAACCATAAGGACTAAGTCTAAGTAATTTATAGCATTAATTAAATTTTAAATTAATATCCATTTCAATCTTTTAAAATCACAAACATAGCAAATTGCATTTTAAATCAAGCAGCTATGTCAAATCACCCAATCAAATTGAGTCATCATGGTATATCAAAATATTATATGCATATGTCAAACTAAAATGAAACCATGCTTAAAGTTTAAAACATCATGTATCTCTACCAACCAAATTGTCAAATCTAAAAATAAAGTATCATGTAGTGAAAGTCTTAATATAAAAAAAACTAGTATCAAATATTAGAAAAAGACTACTCTTCATCAAAAGGATCCTCATTTGTAACCAAATAAATTAATAGTTTACCTAGCTCAATTTGATATTTTGTTTATTCAAATGACAAAGCTGGAAATTTAACTACATTTTTGCATTAGGATTAACTATCAAATTTGAGCTTGATCTTCTATATTATGTGTATTACCACATGCTGGTACAGAGAGTCACTAACACATATACGATTCGATGAGGTAACATTGTTTTAGAGAGCTAGAAGACTTGGAATAATATTAACAAAATGAGGATTAGTTTCAAGAAACATTTCAGATTTTTAAAGCACTGAATCAACATTTGAAAAAGTTTAATTATTTTCAACATGCATTTTTTTAGAATAAACATTTGGAAAACCACATCCAAACGGATGAGATTTACAATTTCCTCTTAGAAAACCTCAACAAAGAGACAAGGAAGGACATGCCAAAAAATTAAGAACATCCCAAAAATTAGGATATTTTGAATCAAAATTTAAATACATTATATTTCCATTAATAAAGGGTCATGCCAATGCATTAGAGAATCTTTAACCTAAAAAATATATACCTTGGTAATTATTACAAGGATAAGTTTCACTATTTTTTCAATGAACTCCTCTACCTCAAACATTTTTGTCTAAACTTTGATAACCCTACTCTAACCTAACATCTTATCATTATATTTGAAAATGAAAATCATATGAGACAATTATATCAAATCATATTCAAATTAATTAACCACTATCACACATTTTAATATTTTCATTTCAAAACCAAAGTTGAAAAATTTAAGTTACATGCAAAAATAATAATTTCAAAAAGAATCATATTATTTGTCATTTAGATAATGTGAATGATATTTCATTTTCAAGGCACCTTTTAAGATTGTAAAGTTTCTATAAAATCATGTAATTTCATTTGCATATGTATAATTCTAATATACATAAATGAAAACCTATCATGTACAATAAAACTCATATTTTATATTAAATCAATAGGAATAAAAATGTAAACAAAGTTTCATGTTATCAATCACACTATATGCACCTGGAAACCATTTGAAATTTGAATCTCAAAGAGTAACCATAAAACCTTAATTTATGAAAAGATTATCAATAGTATGCAAAAAACCTAGATCTTTCAAACTAACATTTTATTTATTAAACAAGTTGGTTATATTGGCTCTGGGGATTCTAAAACCTCCAAAGGACTTGCCATTTTTTGAGACCAAAAAACATTTGAAGGGAAACTAATCTAGAATAATCAAGGTTAGGTGGTGATTAGTGTCACTTTCCTAACTTTAAATAAGAAATTGATTTTTCTAACATCTATGCCCTAAATTCCAAAAAAAGAAGGGCTCTTTTCTAGAAATATCTCTCTCATTTTATATCCCTCTCCTCTAGGTGGGATTGGATGGTAGTAGGGGAATTTAACACACCTCTATATCCTATGGAAAAAATGGGGATAATCTCAAATATAGTGTTAATATAGATGATTTTAATGACTTAATTCTTAGTAACAACCTTCTGGATGTGGTGCTATGTAGAAATTCTTACACCTAGTCTAATAGAGGAAAAGGGAAGGATATAATTCAAGTTATAATGGATATATTTATTTTAAATTTGGATTGGGATCTCAAAAGTTGATGTAGACTCTCAATTCTCCCTAAAATTGGTTCAGACAATAATCCAATAGTCTTCTTGGAGGAAGAAGTACCTTTTAGATTTGAAAAGATGTGGTTGAATTACCAAAAGTTATGGGATAAAATGAAGAAATGGTGGGGGACAAATATTGAGGGCCAATATATGTTTTTTTAATCTTCTAAACTCAAAATGGTGAAAATGTACCTTAAAATTTGGAACAAAGAAGTCTTTGAAGAAATTTTTTGAGGAAAACAAAGAAACCGATAAGTCCATTATGGAATTGGAGTAGTTCATCCAAGATAATGGAATGGACCAAGAAACTTATTAGAAGGAAAAGGAACTACCAAGCATATTTCATAATTTAGAATCCATGAAAGAAACATTTTGGATACAAAGGTCCAGAAACATAGCTAAAAGGAGATAGAAATTTTAAATTATTTTTCCAAACTACTTGTAAGAATAGAAATTCCCTCAGAATAAAGGAGCTGATTAAAGAAGATGGGTCAAAATGTATAAATGAAGAGGAGATAAATCTGGAGACTGTTAAATTATTCCATAATATTCTTTCAATGGATGCTTGTCATTCTCAAGGCCATGAATAAAACTTTCTCAAGCTTTTTGATAGAGTTCTTGACTTTAATGACAATGCTAATATTCTTAAGCAACTTAGCCACAAAAAAGAAAAAATATTGTGTTTGAAATGGAATGGGATAAAGTCCTTGGACCTGATGGCTTCCTCCCCTCTTTTTTCAACATTTTTGAGACATTATCTAGCATGAAGTGGTGGCAGTGGGTTTTTAATTCTTTAGAACTAGTGCAATCATTAAAGAGATCAATAACACATTTTTGGTTCTGCTTAACAAAGTGCTTTTATAGTTGGTAAACAACTCTATGATAACATCATCTTGATCCATGAAGCTATTCACTCATCACAACAATCTAAAAGAGTAGGTGTTGATGTAAGAGATTGCACCCTTGGTAGGAGGCCAAGCTCCTGCCTTCTCTTTGAAACTATGGAAACTCCCCTCTCACCTGTGGGACAGGAGAAGCTGGAGGGGAGAGTCTCTAGATAAGGGCTAGATCCCTTTGATGCACCATGTTTGTTCCAGGAAATGCTAATACAAGTATATATATATAGGTATATAATGGGGGGGATGAAAAGGGAGAAAAAGTGTAGGAAAACAAACTACTCTAAGGAGGTGATGCACCAAAATAAGTTGACCTTCTCACAATCCACTCTTGAAATTAGACAAGGAACATACATACACTTCAAACTTGGCAGAAGGACTAGGTTGCAAGAAAATGGTAGGGAGGTTCTTATGAAAACACAAAAAATATGGACTCACCAAGGTGCTGTGAAATGCACACTATAAGTAACTTCCTCTGTTCTACACTTCCATCTAGAGCTCTTCTCCTATCAGCTGTAAAATGGCACCTTGTAGATAATTGGTGTGTTGGTGTTGAACCTGTGAGAGCATCAAAAGACAATGACTGAACACAAATTAACACTCAGGGCATACATAGAAAATCTATCCAAGAAGAGGTAAAACTACTTTTATTTGATTTAGGTGGAAATTTTAGTAGGGTTGTGCCTTTACAAAAATGTGGAAGATGCCTCCCAAAATGACAAGTTCGTAATATATATGAGAAACTAGGAAGCCCATTTGGCACTCCCTCTTACAAGTGGCCATCACATCCATTCATTGGGAAGAACAAGTTGCTCAAAACATTAATGAGCCATCTACTTTGTCTGCTTGAAGTCTACATTTTAAAGGTCAAAACATGGTTTGTTCACCCATTTAATGTAAAATGGAGAAAACCAATTTCATCTTTTAACTACTTGCATCCTCTTAGGTCAATTTACAAGAACTATTTGACCTACTGAGGTCACTTCCCAAAATGGCACCACTTGGACTAACTACTAGCTTGCTCTATGCCTGTTGCTTTGTCGTTTTCTCCATTTTGTCTCTTCTAGCTCCTTTGGCCCTTGGGGTGAACATCCTGGTGGGTCGCTTGTATTTGGGCCCCTAGTTAGTGCTCTCATAGTTGAAAACAAATAGCCACTTCACTTTTTGAAATTTGGCATTCATACGGTCGTCATTGGTTTGAAAACCAATAGCTATTTTACCTTGTTAATTTTGACATCCCTTAGAACATCCTCATCCCCATCACAATGTCATCGGGTCCCTTTTCTTTCCTCTGTGGCATCCTTGCCTTAGTTTTTTCCTTAGCACCCTCTCAGAGGGATGGTGACCTTCTGGGCCTTTAAAAGTGCCCTTCGTACTTGGCTGGAAGTCCCTCGTAAGGGCACCTACCCTTTGGGGTCCTTCGACGGGTCCTTTGAACTGTGGACAATTTTCTCAGGCCCCCATGGACAATTTTCCCGGGTCGCTTGTGACTGTGTGTTTTCCGCTGACTTTTGTCTGTGGACATTTTCTCATAGACAAAAAGTCTACAAAAATTCTGTCTACCTTTTGACTTAGCTTTGAAGTGCGCCCAAATTCCTTCAGACTTTTATTCAAAGGAATTCCTTCGAGCAAAATTCCAAAGGAATTTGGGGTTTTAACAATTTTGAATGAATTGAACTTTGAACTTTGAATAAAAATAAACTTACCTGAGTCCCTATCTTTTGAAATGCCTACCCTTCGCTAGGGCACTTTGACCTAAAGACTCCCCTTCGGCTAAGGGCATACCCTTGAACCAAGCCATTGAACCAAAAAGGTTCAAAGGTTCAACCAAGGGCACTGATGAACTAAGGCCGATGAACTTCCATTGAACCAAACCCATTGAACTTATGTCTTGAACCAAGTACATTGAACCTAGCCTATTGAACTAAAAAATTGGTTTAATGGTTCAATGGTATGAAGGTTGAATGCTATTAAATTGAGATGCTTGAATCGAGTTATGAACCTTTTGAACCAAAAGGTCACTAAACACTTGAACCAGGGCATGAACCAAACTCATGAACCTGAAGATGGATGAACCAAGCACTAAAGAACCATGACATGAACCCATGTAACCTGAAAGAGATTGGCATTTCACAACAAGGGAAGAGGGTGACCAAATTTTTTTTTGCCTATGGGCAAAATTGGTCAACAAATTGGTGACTCATAGGGGAAGCATGCCGACTATGCTTAAAAAACTAGTTGCCTTGAAAATCCATTGGGTGCAGAGTCAAATGCAGCTTGTAGAACCAATAATAGCTGTACTAAAACTTATAACTAGTCATGTAGATCTACCTCCAAGGAAATGAAAACACACACAAGACTAAGAAAGCTACTACCTGTGTAACATCACTTAGGGAAAATAGGGAAAGAAAACAAGGGAAAGTATATATAGATGAAGAGAGGCTCAATAACAATGCTTCAGATGTATCCCATTAACTGGGATACACAATTCTTCACCATCCAACTTGGAGAGTTGGAAAGCATTATGCTACTTGCACTGAGTAATTATGTAAGGACCACTCCATAAGGCATCAAATTTTGCATGCTTTCCAGGCTTGGCTCAGTCTTTGTCTCACTTTAAGACAATGTATCCTTCAAAGAAATCTTTTGATGAAGATTTCTTGTCAAAGTGTTTCTTTACTTGCTATTGACGAATGGTCATAGAGGCCATAACTCGGTCCCTTACCTCTTGGAGCTCCATTAGCTCACACAGCCTGACCTCCATGCTACTTCCTTCCTCTGATTATAGCTGGCAAGTGAGATCCAATGCTGGTAATTCAAGTGAGATGGGAAGCCTAGCTTCCCTTCCATATACGAGCATATATGGAGAATTTTTGATTGCTCTCTTTGGAGTGATTTGATCGGCCCACAAAGCTATCTTCAGCTTGGCATGCCAAGTCCTTTGGTTTTCTTCCATGGTCCTCTTTATGATCCTGATCAAATTTTTGTTTATGGACTCAGCCATCCCATTCCCCTACGGGTAATAATTTAATGAAGTGCTAAGGTATATACCATAACTTAGTGCCCATTCACTTGTCTTGGTTCCCAAAAAAGCCAAGGTGTTATTTGAAATTATGGTGGCTGGGACCCCAAACCTTGTTACTAGGTCCTCATAAATCTCTAGGACTACACTTTCATTTGCCTCTTTCAGAGTAATAGCCTTAACCCACCTTGTGAAATAGTCCATAGCAGTCAAGACCCACTTGTGTCTAGCACTAGAGGGAGGATTGATCATCCCTATGAAATCTAGGCCCCACTGCATGAATGACTATTCCACTTGAATAGGTTGTAAAGGCATGGTAGCCAACCATTACTTTCCATCGAATAGTGCACACTTTTGGCACTTTCTTACCCAAGCATGGGTGTCCTTGAAAAGAGTAGGCCAAAAATAGCCAGCTCTCATTATCTTTGCTGTAGTAGCTCTAGGAACAAAATGACTACCTACTGGCCCATCATGAAACTTAGCCAGTATCTTATCAGCCTAGTTTGGGTCAATGCATCTTAGAAGGACCCCAAAGAGATCCTTCCTGAACAATATTTCATCAACTAGGACATAAGGGATAGATTGGAGCTTGAAATACCTTCTTTCAGTCTTATCAAGACCCTATGGGCACTCACTAGTGAGGTGAAAATGCCTCAGGTCCAACGTCTAATCTTTTATGACAGCTAGTTCCTCAGATGTGGCTGCATCATGAATTAGTAAGCTACCTTCCCTTTTTTGCTTGAAGTCCATAGCAAGCTATTCACATAGGCCTCTTCCCCTCACCAGCTTGGTGATCTTGATGTCTATGTCATACTCCATCACTTTGGTGATCCACCCCACTCTTTTCTCATTTAATTCTCGATTGCCAAGAAATCCTTTATGCCAAGGTGTGGGACTAGGGGGTGAATCCTGCAATTGGACAACATATGCCTAAATTTATTTAGGCTCTGCACTACTACCAGGACTTGTTTTTCTACATACATGTACCTAACTTCAAAGTCCTCTAACCCTTGGCTAAAAAAAGTAAGTGGTTGCTCGAGGTCATCACCATTTGCTTGGGTAAGCATGGCTGAGATCACCTCTTCATTGCTAAAAGTATAGAGGTTGAAGTCTTTATTGAAGTCAGGGCTGATCAAAGTAGGAGCCTGGGTTATGGCCTACTTGATGGCCTCAAAGCTATCCTTCTTATTTACTATCCATTTGAATTCCTCTCCCTTCCTCAGAATAGAGGTCAGGGGTTTGACTATCTTAGTGAAATTTGGAATGAACCTCCAAATGAAATTTATCCTACCAAAGAAACTTTGTAGGCCTTTCTTGTGCTTTGGTAGGGACATCTTCAGGATGGAGCAAACTCTCTCAGGGTCAATAGATAAGCCCTCCTTAGACACGATGTGGCCAAGGAGTTTCCCCTCATGAACAACAAACACACATTTCTTTGGATTAAGAGAGATGTCAAATTCCCTGCACCTTTTAAAAATCTACCTGAGGTGTTCTATGTGTTGGCTCGCTTCCTTAGAGAATACCATCACATCATCGAGGTAGACCAGCACACTGTTGTTTATCAAGCCTCCAAAATCCATGTCCATGGCTCACTAAAAGGTAGCACCAGCATTAGATAACCCAAATGGCATCTTCTTGTAGGCAAACATTCCCCATTTAGTGGTGAAGGCTATTTTGTGCTGGTCACAGCCTTGCACTAGAATCTGATTATACCCTAAATAACCATTGAAGAGGGAGAAATTCTTGTTACCAATTACCTTCTGAAGGATCCAATCCATGTTCGAGAGGGGGTAATGATCTTTTAAAGAGACTTTATTAAGGTCTCTAAAATTGACACATAGCCTGATCTCCCCATTCTTCTTCTTGATAGGAACAAGGTTGGCTAGCCATGAGGAATGTCTGATTAGAAATATAATTCTAGACTCAATCAATTTAGCAAATTCTCTTTGCATGAGGGCCTTAATTGTCAGGTTGACAGGTCTCTGCTTCTACGTGACTGGCCTAACACCTTATTTTAATTTGATGGTGTGCTGAGCGAGTCTTGGGTTAAAACCCTTGAAGTCACTGTAGTCCCATGTAAAAACATCTATGAATTCTTGACATAGCAAAATGAAAGCCTACCTTTCTTTAAGCGTGTAGATCTTTCCAAGTGCAAGTAGCTTGTCCTTGAAGATCTCAACCCTTTCGTAATTCTCCTCTTTAGTCATGATGCATGCCTTCTCATTTCTTAATTATTCATCTCCATTGAAGATGATCTCAAGTGTGACTAGACCTTTAGGGAGCTTATTATTCTTCAACTAAATAATATGGTCACCATATTGCTGTTGAAACTTCACTTGGTTCTGTGTTGTGAACTCAGCTTCTTCTTGTAGGAAGAAAGCTATTTGTTGGTCAATTTTGAAAACCTACCAATTTGCAATGTTGTCTAGGACAGAGGGCTAAACTATCACTTTCAAGTGGTGTGAACCACAATCTTGACTTATTTCCTTGGAGACATTGAACTGAGCACCAATCGCTGCCAGCCTATCCGCTTGTTTGTTCTGTTCTCTAGGAATGGAGGCAATGTTGAAAGCAAGGAAATATTCCAACAAATCCCAGACTCTATGCTTGTAAGACTTTAGCAAGGAATTCTTGGTTAGATTCTAGCCTTTCACCTAATTTACAATCAGTTCACTGTCTCCCAAAACTTGTAACTCTTTAATTCCTCTCTTTCTTGCCCATTCCAACCCATGGATCAGAGACTCATATTTTGCAACATTGCTAGTGTAGGAGAATTAGAAGCAGAAAGTTGAGAAGTACTTTTCCTTTGAAGGGTAGACCAACATTGCCCCACCACTAGCACCTAGCTTACTTCTAGAACCATCAAAGTACAACTGCCATAGACCAAGGTCTTCCTGGCTGGCCTTCATTATACTTGGCATGAAGGTGCTCATTTTGTGCATGCAGTAGACTCCAAGGTCTGCCTCCTCTATAAACTTGTAAGGATCATGTTCAAATTTATCATTTCCCCACTCATCAAAGAGTAGGTCTGTGACTCCTTCAAGAGTAGAGGACAAATATTGGTCTGTCTGGGACTCTTATGGGTCGATAATGGTGTAACTGACGTTCGCTGCCTTGGGTGAGTATGGCTTTATATGGTCCTTGTAGAGTGGCTCAAACTCAATTTTTACCTTGGTCCCATACTTGGTTCTAAAAACTAGATATGACCAATTTGCTACTAAATAACCACCTATCTTTGATGTAAAGTCCCTAGATAAGCAAATTGTGAAATAAGGGGGAACATCCACTACCACTATATCATGGGGAATTGAGAAGGTTGGGAAAGCATGCAATGTCAAGCCTAAACCCCTCACAATCCCAACTATTTTTGTAGGTGTCCCATCTAGCTGCAAGACTCCTTTGTTCATCTCTTCGTATTTTAGTCCCATCTTGTTAGCTATGCACTTGGGCATCACTGACGTACTAGCCCCACTATCAATTATGCAATTGTGTACCAAGAAATCCCCAATGACCAAGGATACATAAAAAGGGGGAGTTTTCTCTTCCTTCTTTACCTGACCTGAGGTGGAAGGCTATTCATTTGTAATCAAGACATTATCAGTGCTTACTGGGACAACCTGGCGATCCAGCTCATGCAATTATTTCTTCAGTATGTCTTTCTATCCTAGAAGAGACAAAGAATCCCATAAAGAGATGTTTACATGCAGCTTCTTCATCTGGTCCACTATATTGACTTGAGGATTGCCTCCCTTCAGATTGTCTTTGGGGTTGAATCCAATCTGAGCTACAGGCTAAGGGGCTGAAGATACAAATGACTGTCTAAAATTTGGGGCCCTTAAATTTGAGTGCAGTGGAGAAAGTGATGCTACCACTTGGGTGGTAGCCTGGGCTTCTCCCATTGCTCTTCTCTTAAATATTATGTTTGCTGAAACATAGTCATCTTGATTGTCTATAGCGCCCACATAATTCACTAAATAAAATTCTCCCTCCATATGATTCATGAGGGTAGAATCTGGCTGGGCTTGATTGCTACTCATGTTGGGCTGAGTTGGAGCCTCAAAGACCTAGGAAAGAGTAGCTGGTTGATTTTATAAAATATGGAAATAATTCATCACCTCATTCATGTAAACAATAGGCTCTTGACCATATCCCATGGTCAAACAACTTGGTTGTTCCTATACTAGATTATTTTGAACCAGCACCATGACTTTAGATGATGAAGGCAGGCCTAGATTGTAGTTTTGAAATGGCCTAGCTTGAGTGAGCTGACCCTATCCCTGATTATAGTTTTGAAAAGGGGGTCTAGGAACTTGACCGTAATGATGGTATCCTTGATTTGGCCTATTATTTTGAGCTTACTAACTCTTGAGAGCTACAAGTTTGTTTGACATGCTCTGCAATAGGCTCTTAACCTTATGGATCTCATTGGATGGAACATCAAATAGTTTCTTAATGCTAGGAAAAGGGGCCAAAGTAGGAGTAATGGTTTGAATTGGAGGCAACATTATTATAAAAAGTAGCATGTGAGGCCTAGGGGCAATTTTCTTGGCTTACGCTAAGCAATTTTTGGCTACTATGGCTATGTCATAAGCATCAAGTAGTATATGCCCTCCCATGGATTGTATCATCATAGCAATATCACTATTTAATGCTCTTAGATAATACAAGAAAGCATAGCTGGGGGTTGGCCTTTCCAGGATGGGAATTCTATCCCAAGTTTTCTAAAACTGTGTGTTGAAATCCTGCATATACTCATGCAGAGCCCTCTTAATGGTCGTCAGCTACTTAGAAAGTGAGAGGCCATCACTTTTTTCCCCAAAATGGTCTATCAACTAAGTGCCCAATTCATTCCAAGAATGTATTGAATTCACAGGCAAAGTCCTGTACTAGTCAAGAGCTGTGCCTTTTAGAGACAATGCTAGCAACCTGATGGTGATATTTTCCTCAGTGACATTGTGAATATTGCAAAGATTGGCAATATTACTAATGTGCTCGATGACTATAATGGGTCCCTCTCCATAAAAAGAAGGCACATTTTTTAAGGCTATTCTAGGGATAAGATCATAGCATGGGAGATTCAAGGGGCTCTGACCATGAAAGGTGGAGAAAGGTAATGCCATTACTGGGATGGGCTGCAATTGAGGCTCTGTTGTGTATGCATCTCTTAAAATAGGTCTAGGAGGATGGTTTGTTGGATAAGGATGGGTCCTCTCAAATCTTAATCTTTTGGCTGAGTTCAAAGGCAACTCAATGAATTTGATGGGAACCCCTTTGGAAGTAGACCTTGTGGTGACCTTAGGCATAAAAAGTTAAGAAATTGGTCTTAATTAGAGAACTAAAGTTCTTACCAATGGAGTCACCAGATGCAAGAAAACTTTAAAATGCTATAACAGGACCAACATCAATCTTGCAACCTTACTAAGTAGTCAAATTGGGTCCCACTAGGTGTGCTAGAACTGTTGACGTAAGAGATTGCACCCTTGGCAGGAGGTCGAGCTCCTGCCTTCTCTTTACAACTATGGAAACTCCCCTCTCACCTATGGGACCAACGAAGCTGGAGGGGAGAGTCTCTAGATAAGGGCTAGCTCCCTTTGATGCATCATGTTTATTCCAGGAAATGCTAATACAGGTATATATATAGGTATATAATGGGGGGATGAAAAGGGAGTAAAAGTGTAGGAAAACAAACTACTCTAAGGAGGTGATGCACCAAAATAAGTCTACCTTCTCACAATCCACTCTTGAAATCAGACAAGGAACATACATACACTTTAGACTTGGTAGAAGGACCAGGTTGCAAGAAAATGGTAGGGAGGTTCTTATGAAAACACAAAAAATAGGGACTCACCAAGGCACTGTGAAATACACACTATAAGTAACTTCCTCTATTCTACACTTCCAAATAGAGCTCTTCTCTTGTTAGCTACAAAATGGCACCTTGTAGATAACTGGTGTGTTGGTGTTGAACCTGTGAGAGCATCAAAAGACAATGATTGAACACAAATTAACACTTAGGGCATACACAAAAAATCTATCCAAAAAGAGGTAAAACTACTTTTATTTGATTTAGGTGGAAATTTTAGCATGGTTGTGCCTTTACAAAAATGTGGAAGATGCCTCCCTAAATGACAAGTTCGTAATATATATGAGAAACTAGGAAGCCCATTTGGCACTCCCTCTTACAAGTGGCCATCACATCCCTTCATTGGGAAGAACAAGTTACTCAAAACTTTAATGAGCCATCTGCTTTATCTACTTGAAGTCTACATTTTAAAGGTCAAAACATGGTTTGTTCACCCATTTAATGTAAAATGGAGAAAACCAATTTCATCTTTTAACTACTTGCATCCTCTTAGATCAATTCACAAGAACTATTTCACCTACTGAGGTCACTTTTCAAAATGGCACCACTTGGACTAACTGGTAGCTCACTCTATGCCTGTTGCTTTGTCCTTTTCTCCATTTTGTCCCTTTTGGCTCATTCAGCCCTTAGGGTGAACATCCTGGTGGGTCACTTGCATTCGAGCCCCTGGTTAGTGCTCTCATAGTCAAAAACAAACAACCACTTCGCTTGTTGAAAGTTGACGTTCATATAGCTGTCATTGGTTTGAAAACCAATGGCTATTTTACCTTGTTAGTTTTGATAGCCCTCAGAATGTCCCCATTCCCATCACAACATCATTGGGTCCCTTCTCTTTCCTCTACGGCATCCTTGCCTTAGTTTTTTCCTTAGCACCCTCCCAGAGGGATGCTGACCTTCTAGGCCTTTGAAAGTGCCCTTTGTACTTGGCCAAAAGTGCCCCCATAAGGGCACCTACCCTTCGGGGTCCTTCGGTGGGTCCTTTGAATTATGGACAATTTTCCTGGGTCCTTGTGGACAATTTTCCCAGGTCGCTTGTGACTGTGTGTTTTTTGCAGACTTTTGTCTGCAGACATTTTCCCATGGACAAAAAGTATACGGAAATTTTGTCTACCTTTTGACTTAGCTTTGAAGTGCACCTAAATTCCTTCAGACTTTTGTTTGTAGGAATTCGAGGTTTTAACAATTTTGAATGAATTGAACTTTGAAATTTGAATAAAACTGAACTTACCTAGGTCCTTGTCTTTTGAAATGCCTACCCTCCGCTAGGGCACTTTGACCTAAAGACTCCCCTTTGGCTAAGGGCATACCATTGAACCAAGCCATTGAACCAAAAAGGTTCAATGGTTCAAAGGTTCAACCAAGTGCGTTGATGAACCAAGGCCAATGAAATTCCATTGAACTAAACCCATTGAACTTATGTCTTGAACCAAGTACGTTAAACTTAGCCCATTGAACCAAAAAATTGGTTCAATGGTTTTACGGTATGAAGGTTCAACACTATTGAATTGAGATGCTTGAACTGAGTGATGAACCTTTTGAGCCAAAAGGTCACTGAGCACTTGAACTAGGGCATGAACCAAACTCATGAACTTGAATATGGATGAACCAAGCACTGAAAAACCATGACATGAACTCGTGTAACCTAAAAGAGACTGGCATTTCATAGCAAGGGAAGAGGGTGACCAAAATTTTTTTTGCCTGTGGGCAAAATTGGTCAACAATAGGTATGCTTATTAAATTAGATATTTAGAAAGCATATGATAGAGTTTCCTAGAGGTTCTTCATGCTTGTCCTTAAAAATCTTGGGTTTAACAAGTTTCTAAGGAAATTTATGTTTAATTATATTGCTACCCTAAATTTATCAATTCTCATCAATGGTGGCCTTGAATGTTTATTCAAATTAGGAAGCGGTCTTTGATAGGGAGATCCCCTCTCCCCTTACCTTTACATTATCTTGGCTGAATCCCTTGGATAAATTTTCTAGAAGTCTAGAGAGTATAGTATTACTAAGGGAGTTTGAATTTCCCCTAGGCCAAAAATGATGATGCACCAATAATTTACTCATGATACTTTTATGTTGGAGACCTCCTCTGTAAAGGAAGACAAATATTTTAAAAAGATATTGGAAGACTACAAAATTATTTTTGGGTAATGTGTCAACTTTTACAAAAGGTCCTTATTCTTCATGAACAGTATGCCCAATCTTTAGATTCATCTCTCTAACATCCCAAATTACCAAATTCATTCCCTCCCTAATTCTTATCTAGGAATGCCACTTGTTAAGGATAGTCTGAGCTTGGAGGACTAGAATATTTTATTGAACAAAATTCAAAAAAAGTTAGCTGGATGGAAAACTATCTGTCACAAGCCAAAAAAAATCTCTTGTTTAAAAAATTCTCTCCAAAGCATGCCAATTTGTTGTATGTTTCTCTTCACTATCCCTTCTAAGAAAGTGGAGTGAATTGAAAAAATATAAAGAAGGTTTATCTAGATAGGAAAGAATCAAACAAAAATAATTCCACTTGTTGTGTAGGATAAGGTTTGTAAACCTAAGAATTATGGGTACCTGGGACTAAGATGGGTAAAAAGTATGAATCAAGCCTTCCTAGA
Source organism: Torreya grandis (assembly GCA_037957365.1). Classification (NCBI taxonomy): domain Eukaryota; kingdom Viridiplantae; phylum Streptophyta; class Pinopsida; order Cupressales; family Taxaceae; genus Torreya; species Torreya grandis. The sequence goes on along the minus strand of JARHVA010003462.1, from coordinate 1,922,979 downwards.
AAAACAAGCTTGGAAGATCCTAAAAGATTATAATAGATAGATCAAATCTATCAAAGGCAAATATCTTACAAATAGATTTTATAATTATTTCCTTAAAAAAGAGTTCCTAGTCAAGGATCCAACATTTGGAAAGTATTGATCAAAACAAGAGTTCTCATATGTAAAGGATATAAATGTATGGTGGGTAATGGTAGAAGTATTGAATTTTAGGAGGACCCCTAGATATTTAATTTTCCTCTCTTATTAATTAAGTACCTTGATGCATTAATTCATAACTTCAAAAACTTGATTGGATGTAAAGTAAAGGATTACTGGTTTGAGAACAATTCAGAATCAAGTTGGAAGTGACTTTCTTTCCCTAAAGTAACTATGGATCAATCTAGATTTTTGGAATTTTTGAACTCTAAGATATTAATAATTCATATCAACATCTTCCCCAAGGAAGATACAATCATTTTTAACTTAGAATCATATGGTGAATACAAGGTTAAGTTGGGATATATTATTGACCAAGATCTTTTGGATCATGACCCCATTTGGTATAAGCTCTGGGAAAAAAACTTGATCCAAAAAATTGGTGTTTTCTAATGTTTGGATTTTGAGAATATAATTCTCACCATTCACAATATGAAATTTAGAAGTTTCAAAATTCCTAATAGATGCTATCTTTATTTGAAGGCAAAGTAATATATTTATCACCTATTTTTAGAATGCTCACATTCTACCTTGATTTGGGACTCACTCCTGAGAATCTTCAATATTGCATGAGTCCAACTTGGAACCATTATGGATATTTTCTTACAATAGATCCCATCATTAAAGCACAAAGATTTGGAACTTCTATGGAACCTTACTCTATCGTATTTCTTTTGGGGCATCTAGAGGGAAAGGAATCACCAAATTTTTAGGAATAAAAGTATGGTGCGGGGAATAACCAAAGACAACATTTTCAAGGATATTAAGGAAAACTAGGCTTCTAGGTCCTCTAAGAAGGATGTTCCCCTAAATGGTGAGGAATTAATAATTTTGAAGTCTTGGGATATTAATCCCTTTTAGGGTTTAGGTCTTAATAATAATTCTTCTTGAGCCACAACTATCTAGACTCCATCAGTGGAGGGATGGTTCAAAATCAATTTTTATGGGGATTCTAAGGGTAACCTAGGTCCAATAGGAAGAGGGAATTTTAAAATATAGTCATATAAAATTTATGATTTCCTATGTAGGAGAAATGAGTGAGCAATTGAATCATGTTGTTGAAGCTAGGGTAGCTTTCTAGGGTATCAAGGCTGCATGTGATAAATGAATTTCAAAGTTGGCTATTGAAGGCAACTCCCTTAACATAATTAACTACCTAAAAAAGGAGTCTAAAACCTCCTATACTATTGAAAATTATATTTTAGATGCTAGGATCCTTTTGAATTACCTCCATGATTTCTCTTTGAGTCATTTTTTTCATAGGGAAATAGCTATGAGTATTTAATGTCCAATTTGGGGGTCTCTTGTGACTTCATAACTTGGGATCAAAGAGCGAACCCATCCCTCCATTTCAAAGTTATGTATCATGTCCTTTTTGGATAAAATAATAAGGATTTGGCCTTTATTATTGTCTCTAGATATAAATCCTCTCAATCTTTGAATAGAAGTGGTCCAAATTCATGTTTGAAATATGATTATTTACTTAGTTAGCCTTTCATACCATGATGGATTCTTGGTGTAGAGATCAACTAGATCCTACTTATCTCTAAAATTTGATTATGTTCTTTCTTCTGTACGAGCCTTCATGCTATTTCTTTCCCTTTTACTGTTTATGTAATCTTTTGGACTCTATCTTCAGGTTCAGTTGTTGGAATGATTGGAGACCTGAGCATCTTGTATGTGCTTGGGATAGACGACACACCAGTCAAAAGTGGGATTACCTTAATCAAAACATTTTATTCATCAAACATCATTAATTATGCATTTTGAACACTTTACAAACAAATTTTTATACTATGTAGTCATTTACATCAACATTTATTGATATAAAACTCATAACCTCTATAATGCAAGTGAGTTTCATGATAAATAAAATAGTTCAAGATTGAGAGAAATATAGTCAGATATAATTCTAAATTGAGACTTAAACAATCAAATAATACTTTACTACCATCTCAAAATACATACCATATTCAATGTTATCTTCAATTTCATGGCTACATAAGTACAACTAGATTCCTATCAATAAGGTATAACCCATAAACCACCTATTTTCTCCAAACCATTCATGTAAAAATTTGAGGATCCATGAAATAAAATGTAAAATAAAATTATTCTAGAACTTGAAATAACAATAAATCATAGTCATTTTGCATATTGAACCAAGATAAGGAATGTATTTTCATATTTATTCAACCAAGAATGTAAAAATAAGTGAACAAAACACCTTTTTGTTGATTAAAACACCATATATTTTCTTAATTTTCCTTTTAATCTTATATAAAATCTTTTACTTTTTTATTTCATTCAAAAACATAGGGGACCAACTATTTCAAAGTGAGTAAGGTATTCAAGTCTTATGAGATAGGAAAGAGCACTACATACTAAAAAAACAAAAATATTTTCTATGAGTTTCAAAAGCAAAGAATGGATATTATAGGTTTATTAAAAAAATTCAAAAATAACTTGAAAAATAGAATAAGAAAACATTTTCATAAAAACATCTTAAATAGAATAAAACAAACCATGTAACTTAGACTGCTTTATTATCCATTTTCATTCCATGCAATTAGACTATCATACTTCCATATTCAATAGTGAGTACATATATTTCAAATCAATATTTTATTTGAAACAATAATATTGTATAAATTTATGCAACATATTCTTCATTTAGAACATTAAAATGAAATAATCACTCAAGACCAAAATACATAAACCCTCTAAGACTTTTATATTTCTAAGCTCTTTTCAAAGTACTAAGATTCATAATGATAAACATTGCTTTGAAAAAAAGTTCCCATTATTAAAAATCCAAAATAATATTTCATACCTAGGAAAAAAACTCATAACTCTAATCAAATGTCCTCAAACTCCATGGAAACTAAAACTCTAAAACATGATTATATGCAAGTTCACTATTCATGTTTGAAACTATCAAAATGCATGAAAATAAACAAAATTAGAAATTTGTAGAGATTAGATTTTGTAATATGATTTTCATTTAGATTAAAATTGAATGACTCAATTATAACCATTTTTAACTTGACCTCAAAAATAAATCCACATTCAATGCAAGCAAATGTGTTGGCTAGATTGTATCCTTGATGTCCTCCAAACACCCACCAACTTTGGGAAATTATTGATGTTTACACCAAATTTGGTGATGTTATATTCTTATATTCAAATGTTTAAATTATTCTCCAACTTTGAAAATAATAAAAGAATATTATGTTTTACAGAATAGGAAATACATTTAGCAAAAATTCTTCTAACAACTAAACTTATCAACCTACTAACTTTACCAATAAATTATTTTCCTTATGAAACCAATCACAGATGCATTAAATGTGACATGGATATGTTTAAATCACATTATGTATCAATATATATATATATATATATATATATATATATATATATATATATATTTGAAATTAGTTTTAATTATATTTAATTTTAGGTAATTGAACCATAGTCTATTATCCACACTTTTGAAATATAGTCTATGAAAATTTAAATAAGCAACTAAAAACCATAACGAATATTCAAAAATAAAAGAATATATTTGTATATATGAGTATGTAATTAGAACAATTTCAAGCATACCATGTCAAAATAACTCTAATGTTATCAGTTATAATTATAGAAAACAAAATTATGTTTTAGGTATGTATAAGTACTTATCTTAATTGAAAGGTATATGATAGTCTTAGGATAGAATCTAAGTCTTAGGTTATTTTAGGTATGAAATCATAATTATACCAAAATAATAACTATACCAATATTTACATAGATCAAACATTAAAAAGGTGTTATACAAGAAAAAAATATGATTTTTTCTATACATCTATCCATTTTGTTTTAAATTGAGCAAGATATATTAATTTTCACCACTATATACCATTGAAATGATTATGAGCAAATAATGTTTGAGAAAACATTACTGTTATCACTTAGAAGTGCACCCTTGAAATAATGTGTGTTTGTTCTCAATCTTGTTGATACAATGTAAACTATCCAAGGTGTGGGTGGCCTTATATTGGAGATAATATCTATATTAAGGGTTGGTTCTCTTTGGTATACTTACCTAATTCTCTCTAAACTCTCTAATTCAGTGATTTATTGACTAGGAAAAGGGTAAAAGGATTAATACTCAAGGTAAAATTAAACATAAAAACTAAAAGGATTAATTCAGTGATGCACCAATATTAAAGTCAATTATGCCTATAATTGACACACTTGTGAAGCTAAATAACTTTCACACATTCACTTCATCTTCATATAGTGAATATTGCATCAGTGTTTCATATAAAGATCTTGAAAAACATTCACCCTAGTATGGAAGGAATAAACATAGGTTGAATTTAATTCTAGATTAGGTGGAAATTAGAATTAGAAATTTGATATTACCTAAAATAATTATCAAATGCTATGTAAAGGTGAAAAAATTAGACAAAACCATAGGAAAATCAATTATTCACTAAGTTACATCAATGGACATGAGACACAAACTTCATAAATAGTCTAAAAATAGAGGAAAAATTAATTTTTTATTGCTTCAAAGGTGATTTAGTATAAATTTTTGTAGATATTTCATATATACAAATGCACAATATGATAATATTCTCTCAAAAATGAACATACATAGAGAAAATGGAGAAAGGAGAGATGAGACAAAGCAACCCTAAACTAGGGATGAGTCATCATGTCTAGTTATCCTGAACTCTTCCTTCAACTCAGCCACCAAAATCCAAATTCTTACAAAGTACATCTATAGTTTAAAAAATATTTTCTTATAATATGGCATATGAGAGAGAGAGAAACAATTTTGAATGTTTTAAAAAATCAAAGGTTCTCATGCATGCTTTGATGGTCTTCAATCTTAAAGAGATCTTAATCATCTTCACTTAACTCCTTTTGATATTCAATTAAATATTTTTTAAAAAATTATTGAATATCCTTGATAATATTCATATATCTAGTGAGTGACTTAAGTTATCTTCATTTCATCTTGGAGTTTGACCTCAATTATCTTCCTTGTGTCTTGCATGCATATTTCTCTCTCTCAGCCTCCTTAAATAACTTTAATGTGGTATAGTAGGAGAGAGATTACATATTTTTTTAAGGATTATAATTATTGAAAATATGTATGATTTACTTGAGAAAGACTTTAAATTAACTCCTCTATTTTTTCATGTTGCTTCTCCACCTTTCTAGGGTTGATTGAAGGCTTCTTGAATCATGTTGAAATTTGACTTGACTTTTTCTAAAATTAGCTCCAAATTTGAATATTAGGAGAGATATATTTAATGATTTTGTTTAAATATTCTTCCAAAATTTATTAAATTTTTAAAAAAAACATTGAACCTCTTATTTATCTCCAAATAGTAAAGAACACATGTGTTTGACTTGGTAAGGTTGTTGAAGGTTTTAATGCATTGACTGAGATTTTGATTATCTTATTCATCCAATATGGAATAGAAGTGGAAATTTTTTTATGTTTAATTTATATTTATAATCATGAAATATATTTTTTTAAATTTAATTTGATGATGGACAATCACAACTCTCCATAATGGTTCTTCTTGTATGTGCCTATCTTTTCCAACTTGACAAGCTTGTTGAATGCACCATGAGAACATGGAACTTGATGAATTTTAATTATTTTAATATATAATGATTATAAATAATATTTTAAAATAATAAAAATGGTGAAAAATACAATCAAACAAATTTTTAGCTCCAAAAATCCACATACAACTTCAAAAAATGCTCACTTGTGCTCTCTAGGCCTCAAAAAACCTTGATTTGGATTTGGGGGTATAAAATAAGTTATAAGAATCACCATGCACTAATAATATGATAATTGGATAGGTATAAATGTTTTATACCTATATTTTTTAAATTTTTTTGAAAAATATTTGCCAAACTCTCAAACAAAAATTCACAAAAAAATGTCTGCTTGTTGCCTGTAGGGCACCTAACGATATTTTTTCTATGATCTAAGCCTAATTTTTATTGGTTTTCATTGTATAATAATTTATCAAGAAATATAAATTAATTATACATCCTATAAAATGAATTTATTCCATTTTAAGGATTTGAAACACTCATTTCTAACCCCATTTATGAGCAAAATGGTTAAAATCCTTGATTTCCTTCATGATGCAAACCTATGTTTTGCCATTTTATCTTTATTTAGGTAAAAAATAGATATAAAAACAATTTTAAAAATTTAATTAAATAAAAAATGCCTTCATATCAAATTTAAATATATTTCATTTAGTAAAACTCAAAATATGCACTTTTTAGTGCTTCCTAGCATGCACAATCTCATTTCTGAATGCCTATAGGTCTAAGTTTTGGAATTTTATTGATTTTTAGGAGGAATAAATACCTAATTATTTTTTAATTAATACCTATAATATCACATATAATCATTAGAACCATTGTATATGTTGAAGCAATCACTTAAACCTCTCAAAAAATACATTTTTGTCTATCTCTCTTGCATGCTTGAAACCCTACAACATGTACCTTTACCTTTATCCATTATTTGAATTGAAAAATTGATTTAATAAGGCTTAATAAGTTTATTTATTCCCCATAATATCTTACAAAACTTTTTTTTTCAATAAATAACTCAAAAATGTAATCACATCTCCTAAAACTGAGCTATTAGGGTTTTAGAAGGGATTTATAGCACCTTTTCTTCTTAAAAATTATTCATAAATTTAATATATTATAACCTAAAATAACCTCATACCATTTTAACCAAATCTTATTATCTTTTATGAAATAAACATTTAAAAATATCCCTTACTAACTTGCAACTAGCTTGCTAAAGGAATAAAAGAAACATCTGCTGAAATTTTGACCTATAAGCTATTATTGATCATGGTTTTAGATTGATAAATTTTTATGATATTTTTTATATATTATTTAATAATCACTCCATGAATTAATTATTATTTAAAACCTATAAATAATTAACCTTGACCAATGGTGGAAAAATTTGTCAACATTCTCTGTGACCCTATTAGGAAGTTTACCTACTAAACACTCAAGACTAGTAGCCTTATGCATTGAGATATGGAGTTATAACAATATAACCAATTATGAAACTAAATATTCCCTCAAAAAATAGCAACACTTGTGCATAATCACTTATGGAATTAAAATATAATACAACTACCAACTGAAAATGTGTAAGATAGCACTTAGAGGAAAGTGAAAACTAAAAGTACTATGAAAAAAGAAGAAACTATCTTAAAAAAAAAAATTAAAATGAATCCCATTGACTAGGATTGAGAACTCTTCACCATCCATATTAGCTATTTGGAAGGTTTTATGAGGCTTGTAGATTGAGATCATGTAAGGACCACTCCAAAGTGAGTCAAATTTTGTGTGTCTTCTTGGTTTGGACCTATCCTCATCCCATTTCAGAACCAAGTAACATTCCTTAAAGCTACTTGAATATGATATTATATCAAATGTTTTATTTAATTGTGCTTGATGCATCACCATAGATAACATGGAATCATTTTTTATTTACTCTAACTCCATAATTTCAACATATCTCACTTCCATAAGCTCACTCTCCAATAATTCTAGCTGATGTATTAACTCCTAAGCAGGGACTTCAAGTGAGATTGACAATCTATATTCTCTCCCATACACTAGATTATAGGGTGAATTTGGAATGGACCTATTTAAGGTTATCCTCTCAGCCCATAAATATTATTTTAACTTCAAATTCCACATCCTTTGATTGTATTCAATGGTGCTCCTAATGATCTTCAACAAGTTTTTGTTAGTATACTTGGCAAGGCCATTGCCTTGTGGATAATAATTGGAAGAAGTCATAAAATACACACAATTTTGGATAGACCATTGACTTATTTTATCACTTAAAAATATCATATCATTTTCTAAAACTATAGTGGAAGGAATACCAAACTTTGTGAGCAAACCTTCATATAAGTCCAAGACACTAGATTCATTTGATTCCTTAAAATCCACTACTTTTTTTCATCTAGTAAAGTAATTTATCATTGTAAGAATATATTTATGGTCCAATATATTACGTGGATTAATGATACCAATTAAGTCCAAACCCCATTAGACAAAGGGCTGATCTACTTAAATAGGTTGAAGAGGTAAGGGAACAAGCTTTTCCTTTTGTGTAAACAATGCACACTTCTTGCACTTCCTTACCCAAGCATGACAATTTTTGAATATGTTTGGAAAATAATATCCACCCCTAATAATTTTAAGGGATTTTGTCCATGCTTAAAATTGGCCTATACCTTGTCTATCATGAAATTATTCTATTAATATTTTAACTTGACTTGGCTCTATGCATCTCAATAACATGCCATTAACATCCTTTTTGAATAACACATGATCAACAAGTAGAAAATGAATAGATTTCAATCTAAATTTACTTATTTTTAAACCACTTAAGTTTAAAGGATACATACCACTTTGAATGTACCTTACCATAAATTGAAACCAACTTGCGAAGGGTGTATGATTGGCTGTAATATCTTCATCAATCAAGACCAAAACTTCCTCTTTGATTTCCTATAAGTCTTGAGCCAAATGATTGCATAACCCTTTATCTGTAATCAACTTGGTTACCTTTATTTTCACATCATATTTCATGACCTTTGTTATCCATCCTACTCTCTTTTCACTTATGTCCTTGTTCAACAAGAACTCTTTGATGCTAGGATGAGCAACCAACATATGGACCTTGTTGTTAGATAGAAGGTGCCTAAATTTTTTTAGACATTTGATTATGGAAATCACATGTTTTTCAACAAATGTATACCTTATTTCATAATCTTGCAATATTTGACTAAAAAATGCTATTGGTTGCTCCAAACCTTGTTGATTTTATTGTGTCAATATTCTTGAAATTGTATCAATATTAGCATATGCATACAACATAAAATCCTTTGAAAAATCAATATTGATGAGAGTGGGAGTAGTAGCAATGGCTTTCTTAATTTATTTAAAACTTTTCATGTCTTATTTGGTCCAAGTAAATTTTTAATTTTTATTGAGCATAACTATAAGAGGCCTTGACAAACTTGTAAAATTAGATATATACCTTCTTATAAAGTTAATATTGTCAAAGAAAATTTTTAATGCTTTCTTATGCTTAGGAAATGACAAATCAAGAATAAAATCTATTATTTCTAGATCAATAGTCAAACCATGTTTAAAAACAACATGACCAAAGAGTTTACCTTCATGCACTAAAAACATACTCTTATTGGGGTTAAGTGACACCTCAAATTGCATACATATATCAAATACCTCTCTAAGATGAATCATGTTCTCAATTGCCTTACTTTCAAAAACTATAACATCATCTAAATACACAAAAACAAACCAATTATTCAAACCTTGAAAGTCGATATCCATGGCTCTTTGGAATGTTGTTCCTACATTGGACAACCCAAATATAATTTTTTGGTATGCAAAGGTGTCCCAATCGGTGGTGAATGCTATTTTAAACTGATCCTATACCTTCAAAAGTATTTGGTTATACCTACTACAAACATCCATCAATGAAAACCATTCCTAACTAGCCACTAACTACAATATTTATTCCATCGATGTCAAGGGATAATGGTCCTTGAGTGAGGCCTTGTTCAAGTCATAAAATTACACACATAATATAATTTCTCCATTCTTATTCCTAATTATAATAAGGTTAGCCACAAAGTATAATGTTTTATGGGAAATATGATAGATGATTCAATCAACTTGTGAAGCTTTGTTCTCATCAAAAGTTCCAATTTTGGGTTGATTGACCTTTGTATTTGCCTCACCAGTTTTGTATATGCTTCTAGTTAAATAGTGTGTTGATAAAAACTAGGATCTAAATATTTTAAATCACTCTAATTCCATGTAAACACATCATTAAACTCTCTACATAAATCAACAAATTTTTTTTTTTTGAACTTGAGAGCATACTTTACCAAGCTTAAGAGCTTTCCTATTGACTATGTCAATGTTTGCATAATGCTCTTCTTTGGTAGACAAAAAGTCTTTCTCCATTATTACCTCATCATATCTAATAAAAGTATTCTCAAGTGTGACAATAATCTTGGGTAACTTGTTAGATGTAAGATGAATAATCGATCACTATACTGTTGCAAAAGTTTTGATTGATTTTTAGAAGAGAATTTAACCTCTTCTTGTAGGAAATGAACAACTCGATCATCATCCTCAAAGACTTTCGAATTCACATTATTATCAAGAATATATGGTCTTAACAAAATATTGTTGTATGGATGAGCTTTATCATTCTTTATATCAGCTAGAATGTCAAATTGGGCTCCAATTGCAGTCAACCTATCTGCATGCTTATTGCTCTCTAGGCATTGCTTGTATGTCAAATGCACAAAAGTCCTCAAGAAAATACCATACCTATGTTTTTATGATTTTAAAAATGGATATTTACACACATTCAAACATCTTATTTTATGTACCAAAATTTCACTATCTCCAAATGCCTATAAAAGGTTAGCTCCCATCTTTCTAGCCCATTGCAAACCATGAACTAAATCCTCATATTCTACCATAAAGTAGAACATCCAAACTAAAATTTTATAGAAACATAGTAACTTTATTTGGAGGGTGAAATGAAAATAATGCCATACCTTTAACCATGTTTATTCTATGATCCATCAAAATAGAGTTTTCATAAACCATCATTTAGCTCACCTTCTTTGTATAGAGCTAGAATTTGTGCACCATCCTCATTTAAACAATAAACTCCAAGTCCTTATTCCTATATCATATTTTAAGGATCATGATAATGAATAATAATATCCCATTCATCAAGAAAAAAAATAGGTAAACCATCAAGCTAAGATTTTTCTTTAGCTTCACTAGTTTTCTCTACTTCATCTGAGATGACACAATTAGTATTAACAATACTAGGCATGCATGGTTCTATACGGAAATGAGTAATAGGATATAAATAAATTGTAAATTTTTTTCCATACCTTTTTCTAAACATGTGGTGTGTCTAATTAGTTGAAATATAACCACTTGTATTTGAATTAAAGTCACATGATAAGCACAGAGTAAAGTATGGATGAAGATCCACCACCACCACATCTTGTTGAATGGTCACATTTGGGCATGCATGAAGTGTTAATTTCAGATTCTTGATTATACCCACTATATTGTTTAAATATCCATCAAGTTAAAAAACACCTTTAGTATTTGGCTCATACACCAAACCTAACTTATATGAAATCTATTCTGGCATTACTATGTTATTTGTTCTATTGTCAACCATACAATTATGAACTAGTGTATTTACAACAATCAAGGAAAGGTAGAAATGAGGTGTCTTGGTTTTGCATCATATATTATGAACTTTAATCTTTTATATACCTATTATACTTATTTTTCTCTTATTGATTTTAATTTGATAGAACCACACTTTCCTTCTCTATTGGTTTTATAGACAAGCTAAGGCCTGAAAGCTCATGGATAAGAGTATCCTTTTGTCTTGGGATGGCCAATGAATCTCACATAGTCATGTTTATGTTAAATTTATTTATATTCTATAATATGTTAAAGGAGGATCCTCCAATATTTGTTTTTACCTTTGGAGTAATAGGGTGATCTTATACTTGAGGCACTTGGTGAACCTTGCTTGATTCAACATTCTAGTTTTTCTAAGATAAAGGGGCAATAATATGATCATTAGTAATTTTAGAAACCATACTAGGAAAATTTTGAATATGAATTACCTCTTCAGTTTCATCTATAACCCTATTATTTTATCTTGTGATGGGTATAGCCAAATTATTTGATTTGTTAGGCTCACCAATCTGATTTACTATCACATGATCATCAACTTGCCAATTCACCAAGATTAGATCCAATTGTACTTATCCATGATTCACTTCCCCTTGTTGCATCATAGATTAATTGTGTTGGTCTTCTTAAAGAAAGGCTTCTTCTTGTGTCATTTGAGGAATTTCTATATTATATGCTATTAAAGCTTGATTTTGCACATCATTGGTGTTAGAAGGATGCCAACATGAGTCTTGCATTAAATTATTTTGTGCTGGTACAAGAGCCTTATATCTAGAAAGAGAATTAATATTAATTACATCATATGGTTTGGTTCATATAATGACTCTTTGAGCTTGATATGGAGGCCTATTATCTCTAAAGCCTTAGTAGGGAGGTATTTAATTTTTATATTGATGATATGTGGGCTGATTAGGTGCTTGATATGGTTTATTTTCTTGAAATTTTTTCCTCTTTAGTTGAAATATTTCATTACCAAAATATTGTAGCATATCTTTTAGTTCACCAAGCTCACTAGATTGACTATGAGGAGCTTAAACTTGACTTTGAGGGGATATAATTGGGGCTATTAATGGAGTTCTAAGAGGTGGAATGGGTTGTGTTTATGTAAAAATTAGTATTAGAGGCCTAGGTACAAGTTTACTAACTTTAATTATACTTTTTTCAACTCTAATAACAACCTCATAGGCATTTGGAAATGTCTTACCACCGATGGACTAAATCATAACTAAAATATCAAAGATCTTAGAAAGTATAAAAAAGAATATTAAGGAGATGAACTTATCATAAGAGGTATTATATTCAATATTTTCTAGAATCTAAGATTGAAATCAATCATAAATTCATGTTGTACTCTCTTGATGGTAGTGAGCTGCTCAACAAGGGATAAATGGATACAAAATACTGCACCTAAGTCATCCCAAGTGGTAATGGAGTTTAAGGGGATGTTATTATATTATTTCAATGCCTTTCCCTTGAAGGATGAAATAATTAAACATATGGAAACATTCTCTTGGGTAACATAGTGGAATGAACACAAGTTGACCACATCATTGATATGTTTTATGGGTGTAGTTTGATCTTCACCTATAAAATATGGTAGGATTTTGAGGGTTGAGGCTGGAATATCATCATATTGGACAAAATTGAGAGGTATTACATCATTTAAGGGAACAAATACTTGGTTTCTAGGGATAACCATGCTTATAGTGGGATTTCAAGTTGAAATGTTTTACACAATAGGTTGACTTAGTGATTGAAATAACCTTATAGGATATGGACTTATTAATAAAAAAAATCTTCTTCTATTTGAATGCTCAGATAATTTAGCAAAATCAAATGGTATACATATACTTTCAGACATTGTAGTGATATTAGGCATGAAATTGATATGTTGCTACTATTATAAACATATTTTTTAAGCTCTAATCTACGTCTCACCAGGTGTGCCAAAAATTATTATTATTTAGAAGTGCACCTTTGCAAGAATGTGTGCTTATTATAACTTATATTGATATAATGAAAACTACCCAAGGTGTGGGTAGAATTATATTAGAGAGAATATCTAGATTAAGGGATGGTTTCCTTTGATACATCATCTACTTCTCTCTAAAATCTCTAATTTAGTTATTTCTTGACTAGAAAAAGGGTAAAAGGAGTAATACTCAAGCTGAAATTAAAAATAAAAACTAAAAAATTGGGGTGATGTACCAATATTAAATTCAATTATGCCTATACTTGACATACTTAGAAAGATAAATAACTTGCACACATTCACTTCATCTCTATACAATGACTCTTACATCAATGTTTCATATAGAGGTCTTGAGAAACATTCACACTAGCATGGAAGGAATGAATATAGGTTGGATTCACTTCTAAATTAGGTTGAAATAAGACTTAGACACTTGATATGAGATGCAAGAATTCTCATATGTTACATAAAGGAGAAAAATTCAAACATAAACATGAGAAAATTAATTATTCAATAAGTTATATCAATTCCCATGAGACACACACTTCATAAATAACCTAAAAATAGAGGAAAAATTAGCTTCTTATTGCTTAAAAGGTGATGCAGTGAAATTTTTGGTAGAGTTTATGTATAGCCAAAATCACAATCTGATAATATTATCTCAAAAATGAACATACATAAAAAAAGGAATAAAGGAGAGAGGATACAAAACACCCCTAAACTATTGATGAATCATCATGTCTAGTCATCCTTAACTCTTCTTTCAACTCCACTACTAACTCAGCCTTCAACTCAACCACAAATTATTATGAATTATTATGTAGTACATCTATATTTTAAACATTCTTTTCTTGGAATATGACATGAGAGAGAGAGAGAGAGAGAGAGAGAGAGAGAGAGAGAGAGAGAGAGAGAGAGAGAGAGAGAGAGAGAGAGAGAGAGAGAGAGAGAGAGAGAGAGAGAGAGAGAGAGTTGAATGTTTTGAAAAGTCAAAAGTTCTTATGCATGATTTGATGGTCTTTAATCTTGAAGAGATCTTGACCATCTTCACTTAACTCCTTTTGATATTAACTTAACTCTTTTTGAGAATATTATTCAATTTTATTGAGGATATTCATCTATATAGTGAGTGACTTAAGTTATCTTCATTTCATCTTAGATTCTGACCTCAAATATCTTCCTTATATCTTACATGCATATTTCTCTCTCTCAAACTCCTCAAATAACTTCAAGGTAGTGTATTAGGAGAGATATTACATGTTTTTTTTTTTGAAATATTATCCTCCTTTAAAATAGGGATGATTTACTTCATCAATACTTCAACTCAACTCTTCTATTATTGCATGTTGCTTCTCCACCTTTATAGGGTTGATTGAAGGCTTCTTGAATCATCTTGAATTTTGACTTGACTTTTTATAAAGTTAGATCGATGATGGTGTAGTAGGAGAGAGAGAATTATGATTTTTTTTAACTCTAATTTCAACCTTTAATTAATTTTTAAAGAAAACACTTAACCTCTTATTTATCTCCAAATATCAAAGAACACATGTGTTTGACTTGGCAAGGTTATTGAAGTTTTTAATGCATTGATTGAGCTTTTGATTATCTTCTTCCTATAATGTGGCATATAAGTGAAAGATATTATATGTTTAATTTGTGTTTATATTAATTAAATATCCTTCCTAAATGTTCATTTGATGATGGACAATCACAACTCTCCATTCTAGTTTTTGGATATGCCTATCTTCTCCAACTTGATAAGCTTATTGAATGCACCATGAGAACATAAAAATTGATGAATTTTAATTATTTGAATATATAAGGAGTATAAATATTATTTTAAAATAATAATCATGTTGTAATATACCTTAAAACAAATTTTCATCTTCAAACTCCATATACAACTTCAAAAAATGCTCTCTTGTGCTCTCTAGGCCTCAAAAAACCCTCATTTGGATTTGGGGGTCTAAAATTAGTCATAAGCCTCACTATAAATTCATAATATGATAATTGTAAATTTATCAATGGTTAATACTTGTAAAAATTTTAAAATATTTAAAAATCTTCACCACAATCTAAAACAAAAATTCACAAAAAAATGCCTGCTTGCTGCCCACAAGGTGACCTGGAGATGTTTTTTTGATCTAAGCCTATTTTGGATTGTTTTTAATTGTATAAGTATGGATTAAGACCTGTAAATAAATTATAAATCTTATAAAATTATTTTATTCCCTTTTAAGGATCTAAAACACTCATTTCTAACTCCGTTTATAAAACAATTGGTCAAAAACCCTGATTTCCTTCATGGTGTAGACCTGTGTTTTGCCATTTTATCCTCAAAATGTATAGTAAAGATATGAAAAAAATTTAAACCTTAAATAACATAAAATAATATCTCCATGTCTAATTTTAATATATTTAATTTATTAAAACTCAAAATATGCAATTTTTAGTGCTTCCTACCTTGCCCAATCTCATTTTTGAATGTCTGTAGGTCTATGTTTTGGAGTTTTATTGAGTTTTATGAGGAATAAAACCCAAATTATTTTTTAATTGGTACTTATAATACCCATTATAATCATTAAAACCATTTTATATACTCAAACAATCACTTAAACCTCTCAAAAGATACCTTTTTTGACTCTCTTGTTAAGCATGAGATATACTAAGAGGGGGGGTGAATCAGTATATTATATATCTTATAAAACTTTCCCTTAACCAAAATCCACTTAATCAAACATTCATTATATGAAATAAAACTCAAACAATAAACACCACACAAGATAGAGAGAGAGACACCAGATATAATGTGGAAACCCAATGTGGGAAAAACCACGAAGAACAATCTCAAGTATATGAATGAGCACCAACCCAAAAAATATTCGCAAGCACCAACTTACAAGAGCACCAACCCCTTTGATGAGCACCAAACCAACAACAATTCATGAGCACTAACCCATAGGAGCACCAACCCCTTTGTCGAGCACCAACCAGCAACAATTTGTGAGCACCGACCCACAGGAGCACCAACCCAACAACAATTCATGAACACCAACCCACAAGAGCACCAACCCCTTTGCCAAGCACCAACCCAACAAAAATTCATGAGCACCAACCCATAGGAGCACCAACCCCTTTGTGTATACCACACACCTATCTCTCAATGTTGTTATCTCAACAAATGATAGTTCAATACAACATCTCTTTCCTCTCTCTCACCTTTGCTCTTCTAAGATAGATAGAACAAATACAAACCATATTCATCTCTCACAATTTCTCTTCTAAGCTAGTTATTATAATATCAAATCAACCTCTCTCTTCCATATTACAAATGGCTTCTCAAGCCTTTATTTATAGCTTTCCAAATGACCTTTGGCCTTCCCCCTTTGTGACCCTTCAATCCTCATGGAAAATGGTGCCAAAATTTTATGACCCTTCATATCCTTGCCTTTGAAAAGTCATGTGGTGACTCTTCATGACCAAAAACGTCCTTCCCAATTTTGTCCTTATCTTGGTGACTTTTCATATTCCTCAAAGTGTCCCTTCATGAGAAATTTTGCCCTTCCTCTTTTGTCTTCACTTGGTGACTCTTTGAATTCCCCAAGATGACTCTTCATGGGAAAATGCATCCCATCCTTCTTTTGTCTTTACCCCATGGCTTTTTGAATTCTCCATGGGCCCTTCTTTTGTCTCATATGTAACCAAAAATATATTCATTAATATTAAATAAATATTAACTCACATTAGCCAAGATATATCTATTACAAACAACATTAAATGTAATGGGGATTTTATCACCAATAATGCTAGACCTTTGACATCAATGACAATATTTCCAATAATCTCCCCCTTTGTCATTGATGGAAACCTCAATCCTGAAACTACCACATCCTATCACTTGCACATCCTATCATCTAAGAACATATAGTAACTCCCCCTTATTGTAGCAACTTGTATCTATTCCCTGTACTTGTTTTTGCACCTATATCTGTACCTATTATTCTCCCCCTTTGACATCAATGGCAAAGGACCTACTTAGAGCTAACACTTAGCTCCCCCTTAATTGATGCTAAACATCAATGGCAAGAAGTAATATAAATTACTCCCAACTCATCTCATTGATCTTTGAATGTGTCCTTTGATTATGCCTTTGAGAAGATATCTGACAATACATATACATTGTTCCCTATCCTTTGAGAATCTACAATCAACTCATTTGAATCTTTTCTTCTAATCTCACAACCTTTAGCATGAAAATTTAATGTGTATCCTTGATCACATATTTGACTAACACTCAATAGATTATGCTTAAGATATTTTACATAAAAAACATTCTTAGTCTTAGTTCTACCATAATCCAAACTCAAAGTACCTTTTTTGGCTATCCTGGCAGTGGTTTTATCTCTGAATCTCACAGTGCCACCATTGATCTTCTTTAGAGTTATGAACTTGTTTTTATCTACTATCATATGCCTCAAACATCTACTGTCAATTAACCATGGCTAATCTTTACCTCTTACATGCAGGGTTGTTTGAACCATTATAGAATCTTCAAGTTGTTTCTTCTGCCATAAACGTGTCTGAACCTTCTTCTTGATGAATGGAGCTTTGAAACTCTGATCCTTCTTGACTGACTTGAACACGCTTCTACAATACTAAGCTATGTGTCCAAAGTTGTTACACTTGTACCATACTATGGTCTCTTCATCAAAGCTTGATAGAGGAGCAAAAGAGTTGTGGCTTTTGCTTGACTCTACTTGACTTTCCTTCTCTTTATTTTTGAAAATTTTAGCTCTTTTTCTACATTCTAATTTCTTGTGACCATATCCATTACAATAAAAAAAATAGCCATAAAAATAAGACCTGTCTGTATATGTTTGACCTGATTGCCTTTTTTAGCTTTGTTCCCTCCAGCCTTCTCTATTTGAAATGTCCTATGTATTTTTCACTTCTCCCCTTTTTGTTTCCTCTTTTGTAAGAGCATCAACATAGCTCTTTTTCTTTTCAAAACCAATCCCTATCTTATTTGAGTTTGCTTTTTGACTTTCCAATATCTTATTCAGCATGTTAGTGCTATCCTCAAATTTTGAATCACTAACTACTTTATCATTGACTGCTTTCTCAATATCTTCTTTTAAAGAGGCAATTTCAATAACATACCTTTGACATTATTTTCTTGCTATTTCCAATTGTGTTGTTAGATCTTCTTCATTCTTCTTGGCTTCTTCCAAGTGTGTTCTTAGATCATCAATAATTTCCTTTGACTCCTTTTCATTTTTCTTGATCTAGTGCTTTAATCTTTGATTCTTCTTCTGAACAGCTTCTAACGCTTCTAAGGCACAAATGAGCTCTCCTTCCATATTCACTTTAGCTTCCTCCTCTTCTTCTTCTTGATCACCTTCATGTATGGCCATGAATAAAATCTCTTCTTTTTCTGAATCACTGACTCCACTATCTTTGACTGAGCTAGGATCCTTAGAATATAGGCTCTTCTTCTCAAATCCCTTCTTAGATTTGCATTTGAAATTCTTCTTGTATGTAGGCTTTTCTTCTTCATCATCATTACCCTTATTTGGGAATCTAGCTGAAAAATGTCCAATCTTTCCACAGTTAAAATGTTTAAAAGGTAATTTTCCTTGACATTTACCTGTTCCTCTTTTCAGCTTGCAAATGAAAAGTGCTCCATTGTCATCTTCATCATCACTAGAACTATCACTTGATTCTTGAATCTTATCTTTCTCTTTCTTTGATGTCTTGAAAGCCACTTCTCTCTTTGAGGGTTTATCTTATTTTGTCTGCATCTCATATGTCATGAGAATACCATGAAGCTCATCCATCTTTAGCTTGGCTAAATTCTTCATCTCCTCGATTGCTAAAACCTTTGCATCATATCTCATTGGTAGAGATCTCAAAACCTTTTGCACCACCATTGACTCATCCAACATTTCTCCAAGACCTTGAATCTGATTTACAATTTGATCAACTTGCAAAAGATAACTTGCTATATCTTCTTCTTCTTCTTCCATCTTCAAACTTTCAAACTACCTTCTAAAAGTCTGAAGCTTAGCTTGCTAAACCTTTCCATCACCTTTGAAAATATTTTCAAGTGTTACCCAAGTTTCATGAGCATATTTACATTGCATAACTTTAACAAATTTAGATTCACATAAACCACATAAAATAACATTTAAAGCTTTAGCATTACATTCGCTTGCCTTCTTTTCTACTGGAGTAATTGCAGATGTTTGTGGCTCTTCATATTCCTCCACCACTGCTTTCCATATGTTGAATCCAAGGGCCATCAAATAAACCTTCATTCTTGTTGTCCCCCAAAAGCTATCACTCATTTTTGGGACAACATTTAAACTATTTTGGTCTTCCAGACCAAAATTTGTCTCTTCCATTTCCAAAATTTGTCCTAGACATTCAAATTCCTCATTTTCCAAGCTTCTCAAAAAATCTACGGACTCTACAGGCTTGAATCTATAGACTCTATAGGCTTAAATCTATAGACTTTGCAGGCTTGCATCTACAAACTCAGTAGGCTTGAATCCACAGACTCAATAGGCTTGAATCTATTGATTCTATAAGCTTGAATCTATGGACTCTACAGGCTTGAATCTACGAACTTAGTAGGAAGAGAAATATATAGACTCAATAAGAAGATAAATCTACGGACTCTGTAGGTCAAGTTCAATGGGTTTTATAGGTTGATTTCTACGAACTTGGTTTCTACAGACTCTATAGGTAGGTTCATTTATACAGGTTCAAAGGCTTCTACGGGCGGTTTTAGTCAAAAGAATCAGTTTTCAACACTTAGTCATTTTTTGAGATTGGTTTAGAGCCTTGGTTCAATCAAAAATCTCCATTGGCAAGCATCTAAGTGCAAAAAGAGACTTGAACCATTGAACCGTTGAACCTTTAAACCAAATTGGTTCAAAGGTTCAATGAGTTCAAGGTTTGATAGGTTCAACATCATTAACAAGAGTTAAGTGCTTCATCAAGGTTCAAAGTTCAATCGCTTCAATTGGTTCATCGGCTTTAAAACACTTGGCCAAATCAAGGTGGTTTGAACCATTGAACCGTTGAACCATTGAACCACTTTAGTTCAAAGGTTCAACAGGTTCAAGGTTCAATAGTGGGTTCAAAAAAGGAATGGTTTAATGGCTCGGTTCAACCAAGTGGTTCAATGCTGTATTTCACTCAGGTGGTTCATTCCCTTTGTTTCAACGTCTTTTGGTTCAATGCTTAGTTCATTCACTTGGTTCATTCAAATTGAACCATCGGCTTAAACCATTTTTGGTTCAACTGATTAGTTCAACATCTTGGTTTAATGGAATGGTTCATCACCAAAGTTTAAAGGGGTGGTTCAATGCAAAAGGAAGCTTCTCGAAGGACAAGTGCCCTTGCAGAGGACCTTAATCGATAAAAGCACCCTTTGGAAGGGTCATTTTCAAGGAAGCTGAAAGGTAATTCTTTCAAATTTGTTTAAGGCATTTGAAATTGGCTAAGCCATAATTCTTTCAGATTCTTGTCTGAAGGAATTCCTTTAGACAAAAAGTTTAAAAGAAATCAAGGAAGCAAATGTAGGCAAAAAATTTGAAGACTTTTTCAAAGACTTGGTGGAACAAATTTCCATGGACTTTTTGTCTGTGGGAATTTTCCCCAAACTTTTTGTCCACAAAAATTTTCCCTAGGGAAAATGTCCACAAGAGGAAGCATAAGGAAAGCCCAGGGGAATATGTGAAGGGCTGCCAAAGGACCCTGAAGGGTAAGTGCCCTTGCGGGGGACTCTTAGCTGCCAATTTGAAGACACTTCTTGACGCTGAAGGGTCACCCGAAGAAGCTCAAAAGGCCATTTAAAGACTGCCTGAAGGATAGATATCCTTGTGGGGGGCTATTCCAACTCAAAATGGGTCATTTCTCAATGCCCAAAGCAAGTCCAATCTAGAAAAATACCAAAAATAAAGCTGAAAGAAGACCAAGGGGTGACGCACCCAAAGACGTCAAATTCAAGATAGTGAACTAGCCGTTGAGAACACATTGATGGGCATGTGAACATCAATTTTAAAGCCCATAAAATAGCCATTGATCTTTGTAAGCTGAAATCTATAGACCAGAGTGCATTCATAGATTTCAAGGCCAAGACCAGCAGAAAGTGAGGAAGAAACAAAACAACAAATTGAATCTAGGACCCGATTCAATTAACTAGAAAAGGAGGAACAATGAAGGTAAGATCAGATCACCAGGTGGAAATTGAAGGTTGCAATCTTTCAATTACATGGCTTGTTTATCTACATTGAGAAGATCAAATGGGTAAAATGCCCCAAAGTTCCAGCCTATCTTCCTAACAGTTTTCCACGCAACATGATGTGTTGCTATTCCTGATTCCTCCTTGAAGAGGCTATATAAGGGATCCTCTCCTATTGTAAATTTATCTCTTTTTTGGACAATCTGAATGAAACTCTACCCAAATTGAAAGGCATCATTGAGACTTTGTGCTCAGTCTATTAATCATATTTTGTTATTGGAATAAGAAAGCAAAGGACTTTTTCAGACTTTGTGTTGTGATATCTTTGTTGTTAAGAAAGCTGTTCTTATGTCTTTTTCCTTGATATATTTTCTATTCCATTAATTTAACAATTAGGATTCATAAAATTGGTCAGGAATGTGTCCTGAAGAATCAACTATGGAGAGACTTTGTGCCCCCATAGCTGCCTTCAATGTGTTTTCTTTTCATTGTTGTGTAAAGGACTTTGGAATGACTTTGTGCCCTCATTATCCTTTGTATATTACTCTTGAGCATTTTAGGTGGAGACTTTGTGTTGTATCTTGATTTGCTGGTTACTATGCCCTCAGTTACATTCTACTTTTATTTCCAGGAGTATTCTTGTGGCTAGCTGAATAGTTCTTCTGAAAGAAGAGGAGTGCTATCTATCATTTCCCTTGAGTTTTTTCTTTGTTTTGCACACATCATCTCTGAAGAAAGAGAGATGGATGTATTGTCCTACCCTTGAGTATTATTTTATATTTATACATATAGATAACATATCCACAGGGAACCTCCCCTTGATGAGAGGAGAGAGTAGTCCCCTTTTGATGTGATAAACTTACATAGTAGGATGACTAATCTTCCTACTTTGGCTGATCAGACCTATTTTGTTTACCAGTACGCTAATAGACAAAATATTCAACCAATAGTTTTTTTTGACTCTGCTAGAGATTATAACCCATTATCATTATAACCCTTATCCATTACAGACTTTGGCGATTCTTTTATTTGTCTTACCCATTATCTATTCATAGCCTTACCATTTACCATTCACCTCCATAATAACTGGGAAAGAATGAATAGTTTAAATCCTCAAGCTTTGACTGAAGTAAGGTCAATTCTTTTCCATTTTTGTTTCACAATCTAACAGATTCAAGGTATACATGAAGCCAAAGGGCTAAAGGTATCGTTGATCCTATATTCGAGCTGGTATAACAAAGTGATTTTGATTTGTTTCCTTCACCATCTCGTCTCCAATAAACCAAGAGCTTTCCTCCTACTAAAGCTAGATCTCCATTACCAGATGAAGTATCCACTTCTATTGATGATAAAGCTATGCCTATAATTACCTCTTTGAGATTTGTTATCCCTCCTTTTTAGAATCCTATAATGGCAGTTCAAGGTCCCTAGGGTAATGATTTTGGTCCTCTTAATCTTACTCCACCTCTACATGAACTTCCATGCAGTTCTAGGAAGAATTTCTCCAAATTTTATGGTGATGGGAAAGTTCATCCTGATGAACATATTGCAGCATTCAACATAGCTTGTAGAGTAATTGGAGTAGAATTTGAAGATGTAGTAGTCAAATTATTTGTAGAAACATTACAAGGAGCTGCTGCAAATTGATTTTATCATCTACAGTCTCAGTCTGTAACCGATTGGAATACTCTCAAAGATAAGTTTGAAGCCAAATTCAAACCTACAGAAGATGCACATGCACTTCTGGTTCAACTTACATAGATGAAGAAAGAGCCCTATGAGCCTATGAGAGACTTCATAGCCAAATTTGACGAATTGAGAAATAGAATTCTTGTCATTACTCGACCTACAGCTGAGAATCTCAAATGTTTCTTCATCAATTCTCAGTTACTGAAAGTTAGTTTCCTCTTGAGATGTGCTGGTTAAATAGATCTCACTACAGCTCAACATTTGGCCACTGAAGTAGAAGATGATCTCATCTTAGCAGGGAAGATAAGAAGAGATCCAAATAGAAATAGAGCTTCATCATCTTTTGAATTTGCATTTACAAGCACCACTGATCTAATGGTGCAGAAATTAGCAAATGAGTTGGTTGCTCTCAAAAATCAAATGGCTCAAGGAATGTCTTATGCTCCTACATACATGACATTCCCAAATTAGTCATATCAAGGCAATGTTTCTAGGCATCAAGGGAAACAAAATTTCCTTCTTCCCCCACAAGGGAAACTTGCCCTAGAAGCTCCTCTAACCAATTCAACAATGGGATACCTTGAAGGAGAATTAGAGTTCTCTTTCTAGCCTGAATTGAATCAAGAAAATGATGCTGATATCCTTATAGAAAATCAAGAAAAAATAGATGGTGACTCCCACATTGGTTTCTTAAACTACCAAGATGAACCTAGAAGCAAAGGAGAAGCTTCAAATGGATCATATGTAGTGTTTACCAGGTCTAAGAACCAATCAGTCTAGCAAGCTGATAAAGAGAAGATAGAGGAACAACCTCAACCAACAATCACAATTGCTAAGCATGGAACCACTCTGCCTATTCAGTCAAAAGATCTAGTGATCACCCAAAAGGTAAATACATCCATTTCACCTTCACCTTCTACTTCAAATTCACAAACCAGTCCACCTCCCATCCCTCCTAAAACTTAGAAGGTTGAAGTACCTTTCTATATACCTAGCTCAATTCAGCCATTTGACATAATTGATCATGTCAAGAAAACCAAAATACAAATGTCTGAATTTGAATAGTTGCAGTTAATCCTGATCAATTAGATAGGTTGGTCCAATGTGTCAAGAACCAAACCATCCTTGCAAGATAAGAGGTTAAGAAAATAATTCTTGATTCTCCAAAGAACATGCCCATTCCAAATAATCTTGTCATTACCCCTCCAGCTACCCCTGGGAAAATAGAACCTTTCTATGTTTTGCTATTAATAAATGGTTATCAGCTCAATAATTGCATCATTAATTTCAGGTCATCTAACAATGTCATGCCTTCTAAAGTAGTTGAGTCTCTGAGTCTCATATTGACTAAAACCTTTGGGAGATGTTTCTCCATGGAGAATAAGCAAGTACCATTATTGGGGCAAATCAAAGATGCCCAATTTGCATTCACAGCCTTTTCAAATAAGAGGATTAAGATGATTGTCCTGGTGGTTGACATCCCAGCATCTTATGGCATTTTTCTTGGATGAAATTTTTACAAGGATGTGAGAGGTGAACTAAACATGGATCTATCTGAGGCAGGGATTCCTGTTCAAGGTGTAATGAAGTAATGAAGAGCTTGCTCTATGAAAAGGAAGCAAAATACGTGGTTACCCAGACATTAGCTCCTAAATCTCAAATATTTTTTGAATCCATAGGTATTGGTAACTACTTTCTATATATAGATGAAGAAGGATCCTCCATCCCTAATGAAGGAAAGTCTAAAGAAAAGTCAGTGTCTGATGAGATTTGGACTCTAAAATTTGATGGTAGTTGTTCCTCTACTGGTTCGAGAGCTAGGATTGTCTTGATATCTCCTCAAGGAGATATGTTTCCTTCATCCTATAAATTACAATTTATCAACACTAAAAATATAGTTGAATATGAATCTTTGTTGCTTGGCATGAAGGCTGCTCAAGAAAGAGGCATCAAGCTTCTTCATGCCAAAGGAGATGCTGAATTAGTGGTTTGTCAAGTGAGAAATTTATACCAAACCAAGAATGAGAGATTACTTTCTTAGAATGAAAAGACAATTTTGAACAACTATATTTTAAAGCCAGTGAATCTCAAAAGCTTGAATCTATTTCTGAATCCAGTTTAGATATAAATGAAGAGTTCTTACAGATGAAAGGAAACAAAATTTCCAAAGGCCTGGTTTCTCTTGAGAAGCTATTTGACAAGCATGATAGATTTATCAAGCAGTAGTAAATAGATTCAAGTTTCTCTTAGGGATTCAATCAAGTAAATCTGACTACTGAAGAAAATCCCAAGATGATCAACATTGGTAAGTGTTGCATCCCTGAAGAAAGGTTCAAGTTCACCTCTTTGCTCCATCAATACATTGATGTCTTAGCATATTCTTATGAAGACCTAAAGTCTCTTAGAACTGATGAAATTTGCCATCACATTCCTCTGAAGGCTGACTCAATGCCCTACAAGCAAAAATTCAGACAATATAATCCCAAAATTTTAGGTACTATTATGTCTGAGATACAAAAAATGTTAAATGCTAGAATCATCTTCCCAATCCATCATTCTACATGGATTGCAAACATAGTGCCTTTTAGGAAGAAGAATGGTGAAATTTGCATTTGTGTAGATTTTAGGAATCTAAATCAATCATCTTTGAAAGACAATTACCCTTTGCCAATCATGTATCAAGTGCTTCAAATAGTGACAGGGTCAGAGATGTTATCAATGCTAGATGGCTTCTCAGGTTATAATCAAGTTGAAGTTGGTGAAGCTGACCAACACAAGACTGCATTCACCACACCTTGGGGTACATTTGAATATAAAAGAATGTCTTTTGGCTTAATAAATGATGGTGCTACCTTTCAGAGAGCAATGGATATGGCTTTCAAATATGAGATTGCCAAATTCATAGTGGTATATCTTGATGACTTAACTATCTTTTCAAAGCATCAATCTGATCATGTACACCACTTAAAACAAGTGCTAGAGCACTACCCCCAGAATGGTATTTCCTTAAATCCTAAGAAGTCTATTTTTGGGGTAACAGAAGGGAAACTCCTTGGGCACATTGTGTCAAAAGAAGGCATAAAGATTGACTCAGATAGAGTCAAGTCTATTCAAGAGCTAAATTTGCCTACAAGCAAAAATGTTGTTCACTCTTTCTTTGGCAAAGTGAATTTCTTATAGAGATTCATCCCCAAATTTGTTGAGAAGACAAGACACATTGTGAAAATGATGAAAGGGAAGACTACCTTAGTTGGACAAAAGAAGGCAAATCAGCATTTCAAGATATCAAGACTGCCATTGCTGATGCCCCTACCTTGGTTTGTCTAGATTACCATAGATATTTCATCATATACAGCTATGGTCTGAACACACTCTCTTAGTAATTATTGTTCAACAGAATAAGGAAGGTATGGAATCTCTTATCTCTTTCATGAGTTGTCCTCTCAAAACCCATGAAATAAAGTATTCAAATATAGAGAAGCATCCCTATGTGTTGGTAAAAGCAGTCAAATATTTTTGCTTCTATATTCTAAATTCACACACCACTACCTTAGTTTTTGACGCTACAGTCAAGTCTATATTAACTCAGCAGGAGTTTGGCATAAAAAGAGGTAGTTAGATTGCAAATATCCAATAATTTGATCTAGATATCAAGCTGACAAAGCTGGTTAGAGGTAAAGGCTTATGCCAATTAATTGCTGACAATAAGCCAGAAGACACACAATGTGAAGAAGCTAAAGTGGAAGATACTCTAATAGTCCTTTTGTCTCCACTACTAATGAATGGTACTCAGGTATTGCCTATTTTTTTAACTTATAGTGAATGTCCTGCTTATTTGTCTTACAAAGAAAGGAGGACTATCGAGCTGAAAGCTACCAATTTTGACCTTTAGAACAATGGCCTATATAAGAGAAACATAGATGGAGTATTCCTTTGCTGTGTAGACAAAGAACAACAAAACTAGCTCTTGAAATCTTTCCACAATCTAGCCTATGGAGGACATTTTTTTGCTCTTGTGACTACTCACAAATTTTTTTGAGCTAGGTATTACTGGCCAACTCTTTTCCAAGATGCACATAAGTGGGTGAAGAAATGTGAACTTTGTCAGCAATTTGTTGGAAGACCCAAGTTGGCTGCCCTGCTTCTCAAGCCAGTGATCATAGAAAAACCTTTTCAGCAATGGGGGTTTAACTTTATTGGGACTATAAACCCATCTTCAAGTGCTGGACATGATTATGTCATCACATCAACTGACTATTTCACCAAGTGGATAGAAGCAATCCCAACTAAGCATGCTACTTTAGAAGTTGTATGCAACTTCTTCGAGGAAAATATCATTTCTAGGTTTGGAGTTCCAACCAAAATAGTTACTAATAATGCAGCTTGTTTCACCTTCAAGGAGATTACACAATTCTATTTCTATTATGGAATTACACTCTCTCACTCTTCTGATTATTTTCCAAAAGGGAATGCAATCCAACAATAAGAATCTGGAAACTATCATCAAGAAACTAGCAGATGATAATCAAAGGACATGGCATAAAGCATTGGTTGATGCTCTATGGGCATACATGATCACACCAAAAAGGGCAATTGGTATGTCTCCTTTTCAACTTCTTTACGATATCAATGCTAAGATACCAATCACCTTAGAGTTACTAGCTTTGAAATTGGCAAAGGCCATTGAAGATCAGACATATGAGAGCTCTATTGATAAAAGAATCATGTGCTTGACTCAGCTGGAGGAACAGAAAACCATGGTGGTGGATAAAATTGCTGCTCATCAAAGTTTGGTAAAAAAACTCTTTGACCAGAAGGCCAAAAATCATGATTTCTAGATTGGGGATCAAGTCTTGTTGTGGGACAAAAGGAGAGAGACAAAGGGGATGCATGGAAAGTTTGACTCCCTTTGGAGAGGCCCATTTATAATTCATCAACACATTGGTGAAAACAACTTTCTATTGAAATACCAAGATGGCACACTCTTTTCTCTGCCTCACAATGGGCAGCATTTGAAACACTTCAACTCTTGAAGTATCAGATATTGCCTCTATATATATGTATATTTGTACAAATTTTAATTCTATTTTATTTTGTTTGTTTTCTTTTTTATGCCTTTCATTTTTGGGTAGCACGACTCCAAAACCCAATGGTACACATGAAGACATTGGAGATTCTAGATTCTACTCCTTTCAATTCATTTTGCAATTGATAAAAGTTCCCCAACTGCAGTTGTTGTCCCCCAAAAGCTATCACTCATTTTTGGGACAACATTTGAACTATTTTGGTCTTCTAAACCAAAATTTGTCTCTTCCTTTTCCAAAATTTGTCCTAGACATTCAAATTCCTCATTTTCCAAGCTTCAAATTTGTCTCTTCCTTTTCCAAAATTTGTCCTAGACATTCAAATTCCTCATTTTACAAGCTTCTCATAAAATCTACGAACTCTACAGACTTGAATCTATGAACTCTACAGACTTGAATCTATGGACTCTATAGGCTCAAATCTACAGACTCTGCAGGCTTGAATCTACAGACTCAGTAGGCTTGAATCTACAGACTCAACAGGCTTGAATCTATGTATTCTGTAGGCTTGAATCTATGGACTCTATAGGTGAGAATCTACAGACTCAGTAAGAAGAGAAATCTATGGACTCAACAAGAAGAGAAATCTATGGACTCTTCAGGTCAAGTTTAATGGGTTTTATAGGTTGATTTCTATGGACTTGGTTTCTACAGACTCTATAGGCAGGTTCATTTATACAAGTTCAAAGGATTCTACGAGTGGTTTTAGTCAAAATAATTAGTTTTCAACACTTAGTCATTTTCTAGGATTGGTTCAGAGCCTTGGTTCAATCAAAAATCTCCATCGGCAAGCATTGAGTGCAAAAAGAGACTTAAACCATTGAACCAAATTGGTTCAAAGGTTCAATGGGTTCAAGGTTCAACAAGTTCAACATCATTAACAGGATTTAAGTGCTTCATCAAGGTTCAAAGTTCAATCGCTTCAATTGGTTCATCGGCTTCAAAACACTTGGCCAAATCAAGGTGGCTTGAACCATTGAATCATTGAACCATTGAACCACTTTGGTTCAAAGGTTCAACGGGTTCAAGGTTCAATGGTGGGTTCAACAAAGGAACGGTTCAATGGCTCAGTTTAACCAAGCAGTTCAATGCTTTATTTCACTCGGGTGGTTCATTCCCTTTGTTTCAACATCTTTTGGTTCAATGCTTAGTTCATTCACTCGGTTCATTCAAATTGAACCATCAGCTTGAACCATTTTTGGTTCAACTGATTAGTTCAACGTCTTGGTTTAATAGAATGGTTCATCAACAAAGTTCAAAGGGGTGGTTCAATGCAAAAGGAAGCTTCCCAAAGGACAAGTGCCCTTGCAGAGGACACTTAATCGATAAAAGCACCCTTCAAAAGGGTCATTTTCAAGGAAGCCGAAAGGTAGTTCTTTCAAATTTGTTTAAGGCATTTAAAATTGGCTAAGGCATAATTATTTCAGATTTTTGTCCAAAGGAATTCCTTCAGATAAAAAGTCTGAAAGAAATCAAAGAAGCAAATGCAGGCAAAAAATATGAAGACTTTTTCAAAGACTTGGTGGAGCAAATTTCTGTAGACTTTTCATCCATGAGAATTTTCCCCAGACTTTTTGTCCACGGGAATTTTCCCTGGGGAAAATGTCCATGGGAGGAAGCGTAAGGAAAGCCCTGGTGAATATGCAAAGGGCCACGAAAGGACCCTGAAGGGTAAGTGCCCTTGCGGGGGACTCTCAGCTGCCAATTTGAAGACACTTCCTGAAGCTAAAGGGTCACCCAAAGAACCCTAAAAGGCCATTTAAAGACTGACCAAATGATAGATATCCTTATGGGAGGTTATTCCAACTCAAAATGGGTCATTTCTCAAGGATCAAAAGGGCAAGTCCAATCTGGAAAAATACCAAGTAGAAAGCTAAAAGAAGACCAAGGGGTGACGTGCCCAAAGATGTCAAATTCAAGACAGTGAACTAGCCATTGAGAGCACATCGATGGGCATGTGAATGTCAATTTTAAAGCCCATAAAATAGACATTGATCCTTGTAAGTTCAAATATATATACCAAAATGCATTCATAGATTTCAAGGCCAAGACCAACAGAAAGTGAGGAAGAAATAGAATAGCAAATTGAATCCAAGACCCGATTCAATTAACCAGAAAAGGAGGAAGTATGAAGGTAAGATCAGATCACCAGGTGGACATTGAAAGTTTTAATCTTTCAATTGTGTGGCTTGTTTATCTGCATTGAGAAGATCAAATGGGTAAAACACCCCAAAGTTCCAGCCTGTCTTCTTAGCAGTTTTCCACGCAACATGATGTGTTACTATTCCTGAGTCCTCCTTGAAGAGGCTATATAAGGAACCCTCTCCTATTGTAAATTTATCTCTTTTTTGGACAATCTGAATGAAACTCTACCCAAATTGAAAGGCATCATTGAGACTTTGTGCTCAACCTATTGATCATATTTTGTTATTGGAATAAGAAAGCAAAGGACTTTTTTAGACTTTGTGCTGTGATATATTTGTTGTTAAGGAAGCTATTATTATGTCTTTTTCTTTAATATATTTTTTATTCCATTAATTTAAAAAGCAAGATTAGTAAAATTGGTCAGGAAGGTGTCCTAAAGAATCAACTGTGGAGAGACTTTGTCCCCCTATAGCTGCCTTCAATGTGTTTTCTTTTCATTACTGTGTAAAGAACTTTGGGATGACTTTGTGCCCTCATTGTCCTTCGTATATTACTCTTGAGAATTTTAGGTGGAGACTTTGTGCTGTATCTCAATTTTCTAGTTACTACGCCCTCAGTTACATTCTACTTTTATTTCTAGGAGTATTCTTATGGCTGGTTGAATAGTTCTTCTAAAAGAAGAGGAGTGTTGTCTATCATTTCCCTTGAGTTTTTCCTTTATTTTGCACACATCATCTCTGAAGAAAGAGAGATGGATGTCTTTTCCTACCCTTGAGTATTATTTTTTGTTTATACATATACATAACATATCCATAGGGAACCTCCCCTTGATGAGAGGAGAGAGCAGTCCCCTTTTGATGTGATAAACTTACATAGTAGGATGACTAATCTTCCTACTTTGGCTGATTAGACCTATTTTGTTTACCAGTACACTGATAGACAAAATATTCAACCAATAATTCTCATGCTCTAAAAAGCATAATTTGTCCCATCAAACAAAGGTGCCTTATTTGTATAAAATCCTTCCTATGACCCAACCATCATGCTTTCCTGATCTACCTTCAAGTTGTAAAATTTTTTAAAAAGGAACCTGCTCTGATACCAATTGTTAAGCATGGGATATACTGAGAGGGGGTGAATCAATATATCATATATCTTATAAAACTTTCCCTTAACCAAATTCCACTTAAATCAAAAATTCAAGATATGCAATAAAACTCAAACAATAAACACCACACAAGATAGAGAGAGACACCAAATATAACATGGAAACCCAATGTGGGAAAAACCACAGAGAACAATCTCAAGTATATAAATGAGCACCAACCTAAACAATATTCACAAGCACCAACTTACAGGAGCACCAATCTCTTTGCTAAGCACCAACCCAATAACTATTCATGAGCACCAACCCCTTTGCCAAGCACCAACCCAGCAACAATTCATGAGCACCAACTCACAAGAGCACCAAGCCCTTTGCTGAGCACCAACCCAGCAAAAAATTTTGAGCACTAACCCACAGGAGCACTAACCCCTTTGCCGAGCACCAACCCAACAACAATTCATGTGCACCAACCCATAGGAGCACCAACCCATTTTTCGAGCACCAACCCAGCAACAATTCGTGAGCACCAACCCCTTTATGTATACCACACACCTATCTCTCAATATTTCTATCTCAACAAATGATAGTTCAATAAAACATCTCTTTCCTCTCTCTCACCTTTGCTCTTCTAGGCTAGATATAACAAATACAAATCATATTCATCTCTCATAATTGCTCTTCTAAGATAGATATTACAATATCAAATCAATCTCTCTCTTCCATATTACAAATGGCTTCTCAAGCCTTTATTTATAGATTTCCAATTGACCTTTGGCCTTACCCCTTTGTGACCATTCAATCCTCATGGAAAATGGTGCAAACCTTGTATGACCCTTCATATCCTTGCCTTTGAAAAGTCATGTGGTGACCCTTCATGACCAAAAACGTCCTTCCCACTTTTGTCCTTATCTTGGTGACTTCTCGTATTCCTCAAAGTGTCCCTTCATGAGAAATTGCACCCTTCCTCTTTTGTCTTCACTTGGTGACTCTCTAAATTCCCCAAGATGACTCTTCATGGGAAAATACGTCCCATCCTTCTTTTGTCTTTACCCTGTGGCTCTTTGACTTCTCCATGGGCCCTTCTTTTGTCTCATATGCAACCAAAAATATATTCATTAAATTAAAAATAAATATTAACTCACATTAGCCAAGATATATCTATTACAAACAACATTAAATGCAATGGGGACTTTATCACCAATAATGTTAGACCTTTGACATCAATGACAATATTTCCAACATCTCTCTCTTACATGCTTGAAACCCTATAACTTGTACCTTTAAATTTATCCATTATTTGAATTGATATTTTGATTAAGGAAGTTGTATTAATTTTATTTATTCCACATAATATCTCACATAAATTTTATTTGTAACAAATAAATAAAAAATGTAATCATATCTCCTAAAATCGAGTTATTGGGGTTTTAAAAGGATTCTAGAGCACCTTTTCTTCTTAATGATTTTTCATAAAGTTAAGAATATATAACATAAAAAAAATGAATTTAATATTTATATAATAGGGAACCAAATATTCCCATAATATAATTAAAATCAACTCTTCTTTTCCTTCATGAAATGAACATTTGAAAATTGTCCTTACTAGCTTGCAACTAGCTTGTTAGAGGAATAGAAAAAACTTCTACCAAAATTTTGACCTGTGAAATATTATTGAGCATGGTTTTGGATTTATGAAGGTTATATAATTATTTTTAGAGCTTATTTAATCTTCACTCCATGAGTGGAGTCTTCCTAAAAACCTGCACATAAGTAACCTTGACCAATGGTGGTAAAATTTATCAATAATTACCATTTATTATGCAAATGAATAATTTGGATTATTTTGAGCTATAAAACACTTCAGTTGATGATTTATTTATATTTTTTCCATTATTTCATTAATTTTTTTAATTAAACACCACTAAGAAAATTTTACTGTATAAAACATTGTGCACACAAACTGATTATTACATTTTAAATACTTTTATTCAATACTCTACATATATCTTGATGACTAAAATGTAAGTAATATATAAAATAATTTTATACATAATCAAATACATCATTTAATTACAATCAAACAAACAATATGCTAATTAATTATTCAAAATAAGTTGGACTCCACCATTTATTATGAATATTATGATACAATCATGCAAACATGACATATTTTGAAACATTTTAATGTTTTTAAATAGGGTACATAAATTTGTGATAACAATAGAGATATTGATATCTAGTTTCATTTATGAAAGTGGGTAAACATTATATTTGTGAATTTTAAAACTTAGGATTACAATCTAGGTAATTTTTTTCCTAAGTATCTAATTACAAACCCCTTGAAATATTTTTTACATTAAGGGATGATTTTTTCAGCAATCATGGCATGAAGAATATGAAATATATAAGTAAGAATTTTGGGATAGATAAATATCATTACAACCTAGAAAATAAAATATGAAAGTGAGTATTGCCTTAAATAGCATAATTCAAGTATTATTTGCTTATAAATGATTAATCAGAGTTGACTTAGAATATAAAATATTTGATTTAATAGATACTCAGAGCCATATGAAAAATTATCCATCTTAGTATTTATTAAGAATAATACTTTTTAATCTTAATAGATGAGTTAAATTTCTCACTAGAACACACAAATAAAAAAATAACAACAAAATGAAAAATGGGAAAACAAACAAACCAAAATTGAAATAAATAAGAGAATAATCATAGAATATTTTTAAAATATGGCCATTGACTATATGACATAACCAATTACCATCTAATTACTATAAATTAAAAGTATTTCATCTAAGAATATTAGCTATTTTAGAAGGTCCTAGCCATAAATAATCAGATTTATGATGTTTTTTAAGGTTCTTCATAAGCTTTGTCCCACTATAAAACCAAATCATCAACTTTGAATATTTACTTAAATTTTTTTATCAAATAGTTTTTTAAGTTTTCTACTATCTCTCTCATTTTTTTTAAGATTGTGGATTTATTTTCATCTAGAACTAAAATATCATTTAATAGTTTTTGTATAACATCAATATATTTTCAAGCATACTAAAGATTAGTTTTTGCTAAAGTAATATGTAACTCATTTGGAAAAGTAACTTAAAAACCATAGGATAACATAAAATTTGAATAAGCATTCATGACTTTAGCCATGGTACAATCAATCCATAAACTTTCAAATGTTTTAATAAGCTAATTTTATTTGTTTTCATAAATAATTTTCTTCATGATTTAAATCAAAAAAATTGTTAATTGATTCAACTTATCCATTTTTTTGCAGATAATATTTGGATAAATGACTTGAAATAATATAATAATGGCCTAAAAAGTCTAAATATTCATTAGAAATAAAATTGAGATATATTATCTAAAATTATCTCATAAATAACTCCAAATATTGTGAAAGTTTGATTTTTAAAAAATTAAATGACTTCAGAAATAACAAAGTACCTTAAGGAAACAACATCATGCCACTTGGTAAGATAATAAGTTGCATTCAAAATATATTTATGACTAGTTAAATATGGAGGATGGATATTAGAGATATAATTAGTACCCTATTTTGTGAATGGTTTATTTGGTATAATTAGGCTTATATGCATTACATGAAACCTTATCTACTAGTAAATAGTTTCCATGAAATACATTGTAGAACTAATTTTAAAGAATATTTAAACAAGGTTAGATAATAATATCTAATATAAGATTTTATATGTTGTATTTTTTGCTATAAAATTCCCACCATAACCACCTTCATGAAAAATTCTGAGACTTTTTTAGGTTTGATCATGGGTTAGACAATGTAAAATAACTCCATATCTATTTATATAAAACAAAAAAATTTCAAGAAAAACAAATTTCAAATCTTGTAACCTAGAGATTCTTCTTTGATGTTTATCTAAATAATCTCGATAAGTTTGGTTCTAAAAATAATAAATGAGAACATGATACCAATCATATTGTGAAATCAATCAATCCCATTATTGTGATTTAAGTCCTATTTTAAATTTTTAAGCAATATAAATAACCTTCATGATTTGAAAATGTGGTTTTACATTCAGATTATTGTTAGCTAAAAAAATCAAAACATTTATATCATAGGTTATATTTTCAGCAAGGTGTTTAGCTAGATTATTATCTTGGATTATTTTGTAAGTTTTGAAAACAAGGTCATATTATTGGATATTCAAAATCCACTTGGATATCCTACCCTTAATTAGGGGTTAATTTAGAAAATAAGAAAAAGGCACATTTAAGTGAATAATCAATTTATTTATGATTATAATATATTTGAATTTAATTAAAGCTAAAACATATGAAATCAAAAAAATCAATTAATAGATACCCAACTTTAACATTATGGAGGACTTGGTCCTTTCTTTGTGATCTTGATCAAATTGAGTCACAACATCGCCTATGGCCTTATCAGTTACATTAATAAATAAGATGTAAGATTTATTCAAATTTAGTTTTACAAGTATAGGAGAACTTGCTATTATGTTTTTCACTTCATTAAGGTTGAATCTAATCATGCATCTCACAACTTATTCCATTTTTAAAAGTAAAATATGTATATTATTAGATTTATCTTCAAAATAAAAATGAAGTTATGTAAAAAATTAATTTTACAAAATAAAGATCTTAGATCAAATTGATCTTTGGGAAGAGGTAATTATTTAATGAATTTAATGTGATTTAGATATATTGAAGTATATTTTGATATGAAATTACCCAAAAATTAGCCTTCAATTACATCAAAAACTAATTTGTTTAGATTTAGTAATATGTCATATTCCCTACACAATAAAGATTTCATGTAAACTATTTGGGTGTTGTTTTATTTTTTTTAAATGAATAGTGAAATCATATAAATAGACTTGAATAATGATTATAATTAAATCATCAAATGAAACATGTATATCCATTTATAAAATATGATTTGCATTCATTAGATTAAAGGATATAATATTAAAGTTAAAATTACCTCTACAAAGTGGATTTATGTCTATCTTCTAGATTGACAAAAATTTGATTGTATCCTAAAAGTCCATCTAGAAGAGGAATATTTTTAGATTCAATAAATTATTTCAATATCTTATCTATATTAAACAAATGGAATTCATCTTTAGAACTTTCACGATGTAAGTCTCTAAAGTCTACACATAAATAAATATCACCATTATTCTTATGAATGGGAAAGAGGTTATCTACCCAGTCATATTATCTTATTGGATAAATGACACCATCATCCAAAATTTTATCCTGATCCTTGTTAATGGTGTCTTCCAACAAGGGTCTAATCCTTTGATATTTATACCTAATAGGATTTATACCAATATTCATAAGTATATCATGTATAATTATTACAGTATCATAACCCCTTAAGTATTTATAGGACAAATAAAAATCACCAATAAAGTCTTTGAATAATTTACAAAAATATTCCATTTATTAAAATGTACATTTAATACCTAAATAAACATACTTAGGATCTTATTTTATACCTAAATTGATTGGAATTATTTCACCTACAATTGTTCTTGAAGGTTATTTAATTCAAAATATCTTAGAATGATCATGAGGAATAAATATTGATTCAAGGCTCACTAAACCAGTGGGTAATTTATTTTTGATTAGATATAAATAATCACCATAGTTAATGACATAATCATAATTATAAAAATAGTTGTCTTGTATGATAATGTCAATATATTAATCGTAATAAAAATAGGACAATCATTATTCAAATCAGGTATCTTAGGTCTATTTTTTTTAGAAAAATGAATAATCAATATAAGGTTTAATGTTACTCATGGATGGATTAGAATCATAACTAGAAAGCTTATCAACACAAATATTAAATTCTTTAAGAATATGTGTATGATTAAATTCCTCAAAATTTTCAATAAGTGACCAAAATTTATGTGTATACATATGAAGACATGACTGATTAGTTTTATATATCTTCCTAACTTATCTTAAAACTAATTATGAACCACCAAAAAATTTCAAGTGTTTAATGTTTAATTTGATGACCTTTTCAATAATAAGACACAAGGCTTCAAACTCAATTGTATTATTTGTATTTTAAAATGACAAGTAACATGCATTCCTGGAAACCTTGTCTATAGGGAAGATATGAATGATGTCTATACCAATTTCATGTCAATAATATGACCTATTAAAATATAAGGAAAAAAATGTTTCTTGGGGTATTATTCTTGCATGTTATTAGTTTGATTCATTTAACACTAAGAATTCATAAGTTTCAATTTCAGTTTGAATGAAATCAACATTAGTTGGAGTTGATTTAACTAAAACACTATTAAAATATTGGTGTCACACACCTACACTCTAATTCCATACTAAAAATACACTCTAAATACTCATTCAATACATTCAGGCTCATGACCAGATGTTGACTTGACCATTCATAGGATAACATTGGTCTACAACATGGAATTAAAAAAAACAATGACTCATATAAAATATAGAACCAACCTGAGCACCGTAAATACAACATACCTAAGTTATTTACACCTAATTTGATACTCTTGATTGATCAAAACACACAATCTAGGCCATAAGGCCATACTTACTTTGTTGATGGGCTCATGGGCTTATAGCCCTATTGACCCTATCTTTTCTCCATAACTTCCTTCCAACCCCAAATAACACAAAACTCAAATATGTTCCTGGCACCTATTAAGGGATTAAACAATATATCTTAGTCTCAACTATGATTTTTTTGTATGGAAAGGTACTAAAATTCACTATGAGAAACCTAATTAGGTCTCTAAACTAATCTATTTTGGAGGTATAATGAGCAGGGATGATACAAAGCCCATAAATCACATGGTAAGTATAAAATGACATTTTATGACTATATAAACCAACATCTACTCATTTGTTAACCCTAAATCATCATTTAGACACTCTGTCTCAGTATTTTTATGCATACAAGGACTAAAAATAAGGATGAACTAGAAAGTACACTTACCTATAGACTTAGAGTTTGAAACTTGGGGAAGTTGATATAGATACTTGGGGCACTATGATTTCAAAGTTTTGAAATTTTCCATTGTACAAATTTTGAGATCAGTAAAGCCCTAGTTAGAGCCCAATCGACACATAAATGAAGCTACATAACACTTTTGATGGTTTCAAAACTCCAAATAAATTTATTTGATTATGTTTTAGACCCCTCTAAATTTCTAGGCAATCATAGAGAAGTAAACAATCTTCTACATACTGATTATCAACTCCTCCCTCACTGCCCTTTCTGGTTCAACAACATAGTCAACATAAAATTATCAACAAAAGATTAATTTTTTTTCTTAAATCAATACCATTCTTTATTTCATCTTTCAAAAGTCTTAATACATCTCCTTTACATGAAAAATCCATCCATTTAAGTATACAATCAGGTTTAGTTACTCAAATCATATTCCTAGCTTCACACAACAAACTCCCAAAATGGAGTTAACAATTTTTCCAAACAAACAAGATCCTGACCACCCTAAATCTTACATAACTAACCTATGGTCATATGGAATATAATCTCCAAAACCATTTTAGATGAAATCTACACAATCTTAGCCCTTAGATATATTTAGGCCTTATTACATGCTTATGAGATATATTCTCAAATTTGAAAATTTTCATAGCATAATTTTTGATAGAAAACCATTTAACACACCCCCAAGACACCTAACACATTGAAGATAACTTGAAACATGTCTATCTTCCCTGATGCTCCTGCATCAGAGTACTACACTAGAAAATTTTCATGGATTCCTATCCATGAACCTTCATATTTCTTGTTTGCTTCATGGTCCTCTTTTTCCTCTTGTTGTTCAAGAGTCTTCTATCTCTGTTCCTTGTTTGTTTGTTCCCTCATCCTTCTTTCTTCTAGTTTTATTGTGAATATGGATCCCGTATTCTTCTTTGGGATGTCAAGATTTGACTAGTTTTGTATGTTCTTCAAATGAATAATTCCTCTCTACTTTAGTACTAATTTTCCTCCTTTTGAGATTTGTATATACAATCATTTGATCAAAGATGATCATAACTTTACTAAGTTCTTGAATCTCCTCCTTTCCCTTCTTCAAAGTATTGGTGTTATCATGATTAAGTTTTCAAGTTTCCTTTCTTGATAGAAATGGTTATATCAAACCTATAATTTATTTATTAGGACTTACAAATCTATCCCAAAGATTACTTATCAACTTACTTGTAGTTAGCCATTCAATCTACCTCTATTCTAATTACTTCTTGTTTATAGATGTTTCTCTTTTGCTTGACTTGAAATTTTATTCAACTAGTTTATCATAGAGATGAAAATGTTGTTTTGATCCACATTTTGTTCTTTTCCTAATCACTTGATCTTCCAAAATGAAGATCCTCCTTTGTGTCTTCTCAAGAGGGTTTTGTTAAAAACCCTTCATCTATTTGCTACATGGTTGCCCTTTCTTGCCATTTTGGCAACCAATCACATTAAGAGGTTGCTCAAGCACTCTTACTTATTTTTTTTCACTTGCATATGCAACACCAAAACCAAAGTAAGATAGAAAAAATTGAGATTTCAGTGCCTTCTCCACTTGCTTAACCATTGTTTTCTTCTCTTATTCACTTGTGGCTACTTCATAAGCACTCTTCACTTTTTCTATGCAATGTAAATCATAAAAATATATGTATAATTTCCTTGCATGTCTCAAGACTTCAAATATTTCTTTGAATGCCACTTTCTTCTCTTCATTTCACTAGTCATGCTTGTTTCCATCATCTCTTCTTAAGAGATCTCCACATTCTAGGCTATTCTCATGTTTCTTTATAATAACATTATATTGTACATTACTTTCCATCATGTTTGGAAAAAAAAATATTAGATCTCCTTCTTGCTTAAATAAATCAAAGTAAATTTGTGTTCCATCCATAGTAATATGTTTATCATACCTACCAATTGTGGTTTCTTGACATTTAAACTTTGTGTTTTCACCTTGTGTTTTCTTCATGAAACTCTTTGTTGTCCACACCTACTTCCCAATGGATTTTAAAGGATATTTACATGATGTTTCCCTCATGTTATTTGCATTCTAAACTAAACTTTGTCCTTTATAATCTCTTTCTTATCCATTTTCTTGACAATATAGCTGGTATGTTTTATTCACTTCCATCAATGACTTCTCCATCCACTTGATAATTACATAGACATGATCACTTGCTATAATTGAGAGACTGAATTCCTTTCTTACTCCTCTAACCTTTCTTATGGAATATTCCATTGGTTCTTGTTCTTACATGGTTGTTTTCCTATTTGAAACCTTTTTCTTTTGGTAACATGACTATTTGTTTGCTTCTTACAAACCTGCAATCTCTCTCATTGAATCTCTTTCACCAATTTGATGTTATTTTTATCTATTAGTTTCTTCATGAAATCCAAGTTCTACATCTTCCTCATTATGAAAACCAAATAATATGTTTTGCTACTCAATTAACAACTCTTGCTCACTAGGAACCAATTATTTCAAGCTTCTTGTCTCATGGTCACACTAGCTTCTAAGGTATCCATTTTTGACTATCAATAACTTCATCTCTTCATGTACCATGGCTATCAAGACACATTCCTCTTGAAAAATACCTCTTACATGACTAAATTTTTTCTCTTCAAGTGAAATAACTTTCATATTTTCTGACTTCACATCTATTTGAGCATTAAGTTGCTACTCTTACATTGTTCAACACCTTCTTGAGGTGTTTCAAACCTTCCTAATTCTTCCATAGTCATTGTTCTATTTTTATCTTTTCAATCTTCACTTATCTCTCCTTTGTACATGATATCACTTAGAGCTTTGACCTATATACTTGTAGACATACACATGATTAGTTGCTTATTTTCAAAAACCAAAAGTTTTTACACCTCCTTGGATGCCCTTAACATATTTTTATTCTTCATATAAACTTAATTATTCTTGAGGATTTCAAAAGACTTTTTTCTTCTTGAATTGTCTCATCACTTGAGACTTCTTCCATAACTTCACTCACATGAACAAGGTTAGAACAAAAATCTTGAGGATTATTTTCCTCTACCACTTCCATCTTATCTAGCAGGTTTAGATCTCTAACAAGGCACTGATTC
Source organism: Torreya grandis (assembly GCA_037957365.1). Classification (NCBI taxonomy): domain Eukaryota; kingdom Viridiplantae; phylum Streptophyta; class Pinopsida; order Cupressales; family Taxaceae; genus Torreya; species Torreya grandis. The sequence goes on along the minus strand of JARHVA010003462.1, from coordinate 1,881,021 downwards.
CCTTCATTTATCATGCCTTCACTCTTTCTTATGCCCAACTCTTCATGGGTTCTTGACCTCTTTCCTTCCTCATGTATCTTTATCTTTTCACTTGAGCTCTCTTCATAGGTTACTTACTTTTCTTGCATGCTCTCTTGGCAAGGTTATATCAAACTTTTTGATTCAATAATATGATGTTGACTTTCAATTTTATTCATCCTTATGCTATCTACATGCATTTTGACCTTTTTAATCATGTTAGCTTCTTCTATACATTCTCTACTTATCAAATCATGAAAATAAATAAAGTTTTGTACCTTTTCTTGATTATTCACTTGATTTTGTTCTTCATGACCCTGCATCAAGTCTTCAAGGATCAGATTCCATGTTCTTTCTTCTTCTTCACTGCCCTATGGTAGTTTACTGCTGTCACACTTACCTTGGTGACTCAATTCATCTTCTTGGTCACTCCTCTCTCCTATTATGAGTTTCATATTCTCTTCAAGCCTTGCTTGGGCTTGTTCCTTGTCCTTCACTTGTTTTTCTTGATCCATTACTTTGGATTCTAACTATTGTACCTTCTTGGAAACACTATCTTCATCCTCTCTTTCTAGGGATACACTCCTCTTTCCCTTTGTCTTTATTGGTTATGTCATGAACACCTGAACCTGGTTCTTTACCTTCTCTATGAAATCCTTGAACCCAAACACCATGTTTATTATCTCATTCTCTGTATGTTGATTTGTTAATGGCACCAATGTATGTCTTTTTCCTTCTTTCACCAAAAAGCATTTGTTCAGTCTAACATTATACATAAGTATTATATCATATTGAAAGGGTATACCTATGAGTAAATGACACACATTCATAGGAATTAAATCACATAATAATTTATCTCTGAGGCTACCAATCTGAAATAGAACTTTGCATTGTTGTTTAACAAGAATTTGATGGTTTTTCTGAACCCAAGCCACCTTATAGGGTGTAGAGTGTAGTAACCTTCTCAAACCCAAATTACTAACCATTTCCTTTGAAATTATGTTATCAATGATTACATTATCAATCATAACATTAAAACACTTACCTTTTGTTTTACATCTAGTCTTGAAAAGACTTCTTCTACATGCTAATTCTGGAACTTTATCTTATTGTTGTAGAAGAACTCTGCTCACTAGTAAGGACTCCCCTTGCCTCTACTTATTACCTTGATCCATTATCCTCTTATTATCTAAACATATAGCCTCTATTTTTGTCATTATTAACCCTATATTTCTAATCTCATGCTCCATACTTCTCTAAGCACTCATAAGGTCATCCATTCTTGTCATTAGTCCTCCTTGAATCAACTCCATGATCCCTTGTAGGGATGGCTTCTCAACCTTCACCATGATGTCTATTTTAAACTATCTCATTAATATTTAACTCTCATATAACTTTGAAATTTCCTAATTCTTACAAATCCTTGCTCTATTGATATCTCCTTTCAATGGTTTCTTTGAACTATGCTTGATATCACCTTCTTCAATTTTCTTGTGCTTATATCTTTTGCCCTGACTTGGATCTCAAGCTCTGATACCATAATGGTGTCACACACCTACACTCTAATTCCATACCAACAACACACTTACACACTCTAAAGACTCATTGAATACATTCAGGCTCATGACCATATGTTGACTTGACCATTCATAGGATAACATTGGTTTACAACATGGAATTAAAAAAAATGATTCATATACAATCTAGAACCAACCTAAGCACCATCAATACAACCTAACTAAGTTATTTACACTTAATTTGACACTCTTGATTGATCAAAAAACACATTATAGGCCATAAGGCCACACTTGCTTTGTTGATGGGCTCATGGGCTTGTATCCCTATTGACCCTATCTTTTCTCCATAACTTCCTTCAAACCCAAAATAACACAAAAATAAAATTATTGGAAATATTGTCATTGACATCAAAGGTATAACATTATCAATGATAAAGGCCCCATTATATTTAGTGATGTTTGTAATAGTTATATGTTTGATAATGTGTGTTAATATTTATTTAATATTAATGAATATATTTTTGGTTGCATATGAGACAAAATAAGAGCCCATGGAGAAGTCAAAGAGTCACGAGGTAAAGATAAAAGAAGAATGGGATGCATTTTCCCATGAAGAGTCATCTTGGGGAATTCCAAGAGTCACCAAGTGAAGACAAAAGAGGAAGGGCACAATTTCTCATGAAGGGACACTTTGAGGAATATGAAAATTCACCAAGATAAGGACAAAAGAGGAAAGGATGTTTTTGCTTATGAAGGGTCACCACATGACTTTTTAATGCAAGGATACAAAGGGTCATGCAAGTTTGGTGCCATTTTCCATGAGGATTTAAGGGTCACAAAGGGTGAAATCGAAAGGTCATTTGGAAAGCTATAAATAAAGGCTTGAGAAGCCATTTGTAAAGTGTCAGAGAGTTTGATTTAAGATAGTAATATCTAGCTTAGAAGAGCAATGGGAGATGGATAATGATTTGTATTTGTTATATCTAGCTTAGAAGAGAAAAGGTGAGAGAGGAAAGAGATATTGTAATGAACTATCATTTATTGAGATAGCAACATTGAGGGATAGTTGTGTGGTATACACAAAGGGGTTGGTGCTCTTGTGGGTTGGTGCTCATGAATTGTTGTTGTGTTGGTGCTCAACAAAGGGGTTAGTGCTCATGAATTTTTGCTATGTTGGTGCTCAACAAAGGGGTTGGTGCTCCTGTTGGTTGGTTCTCATGAATTTTTGTTGTGTTGGTGCTCAGCAAAGGGGTTGGTGCTCACGAATTATTGCTGTGTTGGTGCTCAGCAAAGGGGTTGGTATTCCTACAAGTTGGTGCTTGAGAATATTGTGTTTTGATTTGGTGATCATTCATATAATTGAGATTTTTCTCCATGGTTTTTCCCATATTGGGTTTCCACATTAAATCTGGTGTCTCTCTCTATCTTGTGTGGTGTTTATTATTTCAATTTTATTGCATATCTTGAATGTATGTTAAAGTAGAATTTGATTAAGGGAAAGTTTATAAGATTTATGATATACTGATTCACCCCCCTCTTAGTATATCTCATGCTTAACAAAAATATGTTCTTATCACCCATTAAGGGATTACACAATATATCTCAGTCTCACTTATGATTATTTTGTATGGAAAGGTACTAACCGTCACTATGATAGACCTAATTAGGTCTCTAAACTACTTTGTTTTAGAGGTATAATGGGTATAGGGATGATCCAAAGCCCAAAAATCACATGATAAGTCTAAAATGACATTTAATGACCATCTAAACCAACAACCACTCTTTTTTAACCCTAAATCATCATTTAGACACTCTGTCTTAGTATTTTTGTGTATATAAGGACTAAAAATAAATATGAACTAGAAAGTACACTTACCAGTAGATTTAGAGTTTGAAACTTGGGGAAGTTGATATAGATACTTGGGAAAATAGGATTTATTTTTTTTGAAATTTTCCACTATACATATTTTTGAGATCAACAAATCCCTAGTTAGGGCCCAGTCTACACACAAATGAAGCTAAAAAACACATTTAGTGGTTTCAAAACTCCAAATAAATTTTTTTGATCATGTATTAGACCCCTCTAAATGTATAGGCAATCATAGAAAATAGAAAATCTTCTACATACTGACTATTAACTCCTCCCTCACTATCCTTTCTGGTTCAACAACACAGTCAATAGAAAAGTATCAATAAAAGCTTAATTTTTTTTGTCTTCAATCAATACCATTATTTATTTCATATTTAAAAATTATTAATACATCTCATCTATAGAAAAATCCACCCATTCAAGTATAAAATCAGGTTTAGTTACTCAAATCCTATTCCTAGCTTCACACAACAAATTCCCAAAATAGAGTTAATAGCTTTTCCAAATAATCAAGATCTTAACCACCATAAATCTCACCTAACTAACCTAAGATCATATGAAATATGATCTCCAAAACCATTTTAGATGAAAGCTACACAATCTTGGCCCTTAGATATATTTAGGCCTTATTACATGCTTATGAGATATATTCTAAAATTTGAAAATTTACATAGCATAATTTTAGAGGGAAAGCCATTTAACACAACCCCAAGACACCTAACACATTAAAGATCACTTAAAACATCTATATCTCTCCCTGATGCTCCTACATCAAATATTATCTATGCATAAATGCTATTTCATTTATAATAGGGACCTAAAAGGTATACTTATCTATAAAATCACTAGTTGCTTTGGATCAATCCCTTCCTAATAACATAATAATTATTAGGACTGCTTAAGACTTGAACATTACAAATATACTTGATTATTTCATCTTGAGTTATTTTGATGACAATATCTCAGAACTTACCATAATTTTTAGTTTAACTCAAATCAAAACTAGTAAGTATTATATTATCTCTTTCATATGGAGTGTATATTTGATTAGTAGTGATTTTAGGCATAATGTTTTTGGAATCCCATATATCAATAATATAGTTATGATTGATCTTATCATCAATTTTTATAGACACATAGAAAGGAAAATATAATCAAAATTTAGATCATTATATTGAGAAAAGGTAGTTTTATATTCTTCATTTTTAATTTCCTCTTGTAAACCTACATCACTCTTAGGAACTATATTTTTTATGGCCTCATTGATATTCTCAAGTTAACCAAGTAGATCGGTATCTTGAAGTAAAGAAAAAGCATCTTTAGTATTTTACATATCATCAATAATGTTATAGGGTATAACATTTGAATTAATTTGAGTATAATATCTAGGATCTAAACAAGTTGGTATTTGGAGTTATTAAATCTATTAGGTAAAGGATTAACTTCTTATGGGTTTACAATAAGATTATCTATAGTAGTGTCATTTTGATTAGTTGTTTTAATTTTATCTTGCATAAATTTTTTAAACTATAAATCTTCAAATAACATGATCCAATGGAAAATAAGACCATGCAAAACTAGTTTGTTAACTAGATACTTCAATGATTCATGGTCTGTGAAGAAAATAAAAATGGTTGCTAGTAAATATTTTCATATATTTTGAAGAAAATATACCATAAATAATGCCTCACACTCTATGGTGGTATATTTCCTCTTAGATGGAGCAAGTTTTCTACTTTTAAAATATACAGGGTGATCCAGATTACCCTCACTAGGCTGAGCAAGTATTTCACCAACTACCATGCCATAAAAATTGATATGGACATGGAATGGTTTAGTCTAGATGGGGAACTAGAGAATTAGTGTGGTGATAATCTACCTTAAGGAAATAAAATATTCTTGGCATAAGAGGGTCCAAAAATGTTTATTATGTTTTAGGAGTTCCTCTAGAGGTGTTTCAATCCTTGCATATCCATGGATAAATTTCCTATAGTATCTAGTATGGCCTAGGAAAGTACAAACCTCTCTTTGGGTAGTTGTCACTGGTAGGTGGAGGTTAATGTAAATCTTGGTGGGGTCTACTAGAAGTCTATTTTATAAAATAATATGACCAAGGAGAATGTTGAATAGAGTAGTAAAATGACACTTCTTCAAGTTAAAATAAATTTGAAGTGTCTTACAATGTTCAATCATGAGCTAAAGATTGGAACAATGATATTTCACCAAGATGTGTATTGTCTAATCATCTAGATAAACCTGAAATAACTTATGGATAAAGTCCTTGAAGGCTTTAATGGCTATTTTTGAGAATACATCAAAGGAATTATTTAACATGAATGACATGATAGTATATGTAATAAATACCCACTCAGTGGAAAATGTAGTCTTATGCCTATCTTCCTCTATAATTTGGACTTGATGGTACCCATAAAAACCATCTATGAAGGTATAAATTTCACATCTAGAGACACCTTCAAGGATTTATTTGGTGAAAGGTATTGGGAAAGGATCAATAATGCAAGTAACATTAAGTAACCTATAATCCACATAAATCCTTATTCACCCATCCTTTTTAATGCTTATCACCATAGGGATGATCTACTCAGACTCATCGATAGGATTAATGAATCATAAGCATAACATACTCTCAATTTATTTTTTAACACATGCATGCAAATTATAATTCATTTGATAAGGTTGTTTCCTGACTAGGAGAGTGCCTTCGACCAATTTGATATACATTTTACCCAAAGATTATTAAACACCCTTCATCTCAATATAGTTTATGGGGAAAATATGTTGATATTATTTCAATAGCTTAAACACCTTTGAGATTTCAATATAGGACTAGTAATTCCCATAGTAGTCATCTTTGGTGCATTCTCCATGCCAATATTTCACTGTATGGTTTGAAGTGGCTCCAAGTATGGGTGTTTTATATCTAGAATTATGTCACAAATAGTTATAGTTATATAATCCATGTGTATATACAAATTATTTTCCAATTAGTTAGGTGGATATGATCCTTCACCTTCAACAACTTGGATTATAGCTTTTTGCTTACCTTTTTGAATTTCTTCTTAAAGTTCATGATTGATTATAGGTTCTAGTGTGGATGAAGATGACTGTGTAAAAGGCTCATTAAAAATCGTCAATCCTTCTTCCATAATGCCATGTATGTTTTGAATCCAGTCTTCAATGGGACTTGGGTCACAATGATTGCTTGAAGTATTGCTTTGAAGTGTAAGGTGTAAATCCATCATTAGGTATAAATATGATAATTATAAAACCATATTATCCTAAAGTAGGTGCCAAGAATGTGTACCTAGATGGCACTCCTAATGAACATACCAAGCTCTGGCCCAAGTGCACAATGTGACATAGAATATATGAACCAAAAGATATTATGGAAAGAAAGTTTCATCAACCACCCATATTTCCTCACATGCCTCAAGGTGAGGTTATGGTGCTCTAATGCTAGTATAGTTGATAGTGCCATGTATATGCTTGTCATGATGAAATATATGATGTAATTTAGAATGTATATGGTCTTAATTAAGAATATGCTCATGATGATTCTGTCACCACCTTACACCTTTGCTATCTAGAAAGTGAAAAAGTGATTACAAATGATTAACATAAAAGTCATATAAGGCCTCCAATTTTTAGATTAATTCATGGAGTTTTATTTGCCCATGGAATCATGGAGCTTAATCTAGCCTTTCAAGTGATACAACCATAATTGTTCCATGCATGAATCACCCAATCATAAGATGAACAAACCTATATAACTTTTAATACTTGTACTGAGTGTCTTCATGATGTTGATGACACCACATACTATCCTAGTAAGTTCATAGTTACCTTGCACCCAATAATCACAAGCATTACTTATAGTATCAGAGAGGGATTATGCATCTATCCATCATAGGATTCCATTAGGGGTGGGATCATAACATTCACTACCTCAAACTATGATGTTATATATGTGATTAATATCCTCACCAATGTTAATTAGTTTAATGTAAGAGGGCCCATGATCTTAGTTTGATGGAATAATGATGCACTGGTTAGTATTTTCAAAGTTAATATATCTCTTCTTGAAGCTTAAATTAATGTTTTTAGCATAACACCATGAATTAACCACTAGTGCTAATAATTCATTAGCCTCAATCAATTTGAAAACTTCAAAGTATTCTTTAAAAGGAACACAGATGATATCCATAGTGGCATTTTTAAGGATGATAATTAGTAAAGTTCAAGTCTTTTTGGCCATGAACAATACATGGGGAAAAGGTTGTAAGGCTAGGCTAGCCATCTTTCATCAAGAATCCTTTGTGAGGACATTGAATTCAGTGTTGGTGTCAACTAAAATGTCCTGGATTACCTATCCATTGATGGTAGTGCTCAACAATATTTATTTTTCCTCTTATGGGATAGGGGGAATGGGAGTATCTTGTCTTTGAGCATGGTTTAATCAATAATATTTAGTAGGCCTTAGCATCTAATTATTAAGCTAGTTACATAATAAGGGAAAAATATCCTCATATAATAGGTACTTGCAAAGATTTTATAAGTCATCTCGCACTACATCTTGGTGGTATGTGACCTTTTGAATATTGGCACATTGAGTGACATCATGATGCTTAATAAACTAGATCTCTCATTATAATTCCCTTACCAAATTCATAGTATTTTGGAATAACTCTTTCTGCTATTGAGCATTAGGATACCTAGTTACATGAGGCTCTTCACACTATACCTTCTCAGTAGGTGGAGTGGATTCTCAATGCATATCATACTATCACCCTTCTCATTTCTTTCCTTTGTAATGGTCTATACAAATTAGGACATTCCTCCAAATGGTGCTCATCTTTACATAAAGCACATATAGGATAGATCAAGAATTCCCATTGATAGTGATTAAGGGAACCACACTTATAACATGTCTATGGTGAAAAGAGTCCACCTCCACATTCAAAACCTTAACCTCACCCATGATAATCACCATTCTCTTGGTTATTTAAAATAGAGGCCTGATACATACCATGCATGTGCACCTCATGAATGTCACCAATGAGTTAATAGTCATTGGTGTCATGGGTATATGCATCACATATTTTAAAATAAGTGGACACCTTTGATTACATGGCACATTGAAACAAATGATAATCTCAAACATCATTCTCATCTTAAAAAATATTACATGACTAATTTAGTATAATGTGTATGGTCTTGTGAGGACAATTGTTTCTATTATGGCCTTCAAACTCAAATTGGTACACCATAGGCTACTATGAGTGTCATAATAATTGTGTGTAGTCATTTTTTATAATTGAGATGCCATTATAATGATTTTAGCCTCAATAAAAGGGTTGATTCCCATATCAATGATTTCAATGACTTTGGCATGGAGGGCAACTTCCAAGGCCTCATGCAAGTTGGTAAAAGTTTTTTGAGATAATGTTTGTTGAAAGGGGAGTGACAGACCTCCCATGAACCATTGAGCATGTTTAATAACATTAATCTCAAATGAAATCTTAGAGAGAAGTGTCTTGAATTATGTATCATATTCATGCACACTCTTAGTTAGCTCTTGCTTTATATCTTTTAGTGCATTAATACTTTGTTGCTCAAACTCTATAATATCAAATTCTTTGAGGAATGTTGTCTTAAGCTAGTCATAATCAATGAATACTTATTGAGGATCATATTTCCTATACCATTTATGCACTCATTCCAAAAGTATGGTTTTAAATTGAGTGGCTTTTTAATCAGAGGAGGCTATGCTACATGATTTCTAGATAAGTTCACACTTGTGAACATGTTAGATGGAATTTTCCACACCTCGATATTATGGAAAATGAAGCATTATTTAATTGTATATGGTGGGTGTTTAGGTGGTTGAAATGGTAGCTATTGATTACTTCCAAGTCCTCCCATTCCTTGGGGTAAGTTAACCACTTCCTCCTATGCTGCCTCCTAGTCCACTAGATGAACCACCACCTAGTCCACCTCTAATGCATTATATAATAATAGAAACACATGAGATGTTAGGAGCTAAGGCATGATGATTCACTTTATTTAAGCCAATACTTTACCCACTACTTATGCTGGGTCCACTAGGCATACCAAGTTGTGCCATGAAATGATATTATAAAGGAAAAGAAAGAGTTAATACACTAGTGTCTAAAATTTATTTTATTAAGGTTTCTCTTATAGGGTCTGTCTCTGACTCTATACTATATTTATCCCAATTATGTATAATTAGTTTTTATAGCTTAATAACATGAGCTCATACTATGATTAGGGAACTGGATTGGTTTAACTTAGGTTATTTAGTCTCTATTGTAGATAAAATTAATTTTATAAGTTAGATTTTGGTTTATTATAACTAAGTGAAAGCATGAGAGGTTCCCTTTGTTATCAACATTTAATCACTTGATTGTGATAGCATCAATCCACATAAGGCACAAGCCTTATGTGCTCACCTAAAGTGCAACTGAGAAGGAATCAGGGCCTATGTTGGGTTAGTTATTCCATGGCATGAAACTTCAAAAAAGGGAATTATAAATTCCAAATAAACTGAAGGTAAGTCCATAGGTGCAATCCCTTCTTGAAATAAGCCTAGTATAATAGAGGTGCTTAAAGGGTCAAAATGCTAATTTCAGTCAAAATACTCATATTAGACATGCACTTTTAACAAGGATAGGAATACTTGGTGCATAACCTATACTCATTATCTATACAAAATAAAGATGACATCATGAAAGTTTTTAGGGACTCCATTAAAGACACAAACCAGTAATCATGCACAAAAATTACTTAAAATAATTGTATTAAAAGTATGACATTCCATTAGCAATAAAAAAAGACACGTAAACAAGACACATTGTAATTTAATTTAATAACCTTAATTATTAATTAGAATTCATAACATAGCATAGAGTTCATAATAGAGTATATGTTTAGATCATAACACTTAATAATTGAGAGGCTCACAAATGAGCTTGGGAACTTTACAAGCAGAGCCTTAATGGCTTCCATACTATTCCTAAGCCTTAATGGCCATAAAAAAATGTCTATAGAGAGTTAATTTTTATATATCTCCACTACAATTCTTTATCCTCCCTTCCTCTTCTAGATCAAGCTCATTAAATAGACTTTAAGATTGCCCTCACTAGGGTGGAAGTTACACACTGAGGGCCGAGCTAGAACTTGGTCATCATAACTTCTAGCTCTATGACCCCATAAATTTTGCACTATAGATACCATGTCTCTTAGAATCCTTAAAAATACCTTAAAAACCTAAGAGATAGCTATCATCCAACTAGCATAAGATATGCACTGCAACCTCCAACTAGCTATAAAATGCCCAAAGGCTAACTACTACACAAAATGATCCATTCATGCCTAGGTGGAATTTGTGTTGGTGAAAATCCTCTACTTAATGAGTTAGGGGCCTAAAATTACCCCATAAAAAATCATTAGTCTATCCTCAAACTAGGTTGTCAATATCTTGAGAACATATAACTCAAGAAAATTCTCCTTGAGTTCAACACTGAAGTCTTCAAAGTCCATAATGGTGATCTTGATTTCTTCTATGGAACTATCTCATTTGATGTAGAAGTGAGAATAAGCACATCCATTTTATCCAACTCCTTATAGAAGGCTTAGACATTAGCTTTTGCTTTTTCCATACTCTTGTCTAAGATCTCTCCTTGCTCATAAGCCTTAGTTTGTAGATCACAGAAGAGTGCTTCCAAGTTCTACTCCTAATACTTGATATAGTTATTGAGCACATTCACATTGACCATTATTTTTATCTACTTTGACTTGCTTACTGAGTACACTTGCACCATCAGCGTTTCCTTCTCTTCATTTGCATACATTAAGAATGTATATATAACTGAGGCTTGGTTAGAGAAGCTTAAGAAAATGGTGTATACTTCTTCTATGCAATCCTATAATATTTTAAAGATGTATTCTAGTTCTTAGAGCTTTTTATTGAGCTATTTATTCAGTGTGATGTTGGGTTATTATTATTATTCTTTTTGCATTAGCTTGGGTTTTAACCTTGGGATCATCTGATCCACTAACACACAAATCTTGTTAACCTCTGAAAGGTTTAAATTATTGACACTAATTATAAGATATGGTTTGGTTGCCTCCATGTAGTCAAAAAGCTGTTACATCTTGAATCTATTGGCTTGTACCTCATCCTTGGCTTCTTTGAGGAGTTTTTTCCATTTCTTCACCATGCCATCATTGATGATGTTTTGGCATGCAACTTCTATGGCCATTCTTATCAACATATTTCTAAACTAGACTAGGTTCATAGTATGAGGGCTAATAAGGAGGGAGTCCTACCCCTCTTCAAGATCTTCTAGGATTGAAGTAGTTTATCTAGGCACCTTAAATTAAGGCTCATCCATGTAGTGGTCTATCATAAATGAGACTTTTTTACATGTCCTAATCATGGTGGCATAGGGGGCATAGTGTCATACATATAGATATCTTCCTCCACCTAATTATTTTGCATCATCTCTCTTATATTCAACACCTTGTCATCCTTATCAATGATGTATTTTTATATCTATACCTCCTCCTCTTCACTAGTGCCACCACTCTCTTTGGTGATTTCCTATGAGGACTCACTTATTTGATCTTTAGGGGTTGCTTCTTTAAACTTTCCCCCCTTGTCCATTTCCTCATATTTGGGTTTTTAAATAATTACCTCTAAGGTAATTCATTTGACACCAATGTTGCCTTCTTTTTCTTTAGGTACCCCTTCACTACTTGGGCGTACCTCTTACATAGCTTCTTCTACCTTCTTGGTGGGGTAACTTGGTGCTTGCCTGACCACTTCAACTACTGGTCCTATTTGTGGGAACCTTTAGGGCCCTTTTATCTAACTTGGCCAATTTATTTTCCTAGGCATGCCTCCACTTCTTTACAAGTGCCAATGGTTTGTTGATATCCTTTTCACTCAATCCCATATTCTTCTAAGACACTCTTTTCTCCTTAGCTATTTGTAGAGGTAGTGGGGAGGCCTTCTCATTAGATGTTACCATTAGTTGTATTAGAGGGATTATTAGCAAGGTGGTGATAGATGTGAGGATTACTATTTCCTTTATTAATTGAAACATGGTAGTCATTATGCTTTGTATGGATTCCTACATTCTCAGTGATTGGCTCCTCTTCTAATTCTTATATCTATAGGATATAGGTCCATGATCAATATTCTTTAGTTTCCTCCTCTATTATGGGTGCAAGGGTCACCTCTTAATCCATCTCTGAAAGAGTTATATTAGGGAATGAAATAGGCCCTTTGGTCTTTTTATTATGCTTCTTTTTGGAAGAAGTACTCTCTTATGTGAAGGTCACACACTTTTTTAGTGAAGGGTGCAATTGTCTATTCAGAGGCAATCTTTAACTAAATGAATTTCATGATATCTTCTATCTTCTCACCCCATTTACTTTGGAGTGTCTTTTCTTATAACTTTTTCATAATTTTCCCTTCACCATTGACTAGGAGGGGATGATCATCATCCTTTATAGGATCATCACCCTTCTTGTACAACTTCATCTCCTCCTTTTCAACTCAGGGTAACATGTAATCTTATTTGTTTTTTTTCATTCTCACGTAGGGAGGTTGTAGGTGATTGGTTCTCTCTAGTAGTTTCTTTTAGGTTTAATAGCCTTAGCTCTTTGCTCTACCCAAAATTCTTAAAAATGATAGTAACCTTGCTACCTTATCCATCTACACTTTTATATGATGTTTTTAGCTACTATATTGATGGTTGCTGGCATGTGGATTTCTTAAAATATACTAAACTTATGAAATACATTAAAATATGCTACCAAATTCTCATTTATTATGGATCTTTGTTCTTATTCCACCATAACATTAAATTTTCTAATGGTTTATTCAATGAAGTGACAGGTAATTCAAATGATCACTTATCACTGACTATTGGGTGGGTGCTTGCTATCATGATGGTAATTCTCTTGCACTTTGTTCAAATTGTCATGAATTTCACCCTTATTATGGTAACTTAGGCAAAATACTTCACATGTGCATAATTCAACCTCCTAGGTTCCATCTCTACTTGGTGCTACACTTCCTTTCAAATGTACCTCTCATTTTTGGTCAATTTATATACACTTTCATGTCTCTTGCTTCAACCTTACCTACCCCATTAAAATCCTTACACTAGTCCTCTAGTGACTAAATTTCTCCTCTTGATCTCTTACTCATGAACATCTTATGCACCTTCTTTCATCAATTCATACTTACAAGTTTTTGAATTTGGCCAACTTCGTACACTCCTAGAAACTTAGGTGTATGGCCTTAGGCATTTAAAATATGACCATGATTGATTTACCTGACTATATTTATACATGTAATTTCCAAAAGAGTTATCTTTTAGGCCTAAAATAACCAAATTTATTCACTCAACATTAAAAAAATAAACACAAGGAAATATTTGGCTTACACCAATTTTATTATGATGAAAACCAAGTAACCAACTTATGACCAAGAAATTAATGTCAGATGGTGAAAGTGCCATCATATTTATTGCATAGCTTCAATCTAATGCCATTAAAATTATTAGGGAGAATTTCACCCATCAACATGCATAATTTGTATGCACTAGTCTCTAATATACTGTGGATGACATAAGGTCCCATCCACCTAATATTTAACTTGCCTAGGTTCCTAATGTATTTAGAGTCATATAATAAGACTAATGTACCTTATATAAATACCTTGCACTTGATGTGATTATCATGCCATACCTTTAGGCACACCCTTTTTATCTATTGGCTCCACCGTGCTTGGGTGGATGTCTCATCCAAGTACCTCAAGTCTTCTATGTGTCTGCTTAAATATTTATGGCCATGTAATTTACCAATAAATGAAATGCGTACTGAGGGCAATAAGAATTCCATAGGTAAAATGAAATCTATGAAAAAAATTAGTTGGAATGGTGTAGCCTTATTCAGGGACTTGTATCTTGTGAAATAGGTCCATAATATTGCAGAGACATGGTCATCCCAATCCTTGTGACCAACATCACATATTTTTATGAGGCATATCCCCAATATATTATTAAATGATTTTGCAATGATATTTGATTAGGGATGGTAAGGTGTCATTTTATGGTGTACCACCATATATTAAATTAGTAGGATCTGAATGGTTTTATTGATGAAGTATGTGCCATGATCGCTAGTCAAGCTAAGTGGGCATCTATAACAACTAATAATATTCTCCTCGATGAATCTTTCTATTATGGTGATGGTGAAATCTTTGGTCAATGATGTTTCAACCCATTTAATCTATGGTAGCCATAATTTATATTTAACCTATTCACCTTGCTTTAAGAGTAATAGGCCCAATAAAGTCAATGGCTCATTTTTCAAATGGTGATTGAGAAAGGATGGGGATAAGAGGCATCTCATCCTAGTGGTTTGGTTTTCCTACGCACTGGTAGACATCACAAGCTTTGGCAGATTCTTTTGTGTCATGAAATAGAGTTAGCCACCATAAGCCTAAAATGCTTTACGCATAGTGGTGTCTCCAACACAATGGCTTCCAATAATCCCTCATGCATATATTAAAATAATGAGTCCCATTTGTTCTCTAGGACACATCAACACATGACCTCATCATAACTCAACTTGTATAGTTATCTACCAATAAGTTAAAAATGGGCAACATTAACTATAAGATGTTTCTTCTCCTTAGTTGTCATGGTCTAGGGTGCAAATCCAGAGGTTAGAAATGCGGTGATCTTTTCCAAGTCTTATAGGACGTGTTAGACTCCATAAATTTATGTTTCAAGCATATCATATTCAATAGAAACTACCACATTACTAGAGTTGATGCAAGATAGATAGGCTGGGCCTGAGTTCTATCTTTTAGGCTTCATTATAATAGAGAATTAGAATTATTAAAATAAAACAATCCATCAACAAATGTGCCCATGCAAAATGGGCTTGTTTAATAGGTACTTAAGCACCTCATGACCAATAAAAAAGATGAAGTGGGTCACTAATAAATATTTTTGCAACTTTTTCATGGCATAGAGCATGGCAAGTGCCTTGTGCTTAGTTGTGGTGTAGTTATGTTCTGCCTTGGTTAGTTTTCTACTTGCTAAAGAAATGGGATGATCCATTTTGCCTTCACATAGTTGCATGAGTATGGTTGATTGTAGTACCATATGCATCAACATAGATGTGGAATGGAGTTGCCTAGTCAATAAATTATAATATTAGTGCACTTACTAGTTTGAGTTTCATGGTCTCAAAATCATCTTCCATTGTTGTGCCTCAATAGAATGGGTCATCCTTTCATAAAAGTTCCCCTAGAGGCACCATAATCTTAGTAGAATTTAGTATGAACTTCCTTTAATACTTTCAATGCCTAAGAAAGGTGAGAATGTATATATAAGTTGCTAGGGTCTAAAGCTGAAGGATGATTGCAATCTTGGTTGGATCAATGAGCATACCATCTTTGTAGATGATGTGCCTGATCAAAGTGCCAAATAGTGTTATGAAAACATACTCTTGAGGTTGAAAAAAAATTACAACTAATTTTACCTTTCAAACATTAGGTTCAAATTGTCATAGTGATCCTTCACTAGCATATACACTATCCAATCATCTAAGTATACTTGGAGGAACTTGTGAATGAATTCTTTGAAAGTGGTGATCATCACGTGGGAAAACATGATTAACAAATTTTTCAGGCCAAAGGGTATCACATTATAAGTGAAAAAACCTAATTCAATCATAAAGGTGGTTTTGGGCTTGTCTTCCTCCTTAATATGGACTCAATGGTATCCTAAGAACCCATCAGTAAAGGTGTATATCTCATAACCTATAACACCATCCAATACTCCATCAGTGAACATAGTTGTAAAGGGGTCGGTTACATAGGTGATATTCAATAGTTTATAGTTAATATAAATTTGGATACACCCATATTTTTTGATGATGATGATCATGGGTATAATCTATTTAGAGACTTACATGGGGTAGATGATGCCTATAGATAACATGCCATCAATCTCCTTCTTGACCTTAGTGCAAAGATGTGGGTTCATCTTATAAGGTCAAGTCTTGATGGGTCTCACATCATTAACTAGTTTTATGCTCATATTCTCGATGGATGGGTGTACACCTTTCATATCCTTATAGTTCTATGGGAACAAGTCTTGGAATTTCTTCAAGAGATAAACAACACACACTAGTTCTATGTTAGACTAATAGGCACCCAGAGTGGAAATCTTTGGTTCCTCCTTTGAATTGATATCTACCTTGGTCATTTTTAACAACACTCAGTAGGGTTCATTCTTCTCTTGGTGTGGATCTTTGACTTATCTGCTACCCTCAATTTTTTATACTTGAATATGGGTAGGGTCTTATCCTACTAGGGTATTATCCTAAACTTGGCATAATAACTTCCTTTTTCCTATCAAATTATTCCAGTTGCACACCTTCCATGTGTCATCATCTTCCTTACTAGAGTCATTGTTAAGAGTTTTCTCTTTGAAGAAGGTTGGGAGTGCTAATCCTTTTTCACTAAACATGTATTTTAGGTGCTCCTCTAATATTATAGTGTCTTCAAATATGGACCTTCAAATTACCTATAATGGCTCAATCAATTCAAGGTTTTGTGTAGAAAAGGAGAAGGTGTGAATAAAACACTCTTTAAGGGCATATCGATTGGCTATTTCATGGTGCATCTAATTAAATACGTACCATGCCCCTACCTAAGAATTCATATTTTTATATAAGGAATTCACCCATAAATTTTATAGGGAATTTTCACCATAGATAGTCAACATTTCTTTAGAAATATGTAGATACACTATGGGGTCAAAGTCACCAGAGTAGGATGAAATGTCTAGGTCCTCATTAATTTTTTTGAACTTGGTGCAAATATCTACCTTTACATCCTATCACATTGGTAAACTAGGCTTTTGTGCTACCCACCAATGAGTGACAATTCTCTTTAATGTGTATACTAATACAACCATTCTATCCACCTCTTTTGGGATGTAGGATTCAAGGTCACTGACATAGTCTTCCACTGGATTATTCTCTTCATATCTTGGGAGCAGTGTAAGTTTTCCCTTACTAAGGGAAAAAACTCTTTTTCCCCTTTTTTGTCACAAGGGATCCATCTTTTAAAAGTGTGATCGATCTATACCTAGCTTTCCTTCACTAGTTTTGACACTTTTATGTGCACCAAATGACACCATAGACTAGTGGCCTCATATGCTTCTTTATCCCATCAATCACAACCTATATTAGTGGTATTTGTCATTGGTTGTCCATCTTCCCAAGAGAGGATCCTTTGATCATTCAGTTTTAGAATCTTGGTACCTTATGCTATGAGGTTTTAGATATGGTTGATCCCATCCTTGATGTCCATGATCTTGACATAGGGGGGTCCTTGGTCATTTGAGAGAGGTATAACTACCCTCTCTTTTCCATTATAAAATGTCATCTAGTGCCTTTTGAAGTGTATATCTATAATATTTACATACCACCATGGCCTTCCTAGAAATACCAAGTATTTGTCCTACTCTGCTAATTCTATCATTTCAAAGTCAACATAAAATTTTATGCAAATGATATATACAACTACACTCTTCAAAATTACAATAGGCTATTCCTAGGTCTTATTGGCCATGAAGAGTACATGAGGGTAAGGTATCAAGGTTGGCCTACCCATTTTATCCCATGAATTCTTGGTCAAGATGTTAAGCTTAATGCTTGTGTCTATAAAAACCTCAAAAATAGACCATCTATCAATAGTGACATCCACCAAAAGTTCTTGTTCATATTCAACATTTTGTGTATGAAATAATTTTCACACCCTCTCCATGTGTGGCACAACAACCTCAACTTTATTTTATCCTGTATGCTCCAAGAACAAGTTATTCAATAGTAGAAATAGTCCTTCTATTTGTAAGAGATGTAAGATCTTAGTTAATTCTTGTAATTTAGCTTCATAACTATCTTGATCCTTATGAGAGGTAATAGTATTCACTTCTAGGTATCATGTTAATTATATCTCCCCTTTTAGGTTTTGGATTACAATTTTAGCCTATTGTAATACATATTTTTGACATACTAGGTCTAGCTATGATGTAGATTTTGGTTTAAGCCACGTTATGTGCTCATTGTGATCTTTATCCCCATATTAAAGGCATAAATTAGATACTAGAATAACTAGTGGGTGAGTGGTGAATCCACTACAAGTAGTTTCATATACCTTAACTATCTCTCTTTGTGTAGGTTATGCCTTTAGGGTCCATTTTTCCATTTTTTTCACATGCCTGATCATTCCTGCACCCTTGTCTATGATAGGCCTACCTTGGGTTAAATTTTTGTATATTTTAGGGCTTTATTCAACCTTATGGGATCCTCAATAATACCCACATGTGGGATCCATAGGGAAATTGCATTGATAATGCTCTATTGAGCCACACTTATAACATGAGCATGGTGGGAACCTTCTATCACCATGTCCTTTGCCTCACTCTTTAGTGCCTCATTACATTTAAAAGCCTCTGTTATGTTGGCCTTATCCTTTATTACCTTGTTTATCCTACCTTCTAACTATTTTTGTATCCTACCATGTGCATCTTTTCATGTTTTCATGCATTGTGTCAATCACCCAATAATCAACAATTGTATAGGTGTAGGCATTGCACAACTAATAATAGATGGTTATGTTGACTTGGTTGGAACATTAAAATAAAGGGTAGTTTTGAAATTCATGAACCTCTTGATATAATTCATAACTTAGAAGTAAAGATCACACATTCTTCTATGGTTAGTTACTTCTATTATGGATTTCTACTTTGTAGGTGGTGCACCATAGTCCACTTTGATCATTATGTGAAAAGTGAGCAATAAGCTTCTAGAGATGGGAGGTAATAGATGTAATTTGCATTTCCATAAATGGGTTGATCTTAGTATCTGCACTTCCAACTACCTCAGCTCTAAGCATGGATTCAAGTGCTTCTCGAGGGTTTATAAAAGTCTTCATGGAAAGTGCTCTTTATAATGGCAGGAGTAACCCCCCAATTAATCACTGCACATCCTAAGAAGGGTGAATATCATATTGGAGCTTTAATAGGAGAGTTTTGAACCTTGCATCATATAGGACCACACTCTCTGAGAGTCCTTAGGTAATCTCTTTTAGCATGGTGATGCTTTGTTTTTCAAACTCTAGAATGTCAAATTCCTTTAAGAATGCATCTTTTAGGGTATGATATTCAACTATGGCCTGGTTGGGATCAAATTTTTTATAATAGGTATGGATATGATCAAGTAAAGTGGCCACAAATTGAGTATTCTTTCACTCAAACTAGGTTATGCCTCATGCATGCCATTATAGTTCACACTTCAACACATGGTCTATGGTATTCTCTATACCATGATACTCTGGCAAGTGCATTACCATTTCATAGTATATTTGTTATAGGGGGTAACTAGTATTTAGGGTGCTTATCCCCTTGATACCTATCTTAGTGGTACTCCTCTCTTACCTCCAACCATGGGGTTAGGCACTAGTCTCATCATTACTATTGGTGCAATTAATGTCATTGGAACTATGCTACTTTCTTGTGGCATTAGACCTATTCTTATGGGTTTTTTCCCACCTTGTGTTGCTAGAATCGATTGAGTTGATATGCTAGTGATCAAGTTTTATTATGGTAAGCTAGTGTCCAATGGTCCATAGGTAGTTGTGATCACCTATTTATATGGAATAATTTGTTCAATCATAAATTTTTAATCCAAGTCTAAAAAATGTTTAATATCTAAGTCTTTAGTAAAGTCAATAATTACTTATGTACTTTTTTCAAGTGGGGTATCTAACACATGAACATGCACCATAGGTTCAAAGGGGGTAGGCACATCAAATGAATTTGTAGTCATCAAATTTTATAATAACCCAATGAATTCCACACTTGTCAAGTGTTGAGATCGATTCATTTATTCATTATATCTCTCATCCTCATGCTATTGTATTTCAATAGATCCTTTCCCATGCCCTTCTTACTCACTACAATTTCTCTTGGAACTTCTAAGTTCTAGATCTTCCATCAATCACTACTATCTCTTATTATAAGTCTATCTTCTAATCTCTTAGGTGTCAATTTGTTCATACCTTTCCATTAAACCTCACTTACACATCCCTTTCTCCCCCTTTTATGTTGCTCATATGTGAAGGGAATTTAGCCTTCCATCCCCAAAGTTTAAAAACCATAATCCACCATTAAAGTTTTAAGCTTTGTATCAAATTCCTTTATAAACGTGCCCCTAGGTTCACATAAAAATTGGTACTCTACTTCCTTAAGGCATGAGTATGTTGAGACTGTGAACTCAAGTATGTAGCTATTTAGGGATCATTGCCAACATTTATCTATTGTAGTAGTATCTAAGGTCTTAAGCCTTTCTAGGCACTCTTTTTTCCATAAAATAGTGAAGTGTTCATCATTATTTAGATTGAATTCTTGGAATCTACACTTAGGACTACAAATAAAAATCATAAAAATATGTTAAACATGCCAAACTTCATATAATCTATCATAAATGATAATAAAAATTGGATATACATGTGTTTCCTAAACAATTACTCAACTGTTAGATAAAGTACCATTGGGTCTATCTATAAAAGTTATGCAATCTTAGAGAAGTTGCATATAAAGAAGAGAGATGAATGATCAACTTCATAAATGTATGAGTTTTCAATACCTATGCTATTCTCCTCCCCTAAAAATGAATCCTTGATCTCCTTTTATGCTCCAAACTTAGTTGAAAATTAAGTTATAACTAACCTTTAGTTTTTAGTTTAGGTTAACTAATTTACTTTTAAAAGTTAATTAATTAAAAATAGTTATTAGTTAAGGATGTATTTAATTAAGACTTAAAAATTTTAATTGATCAAGTATTTGATTATAGATAGGGTACTAATCTAAATAGGTGGGGACCCTTTCTAATTAATAGTAAATAGAATACATATATCAATCATTAAATAGATAAGTCAAAGATTAATAAAATTCTATTTATATTAAACCATAATACATGTCTCAAAATAAAATTATGCATATATATATATATATATACACACACACACACACACATATATATATATATACATATATATATATATATACATATATATATATATATATACATATATATATATATATATATACATATATATATATATATATATATATATATATATATATATATATATGTATATATATATATATATTTAAATCTACTATACTTCCCAAAATTTACCAAAAATATGAAAAATTATGCATCAAAACTGTAAGTCAAAATATCAAGTCTGAAAGTAAACTATCTACCAACTATAGTCCAACTGAAAAATTAAAAGTCTATCTAGATGACATCCAATATTCATTATAATCTGAAATTACTTCAATAATAGGCTTCCCATGATCATTAACACCTTCATCATATTCCATTTAAATTGCTAGAAGTTGCACCAACTTCATTACAAAAACACTTGTGTTGTCATCAATTTCCAAGTTGATTCACTTAAGCACTCAAACCTCAATTAGTGAATCTATATCATTTTGACTAGTTGATATTTTATCTAAAGTCTAAGGATGAAGCTCAATAATACTTTTTTTGCCTTCTAAAATATGTTTCTCTAAACTCAATTTCTTGCATCCTTTGATGGGCTCACTATGAGAAGATGCCAAACCTAAATTCTTACATCCCAAAATAGGCTCTCTATGAGGAGATGAAGGCTCATTTGAAACTAAGAGAATGGCAAGATTGACAAAAATTTTAGTATGAGATGTTTCAATCTCAAGCCGAGTAGCGTGATTGATAAGAAGAGGTTCGATAAAATGCTCAACTATTTCAAGATTGGGAGGCTAAATTAGTAAATAATCTGGGTTATTTTAAAAATTATGTGAGGAGATACTATGTAAATGTGTCCTAACACCAAACCTACATCCATAAAATCCCCTATTTTGCCTATTGCCTCTAGTATTAGCTAGATTTAAAAGTAGATTATTGAGGATATTCCAAAATTTAGGGTCTGCTATATAAAAATTAATAGACACCCTATCACCCCTATGAAACCTAGGGCCAAACCTCCTAGCCATAAATCTACCTCTTTAAATGCTTCTATTAGGAATCTATTGATTTACATTACTACCAAAACTCTACCCCCAACCTCTATCATCATTTCTCCTACTTGACCCAGGTTGATCCCATCCAAACATTTTAACAATAATCTAAAATATATTCAAAAACAAATTGATGAATGAAGAATCAACATATATCCATTCAAACAAAATTTAACTCTTAAAAACATAGTCATATATCAAAACTTTGAACTGAATTGACTTCACAAACTAAAAATATTCTGACTACATCTTAAAAACCAATTGAGCCTTCAAATAAAATTATAATATCATAATTTTATTTCAAAATATTTTGATCTATCTTAATGAAGTTCCAATTTACATTAAATTAAACTATAAATTGAATCAAAAAATTGAGGTAATCTTCATGAAAATTAAATTTTCATAAACCCTTATCTTTCTCATATGTAATATTTTTAAACTTAGAAATCAACTTATAAATTTTGAAATATAAACTAGACACTATTCAAATTTGAAATGAAATCTTGGTGAAATTTCATAACAGCTCTTGCTCATAATTTGTATCAAACCAAAATAATTTTGCCATCTAAATCTAACAAAATTCTTCACAAATATAAAAACAAAATAATATTTTGAAGTAGACCCTTTTGTCCAAAATATAAATTTCATTGAAATCAATTTAGAGACAACTGATTTCTTTAAAGAACTATTATTTAAATATCTAATTTTAAAATGAAACCCATGACTTCAATTTTGAGATGTAAATTCAGCAAAAACTTCATGTCCTATCCAAGCCTCTTTTTAGAGCCAATATTTGCAACCAAAATTGGCATATGAAACTTATGATCACAGATCATCCATTTATATATTTTAATAATTTCCTAACATATCTTTCTACATTATGGCTGATTAAATCCACTAAATATTTTCTATATATAATCAACTTATGAACTTTCTAAGCAAACAAATAAAAACTATCTCTACAAAAACCAAAGTTTGGGTTTTTTGAAAACAACCAAGGCTTCATGACATCAAAATCATGTCACAACTCAATTTCCATGCATGTAAACTTTAATTTAAAATAAAACTAAAATTTATGCAACATAGTCTGAGAATATACACAAATAGATAAACAAGTCTATTCATAACATTGAAAATTAAACAAAACATTTAACCATAGATGTTTCAAAATAGCCATTTCCAAATATCTTGATAAAATATTCATATTAAATGAATTAGAGATGTAAATACTCAAAATTTCAAAAAATACATCTATAATTATCCAAGTCAAGGTTAAGGAAAAATATTTGAAAACTTCAACACATCTCAGAGAATACACAAATAAGAAACCCTTTAAATCAACATGCAAAGCTATATTTCAAAAACCCACAATCTAAATGAAACCTCTAACTATAACAACCTATATTATATTATTCACAAATTAAAGTTCTCAATGAAAATCCACTTGAGCCTATGCATATCTTAAATACACATCAAAATACATAGAAATTCAAAACTATATATTTAACAAGATAAAATTTCAAACTTGTTTAAAAAACCATCTTAATAATAACTTCATTTATTATTTCACATTTCAATAAGGATAGATCAAACAAGAATTATTTTCATGTGTGGAAGTAATAATTAAAAACCAAAACTTTCCTTTCTTCCATCACACATGCTAAACAAATGTAGATTCGACACCACTTATTATTATGTAAGTAACAGTTACTGAAATATACTCAAATATCAATAAAAAACTCCTTAAAACTGTTAACATGTAGACATTTAAAAACATCATTTTATCTAGATATAAACTTTTCACCATGAAACAAAGCAAACCATTCAATAATAACTCAAACCTTTGATGAATATCCATGCATACCAAATTTTTTTCTTTCCATGCAACTAAGAAATGATTTCTTTCATTTAACTACAAGCTCCTCTAAATCACCATAAATATTTTCTAGACTCATTCAAATTATATGAATCATACCTAGTAATTCACCCTTGAAATATTTCTACCTAGAATCCTCAAAATCCAACTAATAAGAGCTTTTCTTCTATAGCCAAGCTTTCCAAAATGACCAAAAACCAATAAAAATCAACCTACTTGTATTTACCACCCTCCACCATAACTGACTTGGTTAGGTGCTCTTTTCTTATTAGCTTGCTGAAGTTAATAGTGTACTTATCAAATCTACTATTTTAGTTATCAACATGATCAAATTTAGTCATTACTAACTCTTCCTACTAAACCTTTACCAAATTACACCATTCAAGGCAAACATGATCCACATTAACTCTATATTGCAGCGAAATCCCAACTAGATCTCAATGCTTCGAGATTGTGATTTGTATTAAATGCTTATGCCAATTGGTGCCATGTTGTATGACCATTCAAATGATGTCTTAATTACAATTAGATGATGTCTATCAACTAAACCAAGTCAAAAAAAACACACCATGCACATGAAATGGCATCTTATCATCAAATATGCTTAGAAACAGATCCAATACTCACCTATTGAAATAAATACATCTTAAGACTTAGACTTATAAATTCTAATTTTACCTTTTAATGAACCTTTATAACCTCTAAAATTCCAAGGCCTTAAGACTTAGATTTTACCATGTTTCGAAGACCTTAGCAATGTCATTCAAGACTTAGGATTATTGAGCCTAAAGTAGATGTTTCAAAAGCAAGCTATCACCTTAGATCTTAGGCTTAGGAAAATTTATGAATTAAGAAATCATAAAAATAGGATTTGAATTTAGACACTATGAATATAAGACCTTATTTATATCTTCACAACTGACTGAATCAAGTAACAAATCAACTTTAGTATGCCAATAATTTCAAAATGTGAATATATGAGAAATGAAAGTGAGCCTTCAAAATAAATCATGAAACAGTCATAATTGGTGAAATATATTGTTTCAAATGATCTTATTTATGACTAAAATCTATCTAGCTGAGATTCATTTTCTAATTGAGAAACATATGATTTAAAAAAAAAGTGAAATGATGTATTTAACCATGAATAAAGTGTTTTTCATAATAGTTATGACTGATTATCTATATACTCACAATATCTATTTTAACCAA
This sequence comes from Torreya grandis, assembly GCA_037957365.1. Lineage (NCBI taxonomy): Eukaryota > Viridiplantae > Streptophyta > Pinopsida > Cupressales > Taxaceae > Torreya > Torreya grandis. The sequence continues at coordinate 1,855,323 of JARHVA010003462.1, read as the reverse complement.
GTATCATATTATCCATGTATGTCAAATAATCACCATAGACTACCTAATGTATCAAACTAAAATTATAACCCATAATTTTTTATGATAATGCAATATCTAATGAGATCAAACATATGTTTTTTTAAAATTTGAAATCATTCAAAACTAAAATACTACCTCATGACCTATTCATGACTAAAAAAAAAGATAATTGATCACAAACATTCACAATGGTACACATTGTAACACACACACACACACATATGCACATTTTATTCATTCATCCACTTATGCTTTTTGAAAGCACTCATAATATAAACATAAATCCATCAACCAATCATCATCAATTCATAATAAAAAATATGCATTTAAATATACTATTAATTGATTGGGTCCCTGATACAGTTTTAAATTTCATGATTGAGTCATCTCTATGGTATAAAAAGTATTAATTATGAAAAAAATTGAGGGGGTGTGAAAAATAATCATAACACTAGTGACCTTGCTAGTTAGTTTTGTGTAATAGAATTGACTAGCAATGAACTACCTATTAATAAGATATAATCTTGAGAGTGTGATCTAAGGAAATCATTTATCAAGTAGCTAAGTGTGTACCCATTTAATAATGAATTTTAGTAAGGGATGAATTGTTCAACTAGTGCGGCATAAAGAAAGGGAATGATATAATAGGGAAGTTTGGGCTAGATGCATAATCTAATACAAATACCTTAAGTACAAATCTAAAAATTTAGTAATACTTTAATAACTTGATACAATTCAGCATATATTATTCATTTATGAAAACTAAATTTATAAAAAGTAATACCTTAAAAAAAATGATACAACAAAATTTGTAGTATCCTCACATTCTTCCTTTATAATGTGAAACTTTTCTACTTGTAACCCTCATTGCTCCTTTCAAAAGTAAAAGTATAGCAAGACAAAACAACAAACAACACAAAAAAAACAATAAATAAATAAATAACAAACCAAAAAGAAAACAAAAAATAAAGAAATGAATAACTTAAAAGTAGCTAATCATGAAACAACTTCAAATGATGGCTGTTAACTGTCTAACACAGTTAATTGCCTTCAAGATATTTTAAATAAAAAGAATTATTTCCAAGTACGGTAGCAATTCTACAAGGACCAAGCCATAATGAATCAAAATTATGATGTTTTCTATGGTATTCATATGTTTTATCCTAATATAAGACTAAATCTATGACATTAAACTTCTTGTTAGAAACCTTTTTATTGAGAAATTTCTTTAATTTTTACGTATCTCTTTCTAAGTGTTGTAATGTTGTTGCTTTGGACTTGTCAAGAGTTATTAAACCATGTAATCTTTATTCAATTAAATTTATATCTTCAACAACATATTGTAGAGTAATTCTAGATGAAGAAATTTAAAGTTCTATTGGTAAATTAGCTTTGAAACCATAAGCTAACATAAAAGGCAAATAACCAATTATTGATTTAACAATAGTCTTATCAGCCCATAAAGCTTCAAAAATTTTGAGATGCCATTTTCTTTATGATCACAGACTAATTTATTCATAATTGAAATCAAATTTTTATTTGTTGACATAGCCTAACCATTAGCTTGAGGGTAGTATTTAGATAAATGACTAAATATAATGTATTATTTTCCTATAAACTCTAGAAATTCATTAGAAACAAATTGAGGTCCATTATCATAAATAATTTCCTAAGGAACTCCAAATCTAAAAAAAATTGATTTTCTAAAAATGAGATTACTTCACCTGCTACAGAACTTTTTTGTGCTTTGGCCTCAGGCCACTTGGTGAAATAATTTGTGGTTGTTAGAATATACCTATGACTAGTAGGTGAAGGTGGGTGAATATTTGAAATGAAGTTGATGCCCCATTTTCTAAAAAGTTTTTCAAGAATAACATGATTTAAAGGCATTACTGACAATTTATCTCTTCCAACAAATAATTGATATGGCATGCAAGAATGAACTAACTTATAAGAATCTTAAAATAGAGTAGGATAATAATAACCTACTCTTAGAATTTTATAAGTAGTTATTTTTGTAGCATAATGTTTACCACATTTTTCTTCATGATAGCCTCTAAGAACCTCTTGTGTTTGATCATGTGTAAGATATCTCAACAAAACTCCATCTTTATTGTGATACAATTTTTTTTTAATAACAAATAGAAGTTTAAAGATTTTAATCCTAAGGAACATCTTTACTTTTTAAATAAATTATTAAGACATGCTTAATTTTGAAAATAATAAACTAAGTCATGGTACTAATCATCTACAATCAACAAACAATGTCTTTCATTCATTTCAAGACCAAACTTAAAATTATTAAAAAAAATCAATAATTTTCATGGTATGTAAATGTGGCTTTGCATTTAACTTATTATCAACTGACAAAACTAAAACACTAATATCTGAAGAATCATTTTTAGCTAAATGTTTATTAATTCAATACCTTTAATTATTTTATAAGTTTTTAATTCAAGATCAAACTCTTGAATGCATAAAATTTACTTAAAAAACCTTCCTTGAATGGTTGGTTGATTTAAAAGATAGGACAAAATAAGTACATTATATCACACAAAAACATTGTTTCCCATCAACAAATTAAAAAAAATAATTAAAGAGGAAACTAATGAGAAAATGAATTTCTCAATAAGGGTGTACCTAGTTTCTACATCTTTTAAACCTTGGATCATGTATCCGATTTGTTTATTTTCATTATTTTTAAATTCTTGAGTTATTATAGCTTAATGAGCTTTTCAGTAACATTAACATAAATTATGAATACTTTTTTTAAATCAATTTTAATAAGAACTAAAGCACTTGCAATGGCATATTTTACATAATTAAAAGTTAAATCAACAATTTCATCCCAATTATATATTTTATCTTTCTTAAGTAATAATTTCAAAGGATTAAACTTATTAGCAAAATCTGATATAAATTTTTTAACAAAGTTTATTTTATCAAAGAAAGACCTCAAACTAGATTGATCTTTGGGAGGAGGTAATTATTTAATTTATTTAACACATTTGGGATCTATAGAAATGCCATATTTTGAAATAATATATCATAATAACTTACCTTTGGTAACACCAAAAACTGATTTCTTTAGATTTCAAGAAATACCATACTTTTTACATCTACTAAAAACATCATGAAGATGGTCTAATTGTTTTTTTCTTATTTTTGAATTCATGGTGAGATCATATAAATAAACTTGAATAATAATGCCAATCAAATTGTCAAAATCATCATGCATAGCTTTATGAAAACTAGCTCCTACATTCATCAATTTGAAAGACATTCTGTTATAAGCGAAAGTACCTCTATGAGTAGTAAAATTAGTTTTATGTCTATCTTCAAGATTTATGAAAATTTGATTATAACCAAAAAATCTATCTAATAAAGACATCATTTTTGATCTGGCAACTTACTATAAAATTTGATCTATATTTGGTAGAGGAAAATTGTCCTTAACACTAACTTTATTTAGATCTATAAAATCAAAATATAGTCTAATGTCACCATTTTTATTCCTAACTTGCACTATATTATTTAACTACTCTAAATATTTTATAGGAAATATGAAACCAACATCAATCATCTTATCTAGCTCTTTTTTAATGGTGTCCTCTAATAAAGGGCTAATTTGTTATATTTTTTGCCTTACATATTTGATACTAGGTTTAATAAGTATGTCATGTTTAATAATTTTAGTATCATAACCCTTAAGATCTTTATATGACCAAATATAAACATCAATGAAATCTTCAAATAACTTAATAAATTTAACCTTATTACTTGCGATAACCTAAATTCCTAAATAAACATACTTTGGATATTTCTTAGTACCTAAATTAATAGGAATAGTCTCACCTATTATTCTCCTAGAAGTCTCTTCCATTCTATATATTTTTGGCTATTCGTTAGGTGTGAACATTGATTCTAAACTCACCAAATTAGTAAACAATTTGTTAGTACTTAATTGCAAATAATCTCCATAATTTAGTACATAATCATCATGATCAAAATAATTGTCTTTAATGAAAGAATCTATATGTTCATCAAAACTAAAGATAGACCAACTATCATTTAAATATAGAATTTTAGGATGAAAAATTTTAGCATAAAAAAAGTTTGTAGTAGGTTCAGTCTCACTTAAAGCTAGATTAAAAGGAAAAACAACAAGCTTATCAGATCTAAAAATGTGTGATTTTAAAGGCCTCAAATTCCTCAAGTAATGACCAAACTTTTTGTGTGTAATGGTGTAGATGAGTTTGTTTAGTTTTGTAAATTTTAGAAACTTGCCTAACAATCAATTCAAAATCTCCAAAAAATTCTAAATATTTAATGTTTTGTATGTGTAACGGTGTAGATGAGTTTTATTAGTTTTTTAAATTTTATGAACTTGCCTAACAATTAATTTGAAATCTCCTAAAACTTCTAAATGCTTAATGTTAAGTTCTATAGATTTTTCCAATCCTAAACATAGTGATTCAAATTTTGCTATATTATTAGTATTTTCAAAAGATAATTTGAAGGCATAACAAATTTTTTTACTAACAAATAAAATTAGACAAATTCCAGTACCATTACCTTGCTAAGAACAAGATCCATCAAAGTAAAGTGACTATAAAATGTTCTTTTCAAATAATTCTTCATACCTTTTTTTTGATTCGTCTAAATTTAGCAATTCATAAGTCTCAATTCTAATCTCAACATAAGAAATTTCTAAAGAATTAGATGATTCAATAGGTGTACTAGACCAATCTTCTCTTTTAATGAAAGTAATTCCATTTTTTTTTATAAAGCCTGGTAAATTTTTTAACGTGACAGGCAACGCTAGCTAGACACGCCTAATACTGGTACCATGAGGTGGGGACTAGACTCCAGGACCAACAGAGCTACAACAGAAGTACCTGGCCGATCGGGCTAGGTTCCGTGCTCATGAAAGTAATTCCATTACTAATAAGAACCCATGTGATATTTTCCCCAACAAAATCACTATTTGTTTTAGACCAATCTCTTCCTAATAACATAGCATAGTTACTAGGAGTATCTAAAACTTGGACATTAGTCATACATATTATTATTTCATCTTGTGTAATTTTAATGACTATGTCATGAAACTTACCACAACTCTTAGTTTGTCTCAAATCAAAATCAATATGTTTCCTATTATCTATTTCTTAAGGTATGCTTAACTAATTTGCAATGTATTTAGGCATAATATTTTTTGAAGCACCTGTATCTAAAATACAATTATAGATTATCTTATTAGTAATTTTAATCATAACATAAAAATCGTTGATTGCTCATTACCATTTTCTTCTTGTAAACCTACATTAGCTTTAGGATTCTTAACAACTTCATTAATATTATCAAGTTTACTTAGAAGACTAGTTGCATACAATAAAGAGAACCAAATTTAATTATTGATAAATCATCAATTATGTTATAAATTTTAACATCAGTTTGTCTAAAAATTTTAGGTTTATAATGATGATATTGACTATTGTTATAACTAGTTGATAGAGAAATATTTTGAGTAGCATTATCAGTTAAACAATTATTCTAAACTATTTTTCCTTTATCATTAGAAGAATAATTATCATTTTTTGTTTTATTATGTTGATAAGAACCATAATATTTATTTATAGTATTCACAACATAAGCATTCTCATTTTTCAATGGATCATCAAGAGTGTTTATATTGTCTACTAGATCTTTAGATATAAGATCTTTCCTTTGAAGAAACTTTTTGAACTTATGAAAAACAAATGAATTTGGATCATGATCCAATTCACATACATTAAAGTAATAAGCAATGTCTAAATTTTTATTTTTATTATTATTTTTATTTGATGAAGGTTTATCATTAAGCTGTCCTTTAACAACAACCAAAAATTATTTCCTAGACTTTGAATAGCCTTTAGAATTTGAAAATTATCTCAATTTAAACATGTAGAAGACCTTTCCTTAAATCCATTGGTTTTAATCTTATTTTCATATTTGATACAAAATATTATAGTTTCATTATATTCTATAATATCTCTATCTTCTAGAGTCATTTTATATTTTGAAGGTAAAGCATTACAAAGATAAAGTCTATATAACTTCTTAGATGGTCTAAAATCATGTGGGATATTTTGATGCAACTTATTGAACTTAGTAATGAAATGATAAATGGTCTCACCTAAATCAAGAGAAAAATTCACAAAGTCATTGACTAGATCAAAATCTTCTTTAGCTTTTTCAAAGGATAACTCTAGCCAATATTCAATATCCTTCCATATATCAATAACCTTTGATAGGTAGAATAATAAATTATTGGTAAGATTTTCCTTCAAGTGTTTGGATAAAAACTCTTAAGCAAATTTTTTCACTTATTATTCTAAAAGTATCACAACTAATTTATAAGCTTCTAAATGATCTTCCCAAGATTCTCTGGAAGTACCAAAAAACATTGGTATATTCAATCCTTTAAGAGAATAAAACTTACTAGGATGGTTTACAACTATCTATTGTTATACTTGAACTTCTTCTTTGTCTTCACCTTCAGTGAGATCATCGTATTCTCTATTATTTTACAATATATGAATTAAATCTTATACTCTATTTTGCTTCTGGTTGTTCTCCAATTAGAAGTTTCAATTGTTTTTACCTGAAGAGATTGATTATTTTGATCTTGATATACTTTATTTAATTGCAAATTTATAATAATAGGCTTATAAGACAAAAAAATTGTCAAAAAAAAAAGAATCATAAAGAAAATGAGTTCTAAGCATAGAATTAACAGATAAAACTCTAGCTTTATCTTTCTGAATCTTCTATTCAAATTAAGAATATCTTGTTAAGCCTCATGTGTGAAATTAGAATACCAATCAATCTCAATTTATGCAATCTCTTCTTTTTGGTTTATGACCTGAATGACCTGATGAATATTTTCAAGATGATTATACTATGCATAACATGTTAGATTAAAAACAACACCAACTTGAACATGTTCAATATCTATTATAGGTTGGGTAATAGGAGGTTGTTGTCTTTTAAGTACCATGAGAAATAAGAAAATAATACTTAAAACAACTCAAATTTTTGAACGATCCCCAGTGAAGTCACTAAATTTGTTGATGATGAAAATTTTACCATTAATGAATCAACCCTTTTGCCTGTCATGAAGGTCAAGTTGAAATCATACCAATCTAATCATGAGGTTCTAAAGGTTTAAATATGATCCTCAAGATGTGAGGGGTTTTTAAATGTTTTTAAAAATACTAAATAAGTCATAAAATGTAACATATTCTATTATAACATCAAAAATCCACTTTAACAAATCATGTATCAGTTTAGATGTAAATATGTAATCTATCTTATCTGACAGAGAAAACCTATGAATTAAATAATTTCTTGAAGGAAAGAAATCTGATTCAATATAATAATATGTTTTAAGTAATATATTCCCTCAGCTATAATATTTCCAAGTAATTCCAAAAGATAAACCATAAATATAAAGTATAATGAATTTGAGAAAATAAAAGAAAATAATCAAACAAAAAGACACAATAAACAACAAATAACTAATTTAAGAAAAGATAACAAACTATTTAAATAAAAATATCTAATGACTAAGAAAAGAGTTAATGATTAACCAAAAGACAAGCTAAGATCTAAAAACTAAAAACTAATAAGCTAATAAAACTAAAAAACGTTAAGAATAAAGAAATAATCTAAGTCTAAAACCAAATTATAAACTATTATAATACTTAATCTAAACCTTTTTAAATCTAATTTCTAATCTAAACTAAAATATAAATAAAATTATAATTTGAAAATAAATCTATATATAAACTAAACTAGATTAACCTATAAAGTAACTAACAAAGAAATCCAAAAAAGAAATTTGAAACTATATATAAATTATAAGAAACAAACTAGTCAAAGAAAAAGATTTATCTAAACTATATAATCTAAAGAAAATAAACAAAGAAAAATTATCTAAGAACTAACTAAAGAGAATAGAAATAAGATAGTAAACTAAAAAAGATAAAAGATAAAGATATAAAATAGGAGCTAGATGAAAGATAAACCATATTATATCAAAAATATTATAAAGTACAATAAAGTTTACGAGTCTCATAAGAGAGTCATCTTAGTAAACAAGATATATTTTATTGAGAAAATCAACATCTTTCTTTACAATAACTTGAGAGATAACTTTTACAATTGAAATAGATCAATGACATGCCATAAAATAGTGAAGAGTTATCATTATTCAGGTTGAATACTTTGAATCTATACATAGGACTGTAAATAGAAATCATCAAAAGATGTTAAAATTTCCAAACTTTAGATAATCTATCATAAATGATAATAAAAATTGTATATATCTATGTTTACTAAGCAATTACTCAACTGTCAAATAAAGTACCATTGGGTCTATCTGCAAAAGTCATGCAATCTTAGAGAAGTTGCATAGAAAGAAGAGAGATGAATGATTGACTTCACAAATGTATGAGTCTTCAATACCTGTGTTGTTTTTCTCTCCTCAAAATGAATTCTTGATCTCAATTTATGCTCAAAACTTAGTTAAAAAATGAGTTATAACTAACCTTTAGTTAGTTATTAATTTAGGTTGACTAATTGATTTAAAAAAGTTAATTAACTTTATATAGTTATTAGTTAAGGATGTATTTAATTAAGACTTAAATTTTTTAGTTGATCAAGTATTTGATTATAGACTAGGTACTAATCTAAATAGGCGGGGACCCTTTCCAATTAATAGTACATAAATACATATATCAATCATTAAATAGATAAGTCAAAGATTAATAAAATTCTATTTATATTAAACCATAATGCACGTCTCCAAAAATAAATTAGGCACATATATATATATATGTGTGTGTGTGTGTGTGTGTGTGTGTGTGTGTGTGTGTGTGTGTGTGTGTGTGTGTGTGTGTGTGTGTGTGTGTGTGCTATACTTCCCAAAATTTACCAAAAATTTGAAACTTTATACATCAAAATTACAAGTTAAAATATCAAGTCTGAAAGTAAATTGTCTGCCAACTATAGTCCAACTAAAAAATTAAGATTCTATCTAAATGACATCTAATAGTCATAAGAATCTAAAAATACTTCAATAATAGGCTTCCCATGCTTATTAACACCTTCATTATATTATATTTAAATTGATGGAAGTTGTACCAACTTCATTGCAAAATAACTTTTGTTGTCATAAATTTCCAACTTGATTTTCTTAAGCACTCAAACCTCAACTAGTGAATCTATATCATTTTGATTGGTTGATATTTTAACTGAAGTGGAAGGATGAATCTCAATCATAAGTTTTTTGCTTGCTAAAATAGGTTTCTCTAAACTCAATTTCTTACATTCTGTGATGGGCTCACTATGAGAAGATGACAAACCTAACTTCTTACATCCAAAAATAGGATCTCTATGAGGAGATGAAGACCCATTTAAAACTAAGAGAACGACAAGAATGACAATTTTTTTAGCATGAGTTGTTTCAATCTCAAGCTACGTAGCTTGATTAATAGCAAGAGGTTTGACAACATGCTCAACTATTTTAAGATTGGGAGGCTTAGTTGGTAAATGTTGTGGTTTATTTTGTAAATGATGTGAGGAGCAACTATGTGAAGGGGTCCTGACACCAAACCTATGCCCATAAAATCTCTTATTTTGTTTATTGCCTTTATTATTAAATGGATGAAAAGGTAGATTATTGAAGATATTCCAAAATTTAGGGTCTGCTACATCAAAATGAATAGAGATTTTATCAACCCTATGAAACTTAGGTCAAAACCTCCTAGCCCTAAATTCAACTCTCTGAATATTTCTAGTAGGAATCTACTGAATTACATTACTACCAGAATTCTACTCCAACCTCTATCTTCATTGTTCCTACTTGACCCGGGTTGATGCCATCCTAACATTTTAACAACAATATGAAATATATTCAAAAACAAATTAATGACTAAATAATCAACATATATCCATTCAAACATAACTTAACTCTTAAAAACATTGTCATATATCAAAAATCTAAACTGAATTGACATCATAAACTAAAAATATTCTAACTACATCTTAAAAACCAATTGAGCCTTCAAATAAAATTATAATATCATAGTTTTATTTCAAAATATTATGATATATCTTAATGAAGTTCAAATTTACATCAAATAAACAATAAACTAAATAAAAAAAATTGAGGTAATCTCCACAAGCTTCTTCGTGAAAAGTAAATTTTTAGAAACCCTTATGTCTCTCATATGTAATATTTTCAAACCTAGAAATCAACTTATAAAATTTTGAAATATAAACTAGATACTCTTTAAATTTGAAATAAAATCTTTGTGAAATTTCATAACGATTCTTCCTAAAAATTTTGTATCAAACCAAAATAATTCTGCCATCTGAATCTAACTAAATACTTCACAAATATAAAAAGAAATAATATTTTGAAGAAAAGCCTTTTGTCCAAAATATAAATTCCATTGAAATTAATTGAGAGATAATTGATTTACTTAAATAACTATTATTTCAATATCTAATTTTAAAATGAAACCCATGTCTTCAATTTTGAGATGTAAATTCAACATAAACTTCATATCTTATTCAATCCTCCTTTTAGAGCCAATACTTACAAATATAACTAGCAGATGAAACTTATGATCACAGACCATTCATTTATATATTTTCACAACTTCTTGACATATCTTTCAACATCATGGCTGACTAAATCCATTGAATCTTTTCTATATATAATCAACTTATGAACTTTCTAAACAAATAAATAGAAACTATCTCTACAAAAACTAAATTTTAGGTTTCTCAAAAATAACCAAGACTTCATGACATAAAAATCATGTCATAGCTCAATTTTCATGCATGTAAACTTTCTTTTGAAACTAAAATTGAAATGCATGAACCCACAAACATATGAACAAGTCTATTCACAACACTAAAATTCTAACAAAACCTTTAACAATAGACATTTCAAAATACTCATTTCCAAATATCTTGATAGAATATTCATATTAAATAAATTAGATTTGTAAATATTTAAACTTTCAAGAAAATACTTCTATAATTATTAAAATTAGGGTTAAGGATAAATATTTGAAAACTTCAACACATCCCAGAGAATACACAAACAAGAAACCATTTAAATCAACATGTAGAACTATATTTCAAAAACCCACAGTCTAAAAGAAACCTCTAATTGTAATGAGATGTAGTATCTTATTCACAAATTCAAGTCCTCAGCTAAAATTTGCTTGAGACTGTGTATATCTTAAACACACATCAAAATACATAAAAAAATTACACTATATAATTGAAAAGATAAAATTTTAAACTTGTTAAAAAAACTATCTTAATAAAAACTTCATTCATTATTTCACTTTATAGTAAGGATAGATCAAACATGAATTATTTGCATGTGTGGAAGCAATAATCTAAAATAAAAACTTTCCTTTCTTCCATCACACATGCTAAACAAATGCAAAGATGACACCACTTATTATCATGCATGTAATAGTTACTAAAAGATACTTGAATATCAACATAAAACTCCTCAAAACCATTAACATACAGATAAATTTAAAAAAAATTATTTTATCTAGATATAATCTTTTCACCATGAAACAAAGTAAACCATTGAATAATAAGTCAAACCTTCGATGAATATCCATGCAGAATAGAACTTATTCTTTCTATGTAACTAAGAAATGATTTATTTCATGTAACTGCAAGCTCCTCTAAATCACCATAAATATTTTTTAAATTCATTCAAACTATATGAATCATACTTGGCAATGTACCCTTGAAATCTTTCTGCATGGAATCCTCAAAAATCTTATCTTTGCAACTCAAAAATCCAACTAGCCAGAGATTCACTTTTATGGCCAAGCTTTCTAAAATGATCAAAAACCAATAAAAAGAAACCTACTTATATTCACCACCATCCACCATAATTGACTCGACTAGGTGCTCTTTTATTATTGGCTTGCCTAAGTTAAGAATGTACTTAGTAGATATATTATCTTAGTTATCAGCATGATCAAATTTAGATATTACTAACTCTTCTTACTAAACCTTTACTGACTTCTTCCATTCAAGGCATACATGATTCGTATTAACTCTTTACTGCCACCAAATCCTAACTAGATCTTGATGCTTTTGAATTGTGATTCATATTAAATGCTTATGTTAATTAGTGCCATGTTGTATGGCCATTTGAATGACATATTAATGCAAAATAGATGATGAATAAACCAAGTAAAATTTAAATCACCATGCCCATGAAATGCCATCTTGTCATCAAATATGCTTTGAAACACATCCAATACTTGCCTATTGAAACAAATACATCATCTTAGACTTAGAAATTCAAATTTTACATTCCAATTTACATCCTCTAAGATGCCAAGGCCTTAAGACTTAGATTTTACCATGATTTGAAGAGAATAACAATGCCATTCAAGACTTAAGATTATCAAGCCTAAAGTAGATGTTTCAAAATCAAGTTATCACCTTAGATCTTAGGCTTAGGAGAATTTATGAATTATGAACTTAGCAAAATAAGATATGAATTTAGACACTTAGAATCTAAGAACTTCTTTATATCTTCACAACTGACTGAATCAAGCAAAAAATCAACTTCAATATGCCAATAATTTCAAATTTTGAATATATAAGAAATGAAACTGAGTCTTCAAAATAATTAATGAAATAATCATAACTGGTGAAATATATTTTTTCAAATGATCTTTATGATTGAAATATATCTAAATGAGATTCATTTTCCAACTGAGAAACATATGATTTGTAAAATAAGTGAAATGATGCATTTGACCATGAACAAAGTGTTTTCCATAATAGTTATGATTGATTGTCTATATACTCACAATATATATTTCAACCAAGAATCATATTATCTATGTATGCCAAATAATCACTATAGACTGATTGATGTATCATAATGAAAGTATAACACAAAATTTATTATGATAATGCAATAACTAATGAGATCAAACATATGTTTTTTTCAAAATTGAAATCATTCCAAACTGAAATACTACTTCATGACCTATTCATGACTAAAAAACAAGATAAATGATCACAAACATTCTCAATCATGTGTGTGTGTGTGTGTGTGTGTGTGTGTGTGTATTTTATTCATTCATCTACTTATGCTTTTTGAAACTACTCATAATATAAGCATGAATCCATCAACCAACCATCATCAATTCATAATTGAAAATATGCATTTAAATATACTATGAATTGACTGGGTCCCTGACACAGTTTTAAATTTTATGACTTAGTCATCTCTATGGTAGAAAAAGTATTAATTTTTTAAAATATTGAGGGGGTGTAAAAAATAATCATAACACTAGTGACCTTGCTATTCAATTTAATGTAATGAAATTAAGTAGCAACAAACAAACTATTAATAAGATATAATCTTGAGAGTGTGATCCAGGAAAATCCTTTCTCAAGTAGCTAAGCATGAACCCATTTAATAATAAATTTTAGTAATGGATGAATTATTTAGCTAGTGTGGCACAAATAAATGGAATGATATAATAGGCAAGTTTAGACTGGATGCATAATCTGATACAAATTCCTTAAATACAAATCTAAAAATTTAATAATATTTTAACAACTTGATATAATTTAGCATATATTATTTATTTATGAAAACTAAATTTATAAAGAGTAATACCTTAAAAAAATTGATACTTATAACAAAATTTGTAGTATCTTCACATTCTTCCTTTATAATGTGAAACTTTTCCCTTGTAACCCTCATTGATCCTTTCAAAAGTAAAAATACAGCAAGACAAAACAACAAACAACACAAAAATAGAAAAATAAAGAAAGAAACAAAAAAAAAAAATAGAAAATAAATAAATGAACAACTAAAAAGTAGCTAATCATGAAACAATTCAAATGATGTCTGGTAACTAAGTAACATAGCCAATTTCCTTCAAAATCTTTTAAATAAAAAATATTGTTTCTAAGTACAGTAGCAATTATATAAGGACCAAGCCCTAATGAATCAAATTTATTATTTTTTCTATGATCTTCACATACTTTCTCATAATATAAGACTAAATCTCTGATATTAAACTTCTTGTTAGAATTTTTTTAATCAAAAACTTATTAAATTTTTTCTTAGCTCTTTCTAATTTTGTAATGTTGTTACTTTGAACTTGTCAAGAGTTATTAAATCATGTAATCTTTGTTTAATTAAATTTGTATCTTCAACAAAATATTTTAGAGCAATTTTAGCTAAATAAATTTGAAGTTCTATTGGTAAAGTAGCTTCAAAACCATAAGATAACATAAAAGGCAAATAACCAGTTGTTGCCTTAATAATAGTCCTATCAACCCATAAAGCTTCAAAAATTTTGAGATGCCAATTTATTTTATTATCACAAACTAATTTATTCATAATTGAAATCATTTTTTTACTTGTTGACTCATCTTGACCATTACCTTGAAGGTAATATTTAGATGAATGACTAGATATAATTAAATATTTTATTAAAAAATTTAGAAATTTATTAGAAACAAATTGAGGTCCATTATCAGAAATAATTTTGTAAAAAACTCCAAATCTAAAAAATATATAATTTTTAAAAAATGAGATTACTTCACATGTTACAAAAATTTCAACTATTTTGGCCTCAGACCACTTAGTGAAATAATTTATGGTTGTTAGAATTACCTATGACCAACAGATGAAGGTGGGTGAATATCTAAAATGAAGTTGATGCCCCATTTTATAAAAAGTTTTTCAAGAATAACATGATTTAAAGGCATTGCTAGTAGTTTATCTCTTCTAACAAATAATTTACATGGCATGCAAGAACAAACTAACTTATAAGCATCTTGAAATAGAGTAGGTCAATAATAACCTGCTCTTAGAATTTTATAAGTAATTGTTTTTATAGCATAATGTACACTATAGTTTCCTTCATAATAGCCTCTAATAACCTTTTGTGTTTGATCATGTATAAGACATCTCAACAAAATTCCAAAATAGAAATTTAAAGATTTTAATCTTAAGGAACATATTTTATTTTTATCTAAATTATTAGGACATGCTTAATTTTGAAAATAATAAACTAAGTCATGGTACCAATCATATTCAACCAACAAATAATCCCATTCATTCATTACAAGATCAAACTTAAAATTCTTAGAAAAATCAACAATCTTCATGGTCTGTAAATATGGTTTTACATTTAACTTATTGTCAACAGACAAAACTAAAATATTAATATCTAAAAAATCATTTTTAGCTAAGTGTTTTGCCAATTCATTACCTTTAATTATTTTAGAACTTTTGAATTTAAGATTAAACTCTTGAATACATAAAATTCACTTAGCAATCCTTCCTTGAATGGTTGGTTGTTTTAAAAGATAGGACAAAACATGTACATTATATCACATAAAAACTTTGTTTTCCATCAACAAATAATGAAATTTAATCAAATAGAAAATTAATGAGAACATAAATTTTTTAATAAGGGGGTACCTAGTTTCTGTATCCTTTAAAACTTGGATCATGTATTTGATTAATTTTTCTTCATTATTTTCAAATTCTTGAGTTATTACAGCTTTAATAGATTTTTTGATAAAATTAACATAAAGTATGAATGCTTTATTTAAATTAAGTTTAGTAAGAACTAGATCATTTTTAATGGCATATTTTTCACAATTAAAATCTAAATTAAAATTTTCATCTCAATTATATATTTTATCTTTCTTAAGTAAGAATTGCAAAGGATTAGACTTATTAACAAAATCTGATATAAATTTCTTAACAAAATTTATTTTGTGAAATAAATACCTCAAGTAAGATTTATCTTTGGGAGGAGTTAATTCTTTAATTGATTTAACACGTTCAAGATCTATAGAAATGCCATATTTTAAAATAATATATCCTAATAATTTACTTTTGGTAACACCAAAAAATGATTTCTTTGGATTCTAATAAATACCATACTTTCTACATCTTGTGAAAACTTTACGAAGATGGTATAATTGTTTTTTATTCATTTTGAATGCATGGTGAGATCATATAAATAACCCTAAATAATAATGACAATCAAATTGTCAAAAATAACATGCATAGCTCTATGAAAAGTAGCTCTTACATTCATCAATCTGAAAGGCATTATGTTATAAGTGAAAGTACCTCTACGAGTAGTACAAGTAGTTTTATGTCTATCTTTAAGATTTAAATTTTTTTTATTATAATCAAAAAATACATTCAATAAAGACATCATTTCTGATCTTACAACTTGCTATTAAATCTGATCTATTCTTGGTAGAAGAAAATTGTCCTTAACACTAACATTATTTAGATTTCTAAAATCAACACATAGTCTAATGTCACCATTTTTCTTTCTAACCTACACTAGATTAGCTACCCATTTTGAATATTTTAAGGTAAAATGACACCAACATCAATCATCTTATCTAGTTCTTTGTTAATGATGTCCTCTAACAAAGGGCTAATTTTTCATATTTTCTACCTTACATGTTTGATACCAGGTTTAATAGGTATATCATGTTTAATAATTTTAATATCATAACCCTTAAGATCTTTATATGACTAGACAAAAACTTTAATAAACTCTTGAAATAACTAAATAAATTTAAGCTTCTTATTTATAGTAATTTGAATTCCTACATAAACATACTTTGGATTAGTAGCTAAATTGATAGGAATAGTCTCGCCTATGATTCTCTTGAAAGACTTCCATTTTAAAGATTTTTGGCTATTCATTAGACATGAACATTGATTCAAAATTCACCAAATCAATAGACAATTTTTTAGTACTTAATTACAAATAATCTCCACAATTTAGTACATAATCATCATGATCAAAATAATTAATTTTAATGAAATAATATATATGCTCATCACAACTAAAGATATGTCAAATATTATTTAAATCATGAATTTTAAGATGAAATTTTTTAACATAAGAGAAGTCTATAGTAGGTTCAGTCTCACTTAAAGCTGGATTAAAGACAAAAATGACAAACTTATCATCTCTAAAATTATATTATCTAAGAATATGAATGATGTTAAAGGCTTCAAATTTCTTAAATAATGACCAAAAGTTTTGTGTGTAATGGTGTAAATGAGTTTGATTAGTTTTGTAAATTTTATGAACTTGCCTAACAATCAATTTAGAATATCTAAAAACTTCTAAATACTTAATGTTAAGTTCTATAGCTTTTTTCAATCTTAAATATAGTGATTCAAATTCTACTATATTATTAGTGTTTTCAAAAGATAATTTGAAGGCATAATGTAAAATTTTACCAACAAAGGAAATTAGATAAATTCTAGCACCATTACCTTGTTGAGAACAAGCTCCATCAAAGTAAAGTGACCATAAAATGTTCTTTTCAAATAATTTTTTATGCTTATTTTTTGGTTTGTCTAGATTTAACAATTCTTAAGTCTCAATTCCAGTCTGGATATAAGAAATAGATGATTCAATAGGTGTATTAGACCAATCTTCTCTTTTAATGAAAGCAATTTTATTACTAATAGGAACCCATGTGATATTTTTCCCAAAAAAAGCATCGATTGCTTTAGACCTATCTCTTCCCAATAACATAGCATAATTACTAGCAATATCTAATAATTGGACATTAGTCATACATCTTATTCTTTCATATTAGACAATTTTAATGACTATATCATGAAACTTACCATAACTCTTAGTTTGTCTCAAATCAAAACCAATAATTTTCTTATTATCCATTTCATAAGATATGCTTAACTAATTTAGAATGTATTTAGACATAATATTTTTTGAATCACCTATATCTAAAATATAATTATGGATTATCTTATTAGCAATTTTAACTATAACATAAAAAGGAGGAATTTAATCAGCAGGAGGATCATAATTTTATGCAAAAATAGTTGATTTTTCATTACTATTTTCTTCTTGTAAGCCTACATCAGCTTTAAGATTCCTAATATTTTCATTAATCTTATCAAGTTTTCTTGAAAGACTAGCTGTCTAGAATAAAGAGAACCTAGATTTAATTGTTGACAAATCGTCAATTATGTTATAAGTTTTAACATTAATTTATCTAAAAAATTTAAGCTTATAATACTGATATTGACTATTTTTATAACCAATTGATAGAGAAATATTTTGAGCAGTATTATCAGTTAAACTATTATTCTAAACTATTTTTCCTTTATTATTAGAAGAAGAATTATCATTTATTGTTTTATTATATTGAGAAGAACTATAATATGTATTTATAGAATTCACAACATAAGCATTCTAATTTTTTGATGGATCATCAAGAGTGTTTATATTATCTATTAGATATTTAGATATAAGATATTTCCCTTGAAGAATTTTTTTAAATTTATGAAAAAAAACACATGAATGTGGATCATGATCCAATTCACATACATTATAGTAATAATAATGTCTGAATTTTTATTTTCATTATTATTTCTATTTGATGAAGAAGGTTTATCATTAAGTTGTCTTTTAACAGTGACCAACTCATTTCCGCAACTTTAAATAGCCTTTAAAATTTTTGAATTATATAAATTTAAATATGTAGACCTTTTTTTAAACCCAATGGGTTTAATCTTCTTTTCATATTTGATACAAAATGTTATAGTTTTATTATGTTCTATAATATCTCTATCTTTTAGAGTCATTTTATATTTTAAAGGTAAATAATTACAAAGATAAAGTCTATATAACTTATTACAAGGTCTAAGATCATGTGAGATATTTTGAAGCAACTTAGTGAACCTATCAATGAAATGTTAAATGGTCTCACCTAGATAAAGAGAAAAATTCACAATGTCATTGACTAGATAAATTTATTTTTTAATATTTTTTAAAGGATAACTCTAATCAATCTTCAATATCCTTTCATGTATCAATAATTTTTTTAGGTAGACTTATAAATTCTTGGTAATATTTTCCTTCAAGTGTTTGGGTAAAAATTTTAAGCAATTTTTTTCGCTCATTATTCCAAGAGTAGCACAAACTAATATAAAAGCTTCTAAATGATCTTCCCAAGATTCTCTAAGAGCACCATAAAATTTTGGTATATTCAATCCTTGAAGAGAAGGCAACTTACTAGGATGGTTTCCAACATTAATTATATTTGTATAAATCCATGTAGTTATAATTATCTACTATTTTTCTTGAACTTCTTTGTCTTCACCTTTAATGAGATCATCTTGTTCTCTATTATTTTATAATACATGAATCAGATCTTGTATTCTCTATTATACTTTTAGTTGTTCTCCCATTGGAAGTTTCAGTAGTTTTTACTTGAGTAGATTGATTATTTTGAATGTAATCTACTTGATTTAATTTTAAATTTATAACAATAGGATCAGAAGGCAAAACAAAATCATCAAAAGAAAAAGAATCATAAATAAAATGACTTTTAAGCCTAGGATTAGTAGATAAAACTCTAGCTCTATGTTCTCAAATTCTTCTTTTAAGATTAATAATGTCTTGCTAGGTCTCATGTGTGAGATTGGATTACCACTCAATCTCAAATTATTCAATCTCTTCTTCTTGGTTTAGGACTTAAATGATTTGATGAATATTTTCAAGATGATTATAACATGGATAATATGTGAGATTAAAAGCAACATCAACTCGATCATCTTCAATATCTATTCTAGGTTAGATAATATGAGGTTATTGTCCTCCAAGTAACATGAGAAAGAAGAAAATAAGATTTAAAACAAATTAAATTTTTGAATGATCCCTAGTGGAGTTGTCAAATTTATTGATGATGAAAATTGTACCATTAATAAATCAACCCTTTCACCTATCATGAAGGTTAATATAGATTCATACTAGTCTAATTGTGGGGTAATAAAGGTTTAACTATGATCCTAAAGATGTGAGGGGTTTTTAAATGTTTTGAGAAATAATAAATAAGTCATCAAATGCAAAATATTCTATTATAAAATAAAAAAATCTACTTTATCAAATCATGAACTAGTTTAGATATAAATCTGTAATCTATCCTATTTGACAAAGAAAACCTATGAATTAGATAATATTTTGAAGAAAAGAAATTTGATTCAATACAATAATATGTTTCAAGTAATATCTTGCCTTTTCTATAATGTTTCCAAGTAATTCCAAAAGATAAACCATGAATATAAATTAGAACAAATTTGAGAAAATAAAATAAAACAATCAAACAAAAAGACAACAAACAAACAAAAAAAACTAATTTAAGAAAAGATAACAAACTATTTAAATCAAAATATCTAATGAATAAGAAAAGAGTTAATGATTAACCAAAATACAAGCTAATATTTAAAAACTAAGAACTAATAAGCTAATAAAACTAAATAACATTAAGAATAAAGAAACAAGATAAATAATTTAAGTCTAAAACCAAATTATAAACTATTATAATACTTAATCTAAATCTAGTTTCTAATCTAAACTAAATTAGAAATAAAATTATAATCTAAAAATAAATCTATATATAAACTAAACTAGATTAACCTATAAATCAACTACCAAAGAAATCTAATAAAGAACTTTGAAACTATATCTAAATTATAAGAAACAAACTAGTCAAAGAAAAAGATCTATCTAAACTATATAATCTAAAAAAATTAAACAAAGTAAAATAATTTAAGAACTAACTAAAGAGAATAGAATTAAGATAGTAAACTAAAATAGATAAAAGATAGAGTTATAAACTAAGATACAAAAATAGGATCTAGATGAAAGATAAACCATATTAAATCAGAAATATTATAAAATATATTAAAGTTTGTGAGTCTCAAAAGAGAGTTGTCTTAGAAAACAAGGTAGATTTTATTGAGAAAAATAACATATTTGTTTACAATAACTTGAGAGACATTTTTTACAATTGAAATAGATCAATTAAATTTCATAAAATAATGAAGTTTTCATCATTATCCAGGTTGAATACTTGGAATCTGCACATAGGACTACAAATAACAATCATCAAAAGATGTTAAACTTTCCAAACTTCACATAATCTATCATAAATGATAATAAAAATTAGATATACCTATGTTTGTTAAACAATTACTAAACCATCAAATAAAGTACCATTGATTCTATTTGTAAAAGTCATGAAATTTTAGAGAAGTTACATAGAAAGAAGAGAGATGAATGATTGACTTCACAAATGTATGAATCTTCAATACCTGTGTTGTTCTTCCCCCCTCAAAATGAATCTTTAGTCTCTTTTGATGCTCAAAACTTAGTTGAAAAATGAGTTATAACTAACCTTTATTTAGTTATTAGTTTAGGTTAACTAATTGACTTTAAAAAGTCAATTAACTATAAACAATTATTAGTTAACGATGTATTTAATTAAGACTTAAAAGTATCAATTGATCAAGTATTTGATTATAGACTAAGTACTAATCTAAATAGGTGGGGACCCTTTTCAATTAATAGTAAATAGAATACACATATCAATCATTAAAAAAATAAGTCAAAGATTAATAAAATTCTATTTATATTAAACCATAATACATGTCTTGAAAACAACTTAAGTATGTATGTATATATATATATATATATATATATATATATATATTTTTAAGTCTGCTATACTTCCTAAATTCTACCAAAAAATTAAAAAAGTTATTGCATCAAAACTACAAGTCAAAAAATCAAGTCTGAAAGTAAACTCTCTACCAATTATAGTCCAACTAAAAAATTAAAAGTCTATCTAGATGACATCCAGTAGTCATTAGAATCTGAAAGTACTTCAATAATAGGCTTTCCATGCTCATTAACACCTTCATTATATTCCATTTCAATTGTTGGAAGTTGCACCAACTTTTTTCTAGAATCACTTGTGTTGTCATCAATTTCTAGCTTGATTTTATAAAACACTCAGATCTCATCTAGTGAATATATATCATTTTAGCTGGCCAATCTTTTATATGAAGTGGAAGGAAGAATATCAATCATACATTTTATACCTACTGAAATAGGTTTCTTTAAACTCAATTTCCTACATCCTATGATGGGCTCATTATGAGAAGATGCCAAACCTAAATTTTTACATCCTAAAATAGGCTCTTTATAAGGAGATGAAGGCTCATTTGAAATTGAATGAATGACAAGATTAACAAATTTTTTAGCATGAGTTATTTCAATCTAAAGCTGTGTAGTTTGATTGACCAGGAAGAGGTTCAATAAAATCCTCAACTATTTTAGGATTAGGAGGCTAAATTGGTAAATTTTACCGGTTATTTTTCAAATGATACAAGGAGTTACTGTGTAAAGGGGTCCTGACACCAAACCTATGCCCATAAAATCCCTTATTTTACCTATTACCTTTATTATTGGATGGATTAAAAGGTAGATTATTGAGAATATTCTAAAATTCAAGGTCTACTACATCAAAATAAATAGAAATACTAGCACCCCTATGAAACCTAAGGCCAAACCTCCTAGCCCTAAATCTACCTCTCTGGATGTTTCTATTTAGAATCTACTAATTTACATTACTACCATAATTTTTCCCCAACCTCTATCATCATTGCTCCTACTTGACCTAGGCTGATCCCATCTAGACATTTTAACAACAATCTAAAATATATTTAAAAATAAATTGATGACTGAAGAATCAACATATATCCATTCAAACATAACCGAACTCTTAAAAACATTATCATATATCAAAACTCTGAACTAAATTGAATTCACAAACTAAAAATATTTTAACTACATCTTAAAAACCAATTGAAGATTTAAATAAAATTATAATATCATAATTTTATTTCAAAATATTTTGATATATCTCAATGAAGTTCCAATTTACATGAAATAAACTATAAACTAAATCGAAAAATTGAGGTAATCTCCACAAGCTTCTTCATGAAAAATAAATTTTTAGAAACCCTTATGTCTCTCATATATAATATTTTCAAACTTAGAAATCAAGTTATAAAATTTTGAAATATAAACCATATACTCTTCAAATTTCAAATGAAATCTTGGTGAAATTTCATAACAACTCTTGCTCAAAATTTTGTATCAAACCAAAATAATTCTACCATCTGAATCTAACCAAATGCTTTACAAATATAAAACAAAATAGTATTTTGAAGTAGACCCTTTTGTCCAAAATATAAATTTCATTGAAATCAATTTAGAGACAACTAATTTCTATAAATAATTATTATTTCAATATCTAATTTTAAAATGAAACCAATGACTTCAATTCTGAGATGTAAATTTAACAAAAACTTCATATCTTATTCAATCCTCTTTTTAGAGCCAATACTTGCAACTGGAACTAGAATATGAAACTTATGATCACAAACCATCAATTTATATATTTTAATAACTTCTCGACATATCTTTCCACATTGTGGTTGATTAAACCCATTAAATATTTTCTATATATAATAAACTTATGAACTTTCTAAATAAACAAACATAAACTGTCTCTACAAAAACCAAAGTTTGGGTTTCTAAAAAATAACCAAGACTTCATGACATAAAAATCCTATCATACCTCAATTTCCATGCATCTAAACTTTCTTTTGAAACTAAAACTAAAATTCATGCACCATAGTATGAGAATATACACAAACAAATGAACAAGTCTATTCACAACACTAAAATCTGAACAAAACCTTTAACCATAAACATTTCAAAATACCCATTTCCAATTATCTTGACAAAATATTCATATTAAAGAAATTAGAGTTTTAAATCCTTAAAATTTCAAGAAAATACATCTATAATTCTCCAAATTAGGGTTAAGGACAAATATTTTAAAACTTTGACACATCTGAAAGAATACACAAGCAAGAAACCCTTTAAATCAACATGCATGGTTATATTTCAAAAACCCATAGTCTGAAAGAAATCTCTAACTATAATGGCATGTAGTATCTTATTCAAAAATTGAAGTTCTCAACAAAAATCTGCTTGAGACTATGTCTATCTTAAATACACAAAAAATTGACACTATATATTTGAGAAGATAAAATTTCAAACTTGTTGAAAAAACCATCTTAATAAAAACTTCATTCATTATTTCACTTTACGATAAGGATAAATCAGACATGAATTATTTGCATGTGTTGAAGCAATAATTAAAAACCAAAAGTTTCATTTCTTCCATCACACATGCTAAAAAAATATAGAGTTGACATCACTTCTTATTATGCAAGTAATAGTTACTGAAATATACTTGACTATCAATAGAAAACTCCTCAAAATTGTTAACAAGAAGACATATTTAAAAAAAATCATTTTATCTTGATCTCATCTTTTCACCATGAAACAATAAATTATTCAATAATAACTCAAACCTTCGATGAATATCCATGCAGACTAGAACGTTTTCTTTTTGTGCAACTAAGAAATGATTTCTTTCATGTAACCAAAAGATCTTTTAAATCACCATAAATATTTTATAAACTCATTCAAACTGTATGAATCATACCTAGTAATGCACCCTTGAAATCTTTCTACCTAGAATCCTCAAAAATCCTTTCTCTACAACTCAAAAATCCAACTAGCTAGAGCTTCGCTTCCATGGCCAAGCTTTCCAAAAATGACAAAAAACCAAGAAAAATCAACCTACTTGTATTTTCCACCCTTCATCGTAATTGACTTGGCTAAGTGCTCTTTTCTTGTTGGTTTGTCAAAGTTAATAATGTACTTAACAGATCTGTTATCTTAGTTATCAACATGATCAAATTTAGTCATTAATAAGTCTTCCTACTAAACCTTTACCAACTTCTACCATTCAAGGCAAACATGATCCACATTAACTCTTCATTACCACCAAATCCCAACTAGATCTTGATGCTTTAGGATTGTGCTTCATATTAAATGCCTATGTCAATTGGTGCCATGTTATACGGCCATTTGAATGACATATTAATGCCAACTAGATGAGGAATAAACCAAGTCAATGCCAACTCACCATGCCCATGAAATGCCATCTTATCATCAAATATGCTTTGAAACACATCCAATACTCACCTATTGAAACAAATACATCTTAAGACTCAGACTTAGAAATTTAAATTTTACCTTTCAAAAAACCTTTCTACCCTCTAAGATTATAAGGCCTTAAGACTTAGATTTTACCATAATTTGAAGAGCTTAGCAATTCCATTCAAGACTTAGGATTATTGATCCTAAAGTAGATGTTTTGAAAGAAAGTTATCACTTTAGATCTTAGGCTTAGGAAAATTTATGAATTAGTAACTTAGAAAAATAAGATATGAATTTAGACACAGAATCTAAGACCTTCTTTATATCTTCACAAATGACTGAATCAAGTAACAAATTAGCTTTAGTATGCTAATAATTTCAAATTTTGAATATATGAGAAATGAAAATGAGCCTTTAAAATAATTCCTGAAACAATCATAACTAGTGAAACATATTATTTCAAATGATCTTATTTATGACTAAAATCTATCCAAATGAGATTCATTTTCCAACTAAGAAACATAAGATTTACAAAACAAGTTAAATGATGCATTTGACTAGGAATAAAGTGTTTTTAATAATAGTTATGACTGATTGTCTATATACTCACAATATTTGTTTTAACCAAGAATCATATTATCCATGTATGCCAAATAATCACCATAGACTACCTAATGTATGAAATTGAAAGTATAACCCAAAAGATGTTATGACAATGCAATATCCAATGAGATCAAACATATTTTCTTTCAAATTTAAAATCATTCTAAACTAAAATACTACCTCATGACCTATTCATGACTGAAAAACAAGATAACTAATCACAAACATTCATAATGATGTGTGTGTGTGTGTGTGTGTGTGTGTGTGTGTGTGTGTGTGTGTGTGTGTGTGTGTGTGTGTGTGTGTGTGTGTGTGTGTGTGTGTGTGTGTGTGTGTGTGTGTGTGTGTGTGTGTGTGTGTGTGTGTGTGTGTGTGTGTGTTTGTGTGTGCATTTTATTCATTCATCCATTTATGATTTTTGAAACCAATCATAATATAAACATGAATCAATCAACTAATCATCATCAATTCATAATAAAAATATGCATTAAAATATACTATTAATCGATTAGGTCCCTAACACATTTTTAAATTTCATGATGAGTCATCTCTATGGTATAAAAAGTATTAATTTTGGAAAAAATTGAGGGGGTGTGAAAAATAGGC
The DNA here is from genome assembly GCA_037957365.1 of Torreya grandis. Classification (NCBI taxonomy): domain Eukaryota; kingdom Viridiplantae; phylum Streptophyta; class Pinopsida; order Cupressales; family Taxaceae; genus Torreya; species Torreya grandis. Next base: position 1,829,074 of record JARHVA010003462.1, on the reverse strand, counting down.
ATAACAGACTAAACCTAGTATTATCGAGGTGTTTGAATGGTCAAAAGGTTGCTTTCACTCAAAATACTCATATTAGACATACACTCTTAACAAGGATAGGAATACTTGGCATAAAACCTATACTCATTCTCTATACAAAATAAATATGACATCATGAAAGTTTGTAAGTATTTCATTAAAGACGTGAACTAGTAATCACACACAAACATTACTTAACATAAATCTATTGAAAGTATGACATTCCATTATCCATATAAAAAGACACATTATGCTTTAATATAAAAACTTTCATCATTCATTAGAATTCCAAATGGAGTATAGAGTCCATAATAGAGTATATGTTTAGATCATAACACTCAATAACCCAGAGGTTCACATACGAGCTTGGGAACTTTACAATTAGAGCCTTAATGTCTTTCATACTATTACTAAGCCTTAATGGCCATAAAAATAATGTTTATAGAGAGTTCATTTCACTAGATCTTTGATATAGTTATTTTTCCTCCCTTCCTCTTCTAGCTCAAGCTCCTTAAATAGCCTTTAGGAGCATCTTCACTAGGGTGGAAGCTACATGCTAAGGGCTAAATTAGAACTTGGTCATCATAACTATTGGATCCAAACCCTATTAATTTTATGTTACAGCTACCATGTCTCTTTAAATCCTAGAAGATGTTTTAAAAACTTGAGAGATAGTTATCCACCTACCAGCTGGCACAAGTTATATATTTTAACCTCCAGCTGGCTACAAAATGACCAAAGGCTAATTACTACACAAAATGATCCCTTCATACATAGGTGGATGTTGTGTTGGCATGAATCCTCTACTTAATGAGTTAGGGGCCCAATAATATCCACTACTTGGCTTATTTCTCCCACATATACTAGATCTAGTGTTGGTTATGGTTCAAAAGTTAGAGAGGTGTTGTGCTCATTTTATTCCTTATAGATCTTGAAAGTACTTCTTGAGTCATCCTATCCCATTCTTATGTCACTTCCACCTATAATCTATCACTGAGCTTCATAATATTTATGATTATACAACTCTCATTGATTGGCTACTATACCAAACCAATAATCCTACACAAATACCCCTACATTCCCCTACCAATTATGCTACTCATGCAAGGAAGAGTTTACCCTTATATGGGAAAAACCTCATGTCTAGCATAAATAAATAACTTCTTCACCTCTAATTCCTAATATTCCATCCACATGGGTGTCATAAAAACTAGATCTTGGATTTCTATGGACTTGAATACATATGGCATACTCAAAGACATAACTATTTAACACCCCTCTCCCTTGGACATCAATATCTAGTGTCCATGGTGCTCCCAAGTGTTTTAAGGCTATCTAATGCTCTATTATCCAAACTATCTTCTATCCATGATTTATTGACTAGTTTTAAATATAGGCTATGATCCAAGCATGAAAATGAATAAGTACTTCCACAAAGAAAGTTTCATACAAGGTATTATATATATTTTATTTAACCCACTCATATGTAGAAGCACCTAGTTTAATAAATGGAATTACAAATTTATCTTTGACATTGGTAAACCATCGTTTAATGTTTTTGAGAGATAATCAATTGAGAATTTTCCACCATCATGTAACAAGTGATATGGATTTTGACAATGGAACCAAAATATTGGGCTAATTTACTCTCAAGGAGCATGCTAAAGTGACTAAGACCCAATAATCTAGTGCACTAGAATTTCACACAAGACTTTGGGTTCTTACATGCTCAACTGAAGCACATTTTGAGGGACCATTTCCCATGGGTTTTGTTACAAAAAAGTGTACTTAACATATATCAGCTCTCAAAAATTCACCTTATTCAATGAATAACTAGAACAAGAAATACACAATAATGGGGTTAAGTTTAGTTAAATGAAAAAATATAATTAAAATGACCAACACCATTGTTTCCAAAATCCACATGATAAAATTAAGATAACATAGGTTTAATTCATCGTATTCATAATAGATTCATAAGTTACATAACAAAGGCATGGTGCAACTCAGTGATACAACTTATCTATAAACTATAATACAACAACAATATCACAATGGTATCTATACTTACACCAATGGAATAATATTCAACATCAATCAATCATTATATAATAATGATCAATAGCATTACAAAGCTCTAAATAGGGGTATTTATACTTGGTTTTCCTAGACTAAGTTGTTACAATAGTTATGACACTCTCAGTGACTATCCAATGATAACCATTGATGATTATCCAATGATAACCATTGAACTAAGTGTCATGGCAACTAACTACATTATTTATTTAAGGACCTAGGCCTTTGTGGCCCTATATTTCCATTTAGTGTTGGATCCTCATTACCAAGTGCCTATCTTCATATGAGGTAGTGCTAAAAATGTGCATGATTTAAGTTTGTTTCAATCCTAAAAATCACTCCTTAACCATCTCCTTCTTCCTATGTGCTCCCCAAGTCTTCTACTAATTTTCAAAACCCTTTGTTCCTAGGTTTTCCATTTATTATACATCCTCTCTGTCTTCTCACCCTATGATCTTCTACACCATGGTATTTTGCACCTGTATAAATTTTGTGCCATGCTCCTTTCATGTCATGTTTCTCCCATGCCATTATTATTTCATTCCATACTTCTTCCATGCCACTATAAAAAGACTTAGTGAAAATTCAGGGTCCAACATCACCCCACATTATGCTATTAGTCTATCCTAGACTAAACACTAGTTTTAGATTCTACCAAAAATTTAGGACTAACCTATTCCATCTAATTTTTGACACCTTACCAATGTGAAAAGGTATTGAGCAACTTTGTTGCTATTTATTCAACGTCCACTTTCAACATTTTGGTCTCCTTAGGTTGGTCATGACACTTGATTAATTTATTAACCAAATGTTTAAGGGATGTGGAAGCATCCTTATGAATATCCTCAAACATGGTGACCTCAAATACAACCTATCCTTAGAGTGTTGAAAATTTAGAATTTATTTCTTGTCAATGCATACTTATTATGTCTTCCATATCTTCTACATCTGTCAATGCCTTTACATGCTCAGTGAAACATTTTCTTAAGAGGGATTTATTAGACAATTATTAGAACTAAAGATCTTCTACTTGAATCTAATCTTCTAAATTTTTTATAAGCCATGCTAGCTTCTCAAAAACCCCATCTAGAATGGGAATCACATCCCCAACTTTGTGCAAACTCTACTTTCACACCTTTACTACTTCGGTAAACTATTATATTGCCTAGAATTTTTCATTTCTTGGCCCAAGATGCTCTTTTCACCATTTTAATAAGAGGTCCATGAGGGTATCCAACTTGTCAATTACGTCACTAGCTAAAGGGACTCCATATATGAGTGTTGGGTCTTAGATCAAAATAGACTTACAAATATTTAGTGTTTTTACCTTGGAGGCTAGCTCTACCTCTAAATGGCACTTCATCTCAGCTAGTTCTTATTCTAGTTTGGTTTGGGTGGTGAACTCTTTATTGTACAGTTTCACCACCTTGGAATGTTTCTATTTAGCCTACCATGTATCAGATTCTTCAAGAAAATTCTACCATGTGACCTTAGATGCTAGTTTTAAGAGTGTCACACTAGTCTATATAGAAGTAAGATGATGAATATTTACCCAAAGATTTATAGGTAGTGCCTCCACTTTTGGATCTAATACAAGACTATCAAAAGGAATCTAAAAATGGTGTTGTTTGTTATACATGTTGAGGAATAATGACATCTCATTCTAGGTTTTAACAGTTGTATCCTCTTGAATTAGATGGGAATATAGATACAAAAATTAGTCAAAGATGTCTTTCTAGTATTGGGCATGGAGGTTAGTGGATACATCAAAACTTTCTATTCTGATCATGGAGTCAACTAGATCTTTCAATTTTATTGGATACCACTCAATTATCTTGACATCTATGTCATGTTCCTAGGAAGTGGTCTCGATTTCAAGGCCATTCAATCTTTCTAATTCAAAGCCATCCCTCTCTTTACTAATTAGATCTTCAATCTCTATCTACATCTACTCAAGGGTGGTCTCTTCCTTCTATGCTAAGGAAGGTGTCTTTTCCAAGTTAGTGTCTTATTATATGACTTCAAATATCTCTAAGGTCCCTCTTAGTATCTCTCCTAACTCCTCCTTGTCACCATCCTTAGGCTCTTCTATCTCATGTTCCAAATGAGCGGTTTATGTAGTTAGCACTAGGCCATTTGGTTGACTTGTTGGTGGATCCATTTTTGGTGGTGTTTGGGATTCCTTTACCTTTTTAAAGGTTCTGGATGAGATATTATTCTAGAATTATGCCTAGATTACTTCTACTTCCTTTATAGTGGTGGAACTGAAGGGAGTTTCTCTTTATTGTGCTCTTCACTTCTTAAAGATTTCTTATCTAGATTTAGCATATAGAAAAGAGTATGAATGGAATCCCCAAGAAAGTTTTGATGCACCTTGATGTTAGTTATGTTTAACTCAACCCTTTATATATAGGCTTTCTTCCCAGGGTATCCATACATTTAGCAGAGAGTGTGAGTCTCTGAGTCAATTTGTTTAGCTTTAAGTGTAATTGACTATGCATTGTATATTTAATTAATAGAGTTCATAAAGTACCATGTTATGAAAGCATAAGGTAGCTTTATCCAAGTAGAAAACTCTCTATATAGGGATATTTTGATGTGCATGAGGGAGTAATGTTGATTTACAACAAACTTGGCTTGATCTCCAACCTATGTAGGCAAGTCATTTAGAATATGCCACTCATTCCCAAAGGATTCCTTCATCACATCATACCATGAATTAATTTTGAGCTTATAAGATAGAGTAATCAGGGTAGGTTAGGTAAATGCCTTGTACCAGTATGTAAGGGACTTATGTTTATGTTGGTACACCTATTTTAACTATCTAGAGGTGTAGTCAGGTATACCAATTTCATTGAACATGATTAGTAATAAGAACATGCCCCATGTGAGGTGTAGATATCCAACCTATGTAGGCAAGTCATTTAGAATATTCCACTCATTCCCAAAGTCTTCCTTTATCCTATCATACCATGAATTAATCTTAAGCTTACAAGATAGTGTAATTAGGCTAGGTTAGGTGCATGCCTTATACCAATATGTAGGGGACTTATGTTCAGGTGGGTACACATATTTTAATTATGTAGAGGTGTAATCAAGTACACCAATTTCATTGAACACCATTAATAATAAGAACATGCCCCATGAAAACCTATGGTTGGGCATCTAGTGAGATTTATCCACATCTTCTATGATTCTATTAGAAAAATAACATGTTTAATTATACTTTAGCCCCTTAATGACTTGATGTGCAATATATAGGTGGGGCATATCCACCTCTTTCTCTCTATCTATCTCCACTACCAACCTTTGTCATTATAGTGTGTGAAACCTCTTAGAGGGTGGGCTCTTGAAGATTTTTGATATACATAGCATAACCTTATTTCTGGTACTCAAGAACCATATTTGTATCCTTTGTCTATGCCATGTCCTCTAAATCATACTCAAGGTCTATGATTGAGCACTCCAACCCTAATACTTTACTAATTATTTCATCCATGATTCTCATCTAATTCCTAACAAAGTAGATATATTCCTCATACACCTATGGGATTAGAAACTTGATTGCTTTTATAGGATTACCAAAGTAGGGGAGGTTGAATAGTTGGAAGAAGTTATAAGAATCCAAAGCATTAAAAATATTTAATTCATAAACCAACTAACTCTTGGTGTTCTAGCACTCGAATCTATAACAATTTTGTATTTCTACCTTATTTTTGGGTTGTTGATGGTTGTAATCAAATACAATGCAAATAGGCACATTGGATACCTAAATTTTGGTGTAAAACACTATATCAGGTACTAAGCTTCCTTAATAAATAAGGGTGGAGGTTGTTTGGCATTATATCCTTGTTTCATTGTCTTCCACATGCATGCCTTGTTCTTCAAGGGTTTCTTCCCTAATTAACATGTTTCCCCACTAATACTTAACTCTTCTTCATTTGGAATGATAGTTAGAAGTTCACTTTCTTGGGCCTTTTTCTTAGGCCTCATCACCCTTCATGGAGCTTGAAGGTTGAGGTGCATCCATCTAATGTTACCAAATGAATATTTTTTTTACTATTTTAAGTATCTCAAATCTTCTATTTTGATGCTTATTAATTTTAGGCATCAACCTCTACAACCTATAACTTAAGAAATTCTACTCATCCATCTAACTCATATGGTTATGGCTACTAATTTTAGCTAAAACACATAATAGGATCAGGAATCAACTAGAAATTGACACTTTTCACTTCACTGAATACATTTTTTAATAACTTGAGTTTGCTCTTTTAGCTCTGTAAATTATCAATCGTAGAAATAATAAAAAGTGAAATAAACCACTTTGTCTTTTTATAGGTTTAAGGGGGTAACTAACATTTACTACCCCCCTCTTATACCATCACTTTATGTAATAAATATTACCAATAGTATTACCATGGTGTGATGTTGGTACACTTTCCATTATCATTACCTTCTTATATTAATGACATGTCTTATCCCACACTTTTTTTGAAGTGCATGATAGCTATAGGGGAAATTTGAATATTCATACCAAAGTTGGGAATCATTATTTACCTAGTGAGCTTATGGTTATGCACCACCTCTTGTATATACTTCATCATTATACAATTTTGATTTCATGCATTTGCTTTTATGCGTATCCATATAGACTATATCCTAGCACTTCATACATGTAACAACCCTACCCCACACCAATAGAGTTTCATGGTCCTCCATGAAAACATAAGTATCAAATTAAAAAAGATGACTAAAAAACTAAAAAAAATCACACAACTAAGGTAGTGCTTTATTGAAAACAATAAATCCTAACTAATAGAATATACCTTATTGGTACAAACAAGAAAGACTTAGGTAGAAAAATACTATCAAAACTAACCACCATTGTAATGACCAAGAAGAAATTTCCCATCCAAAAATTTCAAGTGCCACATGATAATAGGACAAATACTATGAATAATAAAAGGGCCATCACAGTGAACACAAAGTTTCCCAGAGTGGTGCACAAACTTGGAGTCATATATTAAGACTTGCATTTGAAGAGTAAAAGTCTTATTTTTGAGGTGGAAATCATATCAAGCCTTCTATTTTCATTTATTCATGTCCTAACTTTAATGTGAAATAAAATGAGATTCATCTAATTGAATTAAAGCATCTAAGAATTCTTTTAATGATGCCTCATCATCTAGTCATCCAACTTACACAATGTGAAGGGAGGGAATAAGGAACTCTATTGGAATAATTACCTCATCATTGAACACAATATTTAACAATGTATTTTTGTTTAGGTGCTTGTAGGTGGTGTGATATGCCCAAAATTACTGTAGACACCTGATCATCCTAGTTAGTGTATCAAATATTACATATATTGGTTAAAGTTATGTTAGTCTTCAATATCTTTCCATTCATTAATTACTTTGGTAGGAAAGATAGTAAATGTTTGATAGGCTTTACCTTCTAAAGTATGAGATAATAACTTAAGAGATTTTTTTCATTAGTTATTTAAATAATATCCAAAACTAATTTAAAATCATCAAGATAATCTTCCCATGATTCACCAAAATTTATTGAAAAACTTAGGGACATTAATTCCTTTCAAAGAAGGAAGTTTACAAGAATGATCTCCTATATTTATTGGATTGATATGTATCAAAAAATTGGTAACATATTTTTCATTATATACATCATAATTATATTCATTTTTAGTTAGTTCTTCTTGATCTATATTTGTTTGTAAATGGTGAATAATTTCTACGATTTAATTCCTAGGTTGTCCTGCCATAAAAAATATTGAATTAGCAATATTTTGAGAGATTATCAAACAAAAATATGGTTTTAGATAGAATATTTTCAATAAATATTTTTTTTTTCTCACCTTAGATGAATATTTTGTTTTGTATTATGATCTTGAGTTTGTAACACAAATAAAGAGTATGTTTCTATTTCAAAAACTTTATGTTCTTTAGAATCAGAGACAATAAGAACATGATAAATATTTTTAGGTTTGTTATACCAACTAATTAGATTAGGTTTGATGTTCTATCATCTTAGTATTAAACTATATCAAAACTAGGTTTAAAAATAGGTGCAAGAACTATAATGGTCATGAGAAGAAATAAAATCTAGTATGTGAATAAAGAAATCAATTAAAAGAAGAAATTGATTTATAATCTCCCTAATTGAGTCACCAAATTTGTTGACAAAGGAAAATGTTACGTCAATGAATCATTTTTTTCTCCTATCATGAAGGTCAAAGTGGAAGCATAATAGTTTAATTTTAGGGACCTATGAGATGAGAAATAGTTCTAAAGTGTGTAAATGGGTGTTTAAAGTTCTAGGAAATGTTAAGCTCAATAATAGGTCACAATAAAACATATAATCATTTAAAAAAATAAATCAAACACTTTAAATGAATTGTGAAATATGTTATCACTTCTTCAAATATTTTTAATCAATATTTAATTAGATTTACAAATCTTATCTATCCTATCCAATAAAGTAAAACGTATGGATAGTAAAATATTTTGAAAAAAATAATGTTCTGATTCATATTTAATATTATTTTGGTTCAAAAGATATCTCATATATAGTCTCTTCAACACTAAACTAAACAAAAATAAAATATACCAAAGAAATAAAAATAAATAATGATCAAACAAACATGAAAACCAAAATAAGAAAATCTAACTACAATCAACATTAATTATCATACAAGCTAAAACATATTAGAAGTTAAAAAATTAAAATATTAAGATCTAGAAATAGCCAAAATGGATAAAGTAAGTAAGTTAAAAGATTAACACTAAACAAGATATAATGAAATTATACTAAGTTAAAAAATACTAAATTAAGAAAGAGTTGTAGTAAAATAAAATATAATAAGGATAGACAAAAATACATCAACTAAAATACAACTAAAGCATAATAGAGAAATAAAGATAGTCAACTCAAGATATGAACATGAAAAATTTAAATCTTTAAATAAATTATATAGTTCATGACTAATTAAAGTAAATCTCATAAGAGTAATCATATCAGAAAGATAACCCAAAATTATGTCTTAAAAGATATGAAGTATTTATCATTATGTGGGAAAAACATAGATATTTTACACACATGATCACATGATTCTTAAAAAATTAAATGAATTAATACTTGATCAAATTTAGATAATCAATATATACATTGAATAATAAACCTGGATATACATGTGTGTATCAAGTGGTTTACTTCACCATTAGATAATTTTTAGAGGTAAAATCATTGATATTGTAGGGTGAATTAGTGAGCCTAGATATTAAAATTTCAATTTAAGTCCTTTAAACTGTTAACCAATCAACATATATCAAATTGATCAAGAAAAATTAACAAGAGAGCTCATCTCTTCAATGCATACACAAGATCAAACACATAACACATAGTTCATATGGGAAATCCTCATGGGGAATAAAACCCACTCTCAAGTGTGCAACACAAATGGACTACTATCTTATAAGAAATTACAAATAAGAGACTAATAAACTCTTTTAGACCAGTAAGCCTTGATCATATCCTCTTGACCAAAGGTATTTAGTGAAACACCTATTTCACAAGGAGAAACTACCCCTAAGGAAGACCAAGTCTTTTAGACTCTCCTATGAACATCTCCACCTTAGAAATGATGTCTTCAAAACCTAATGATGGATCTCTATTTTATAACCTCTACACAACCTATCTCTCTATCTCAAACATGCCTCTCACATAGGCATGTCACAAACTTTTTTATTTTTCACTCAAACAGTCTTTATATGCACACTCAAATCTCTTCACACAACTTCAAACTATAAGAACACTATATTGTCATCAAAAACATGACCTAAATATCATACAAAAAATGTGTAATCTTCTCTACTTATCAATCCAATAACTGGGAACTCTCACTCCCCTCTCTTTTCCTTCACTCTCTAACTCTCACATATACACCTTACATTTTCTTACAAAGTCTTTCATAAGCCTATAAACCAACACATTTGGTTTCACTATATATATATATATATATATATATATATATATATATATCATGAATTACCAATTATAAATTAATACTTATCATCCAAAATACATGCATTTACCCTTAAGGCATCTCACATGGGTTGCACTTAAGCATAAACCACTTTTAAATAGGCCTAAGTCACTTTTAGGTCCTACAGAGACCCATTCACCTTTTTGATACATATCCAAACAAAAAAAGATCATAGGAACACTTTTAAAAAGCATGAAACCATTATAAATGATATATATGTCCCCCTTAAGTTCTGACAACCATCATAGTACCCTTTAGCTTAAGCAAAAATAGTTAAAACACTTCTTTGTATACATAGTCTTTATGAGCGAACACACAATCACATTTTAATCCTTTGATCATATAAAATACAATTGGTAGATCCTTCATAATTCACATAAATAATCCTTGGGGTCTACAACACTCCCCAATATCTAATTCACCATGAAACATTGAAACAACATCTACATAAGCATAATTACTCTTCTTGGTTCACTTGCAGAATAAGAATGAAACCATAGTTAACTTTGAAGCTCAATATATTTATTTTCACACACTTTAAGATATTAAAATTAGGTTCATTAGATGTGATAAAGAGTCCCCTTCATCTTTTATTTTTACATCATAAGAAAATTAATCTTTTATAAAAATATATGGACAAATTACTGAGCATTAGTTTTTCCCTTAGCAAATTCAAATATTCAAATGGTAACGATCATAGTTAAACCTTCAACACAATGATCACATATCGTGTCCTCTCATATCAGATTAAAAAATTAAACATCAATATTTTTTGATATTTAACACATAGGCACCAGTTCTCAAACATTAAACCTCATTCACTTTGACCTTATCGCGTACAATCTTGTAATGTTGACTTTATCATACACCATCAATTTCTACGGATCAACTAGGTCTTTAACTAGTAATGCTCATCATTAGATTAATATATAAAAAAACCAACTCACCATTAGAACCTTATAATTTACCTTTTCTTAGTCATTAAACCTCAAATAATTTTTACCATCATGATCAATATACATAATTAGATCATGATCTATACGATCACCTATGCATTATTGGATCTTCATTTGGTCCTAATCTTTAACTCTATTAACTAGCAAACATTTTGACTTATTTGAATTGATATACACCATAAATATTCAATATATAAACTCCCAGCCATAGGATCTCTACTAGGTCCAAATCATTAACATCATGTAAATTGACTATGGGGACCAACTGTAATATTCCTAGAAAGCCTACTTTGAACCTCTATAACTTCTGCTGCACTTAGATGCATGATCTCAAATTTTGACCATATAATATCCTCACATAGGATAATCAATCCATATAAAAAAATGATCCTTTCATATTAATTCATGTGAGATATATCACCATTAAAATTCCTTCTCAAAAAATTCTGTCATAGAGCCAACTATGCTTAAAACTTGTCTGGGAGACCAACTTTGATTAAGCATATCTTGTGATGTGCTTTAGTGCATGATATAAAATTTTATAAAAATAAATTAGGATAAAAAATTTAAAAACCCATATGGTCACATTTTATTTAAAAATCCACACATTTAATATATTCCACCACCAAAATTATTACTTGGCTTTGCTTGAACCCTTTGCAAATTTGGCTAAGTATGGGAACTTCATGATTTCTATCTGAGAAGCCAACTTTGCACCCTCATATATTTTATCACACTTCAATGCATGAATTTAGATATAGATAATAATAAATATATACTAATGTTATCAAAACCTATTAAAAAATACCCTTGACTCATCCACACATGGTAATTATGATGTCATCAAATTGCCTACTTAGATTTTCTACTACTAGGCCCAAATTATGTAGATGAAAACTATGGAATACCAGATGAATTAAACTCACAAAAAAAATCTCTAAAATCATATAAAACATATTATATGACACATTTAACATGATAAATACTCTATCCTCATCCTTAACCATCTCTAACCATGTCAAATTTGAAGATTAATGAAGCCAACTTCAAGCACACTAGGACAAACACATTGCACACTTTGTCATTATCACTTAGGCTATCAAAGAACTTCATAAACTCAATATGAAACCTGAATGAAATCACCATGACATCATTTAAAACTCTTCAACAATATCCTCCTTTTTAATTGATGTCAACAACCACCATATATAATAATATATAACTCACCTTCTCTCTCTTCTAGGACTCCCACATCAAGAACTTTCTCCCCCTTTGACACAATGAAAAAGTGGGAACCAAATGATCCTAAGGACATGAAAATAGTACTATAAATACTATACCATCTTATAAAGATAGTAAAAACTCCCCCTTACTTTGGGCCTACCTCTTCTTTCCTTGATAACTTCCTCTTGTTCCATGCCAATACTCTCTTCAACCAAACACTATAATCAATGATGAAAGAACATAAAATAGTACTAAAATATAATGGAACTCACCAAAAAACATCTAAGAGGCACCCCCCCTAACATTTTGAGCAATTACATTTCTTGAGCATCTTCAAATCTCCATATATCATGAAGAACCACCATGCAGGCTTATTAGCCTTCTCTCTCAAACCACCCAAAGGACCACCAAAATAACTTCAATCCACATAAAAAACAGGAAACATGATCTAAAAAAACTTGGGAAATATATTTTAAAGATACATAACTTGATATTTTGGAAACACTGAGAAAAAACCATCAAATCTTCATATTAGGCCTATCTAAACTCCTTATAGCCCTACTTGGAACTTGCATAACCCACATATTTTTGTAAAAACATATTCAAGACATAAAATTTCATATATGGATCAATCTCATATACTCCTTTAATAATGCCAATTTGTAACAACTAGATCAACCTATGCAATATACTTCCTTCACAAACTAACTACCTAATTAGGCCTCCAACTTGACAAAAAAATGAATAACTTGAGAACCACAAAACTTAAATTCTCTATGAAGCTTTATTTTACCACCCATTTGGCCCATTCAACATATTAATAAGGTTTTGACCTCAAATCATAAGGTGGGACACTTTTATAGCATAGCCCAAAACCCTAGAATCATAAAACAAATAGGGTTAACATAACATCTTCTAGTCAACATCCACCTTTGAAACTTTTTGTACACCTAGAGACAATAATTACTCACTTATGGACCAAGATTTAATATTTCACAACATTGGGAACCTTGACTTCCTATAACCCATTTTAGGACTTGCAAGCTCTTAAGCACAAATTGAGAAACCTGAGAGCTAACAAAAATCTCCAAATTGACTTCAACGTACCTTCAGACCATAAAACTACCTAGAGTAAGCTAGAATTAGGTCAAAAAAAATTTATATGAAACAATATTATCTTGAAATTGCATTAATCTCATTATTCCATTTGGGAATGTTCAATCTGACCATGTAGACTGCTTCATATATAGTTATCAACATCATGACATCAACTCAGTATATTTTCAACCTAGATATACTTGTTCCAAATGAGAACACTTAAATCTAGTTTTATAGGACCATGCCAAGAAAACCATAGCAACACTTGATTATCCAATGAAATTAGTCTCTTTAATAATCAAATACAAAGACATCCTTTGCACCAAAATGCTATAAAAAAAGTGAAGCCAAGAGTGGCCCACATCTCCTCAGTAACCACTAGAATCCTCTTATAACTATAAGACTTATTGATCTTGTTCTTATTCTTCTTAGTCTAAACTATGAAAATTGGTTATTATTTTATATCACACTCCTTTTCTTCAAAGATAGAATTGACAACACATGGAGCAACTATGGCATCTTGACATACCTTTTTGTTTGAAGAATCAACCATGTAGTCCTAAAACTTATCACTAGGCACTAAAAATTGAGTTTATTTATATGAATCTTGATTAGCAATATAAAGATGTTTACTTGGATCAATACACATCTCATAACTATCCTCAACTAGTATCTTGGTATTCTCTTTGAACTTGGACTCTTTATTCACAATATGAGCAGTCAATGAGAGCTCTTGGCACTCTTCACCTTCTAAAGCATTATCCACCATAAAAAACATATTACTTAGACTTGTAGACTCATCATAATTCATACTTACTACCTTTTGTCTCCATGAGTTCACTTGCCTTATATCTTACACTCTAGGAACCTGATAAAACCTATTCTATCTTGTAGGCCTTTGCTTGTAGAATCTAGCAATGTGACCTCTCTGTCCACAACTGTAGCAAACCATACTCCGATGGAAACTTAGTTTATCTTACCTTAAATGGAAAATGTTTTGAAAAGTGTCCTATACCATGATATTTGAATCACTCAACCTTGCTCATAGCTTTTGACTAATGACCCTCATCATAGTTCCATGCAAATTCATTCTTAACATGTCTTCTACATTCTCTAGCCCTATGCCCAAACTAATTACAAGTATATTAGTAATCATTGAAATATACATACCTCATAAAATTTGGCTATCTAATATAATTTGTCTTCAATATATTTTCACCATCATTCCTTGTTTTATGATTTGTCTTCAAAGGCTAATTGTCCTTGTTCACATTAGTTTTCATCTTGTCTTGAGTTGTAGTCTTTGGTTCTTCTTTCTATCCAAGACCAGTTCTATCACTTACATGATTTTGATCATTTAGAATATTTTCTAGATCACTTGAGATGTTTTCATATATCAAAAATGACATTAACTTACTAGATACCTTCTCTAAATCATTTTTCAATGACTCATTTTCACTTGCATACCTTTCACATTCATCTTCTTTAGCTTTTAGGCTTGTAGATAGAATTTACAATTGACAACTAAGATGTTTGATCATATCTTCATGATCTTTGGCTTATTCATCTATTATTTCCTCAAATACAATAATTTTTTCTTCAAATTCCTTGAGTTTAGATTTCATCTTCTTATTTATCTTCTTCTCAATCTTTAGTTCTTCATGAGCATTAGTCAAACTAGTCTCATAGTCCACCTCATCCTCATCATCATTTTAATCACTCTAAGTATACTCCTTTTACTATGAGAAACTTCCTCAACCATGCAAAGGGTTATATCTCTAATTAAACCATCATCTTCATAATCATACTCCAAGTCACTATCTTCACTCTCATATGATGAGCTACAATATTCTTTGGTGTAGAGAATCTTCTTGTCCTTGAAGTACTTCTTATTATCAAACCTTCTGAGTCCTTTTTTTATTTTATTAGTCCTAAATTTTATCTTTCCATAATCATACTTCTTACACTTATGAGGGAAATTATTAGCAAAATGTCCTCTCTCACCACAAGTGAAGCATTTAAGAGGTAGTTTACCTTCATACTTGCTTGAACCTGTTCTCAAATTCCTTAAAATCAAATTAATTAGTTAATCCTCATCTATATCAGGAATGTCATCCTCCTTGAGATTATTACCTTGGAAATTATTTTTTGTCTTCATTTTAGTCTTGAAATATGCTTCCTTCTTTGGTGGTAAATCATCATTCTTCGTCATCTCATAAGCAGTAAGGGTGCCATGCAATTTATCCATCTTCAACTGAGTAAGGTCATGACTCTCTTTTATCGAAGATAATTTTAGATCAAACTTAGGTGATAGAGAACTTAATACCTTTTGAAAAATATTAGCCTCTTTAAGGTTATCTCTAAGACATCTGATGATATTCACAATCTCATTAACTCTCTACAAAAAGGTTGCCACAGAATCTTCTTTGTTCATCTTAAGACTTTCAAATTGTGTTATGTGATTTTTCAACTTATCAATCTTGACCTTTGAATCTCCTTTAAAAATAATATTAAATTTATCCCATATTTCCTTGGTAGATGTGAAATGGACTACTTTGGTGAACTCAGTCTCTGTAAGACCACAAGTGATGGTATTCATTTGCTTAGAATTGTTATCAAATAGATTCTTGTCTGCAACACTATATGGAGGAATAGAAAGATAAACATAACCATCCAAAATATATTTCAATACTTAAAACCCTAGGGACATAATGTATTTCCTCATCCTATCACTCCAAAAAGCATAATTATATCCATTTAACATTGGTGCTTACTTAGTAGAGAAACCACCTTTCATATTCTGACTATCCATTATACCTTGGATCACCTTCAAGCTATTAGTCCTTTAACAAAGGATCCACTATGATACCAATTATTAGAGGAACAATAACTGAGGGGGGGGTTTCAATCAATGAGCTTAGATATTAAAATTTCAATTTTATTCCTTTAAACTATTAACCAATCAATATATATATCAATTTGATCAAGCAACATTAACAAGAGAGATGATCCATTTAATGTATACACAAGATCAAACACATAACACATAGTTCATGTTGGAAACCCTCATGGGGAATAAAACCCAATCTTAAGAATAAAACACAAATTGACTTATATCTTATAATAAATTACAAAAAATATACTGATAAACTCCTTTATACCAACAAACCTTGATCATATCCTCTTGACCAAAGGTATCTAGTAAAACACCTATTTCACAAGGAGTAACTACCTTTAAGGAAGACCAAGACATTTAGACCTTATTTTAAACACATACACCTTATAAATGATGTATTAAACATATAATAATGGATATATATTTTCTAACCTATGCATAAACTCTCTCTCTATCTGAAACAAGCCTCTCAAGTTAGCATGTCACAAACTCTTTCCTTCTTCACTCAAATAGTCCTTATATGCACACTAAGATCTCTTCACATACATTCAAATTATAAAAAAACTATTCTATAATCAAAAAACATGACCTATAGATAATAAATAATCCTTAATATTATTTTCTCATCAACCCAACAACTGTGCACTCTCACTCTCCTCTCCTTTCCTTCACTCTCAGACTCTCACATACACACCTTGCACTCTCTAACAAAGTCTTTCACAACCTTAGAAACCAACACATTTGGTTTCAATATATATAAAGAAATCATGAATTATCAATACCATAATAATCCTTATAATCCACAATACATTCCCTCACCCTTAAGGCATCTCACATGAGTCACACTTAAGCATAAACTACTTTCAAATATGCTTAAGTCACTTTTAAGTCCTATAGAGACCCATTCACATTTTTGATATATCTCCAAACAAACAAAGAACATAAGAACACTTTTCAAAAGTATGAACCCATTATACATGATATTTATGTCCCTCTTAAGTACCAATAACCATCATAGTACCCTTTAGCTTAAGCATAAATAGCTAAAACACTTCTTTGTATACATAGTCTTTATGAGCGAACACACAGTCACCTTCTATGCCTTTGATCAAAAATCATACTATTTTTAAATCCTTAATAATGCATAAAAAGCATACTTATATAGTTTAAAACACTCCCTAATATCCAATTCAACATGAAACATAAAAATAGCATCTACATAAGCTCAATTACTCTTCTCAGGTCACTTACAGAACAAGCATGAAACCACAATCAACTTTGAAGCTTAATATATTTATTTGAACACACTAATATATATTTAAATTAGGTATATTATATGATACATGGATTCCTCTTCATATACCTTTTATTAGTTTTTAAACCTAGAAAACTTCTTACCATCTTGATCAATACATACCATTAGATAATGATCTGTACGATCACTCACACACCATTGGATCTTCATTTAGTCATAATATGTAAATCTATTAACCAAAAAAAAATTTGACCTATTTTAATTACTAAAAAACATATATATTTACTGTATGAAATCTCATGAGCCATAGGATCTCCACTAGGTCTAGATCTTTAACATCATGCAAATTGACTATGGGGACCAATTGTAATATGACTAGAAAGCCTACTTTGAACCTCAATAACTTCATCTATGCTTAGACTCATGATCTAAAATTTGGACCATATAATATAATCACATAGGATAATAAATCCATATAAAAAAATTATCCTATAACCTTCACACATGAAATATATGTCACCATTAAAATTCCTTATCAAAAATGTTTATCACAAAGCCAACTACGCTTAGAACTTGTTTGGGAGACCAAATTTAAACAAGCATATATTTTGATGTGAAATTTAGAAAAAATAAACTAAGATAAAAAATGAACAAACGCATAGGATCAAATTTTCCTAAAACATCCACATGTGCAAGATATTCCATAACCAAAATTCTTACTTGGCTCTGCTTGAACCCTTTGCAAATTTGGCTAAGTATGGAAACTTAGTGAATTCTATTTGAGAAGCCAAATTTGCACCCTCATTTATTTGAAAAAAATTAGATGCATGAATTTATATATGTTTCATTAAAAATAGGTAATAATTTGATCATAACCATAAGACCAACTCTCCTTGACTCATCCACATGTGGAAATTATGACATCATCAAACTGCCTACTCAAATTTTCTGCTGCTAGATCCAAACTATTTATATGAAAAATATGGACTACCAGATGAATTAAACTTGTTCACAAAAGATATAAAATCATAAAATATTAGTATATGACACATTTCATATGATTAATACTCCATACACATCCCTAGCCATTTCTTACCATGTCAAATATGAAGATCAACCAAGCTAGCTTCAAGCACACTAGGAAAAACACATTGTACACTTTGTAATTATCACTTAGGTTATAAAATAACTTCATCCACTCACTAGGACACCTATATGACATCATTAACAACTCTCCAATAAGAATATGTTGTTTATTTTTCCTATAAATGATAATCGATTTCAGAGATATATCACAAAAATAAAGTACAACATGAAACTTGTAATCAAAGAGATTTTGTACCTATAGATGTTTCTCCCTTTTAAATATATTTCAATTCTCCTTTTAAAATTTGATTATTATAATTAGTTATGTTTTCAAACTAAAACTAACTTTTAGTTAATTAATTATTAAACCTAATTAAGTTTAATAAAGTTAACTATTTTAAAACTTAACTTTAAATAAATTTCATAAGCACTCATCTTTAAAATTTTGATAAGTCTATAAAAAATTATAAGATTTAAGTATATTTTTTTAATAAAGACATAAAAATATATCTAAAGGGATGGGGGTAACCACTCTTACCTTAAAAAATATCTTGATTAAACCATAATTAAAAGTCATGATGTAAATTAAATAATAATAATGACTAAGTATAAGAAATTCAAACCATTAATTGAATTTTAAATCATTATCCATTTCATCCTTTCAAAATCACAAACATACCAAACCAAATTTAAAAATAAAGAAACTATATCAAATCACCCAATCAAACTAAGTCATAATGTTATATCAAAATAATATATGCATATGTCAAACTAAAATGAAACTAGGTTGAAAGTTATAAATATCATGTATCTATGCCAAGTAAATTGTCAAATCTAAAAAGAGAGTATCATGCAATGAAGGAATATAAAAAATGATTTAGTATCAAATATCATAAAATAGCTATTTTTTTATCATAATCCTCCTCATATATGACTAAATCTATTAATGGTGCACCTAACTCAATTTTATATTTCATGTATTCAAGTGGCAAAGCTAGAAATTCAACTACATTTGTGCATCAGATTCATTATCAACTTCAAACTTGATCTTATTGATTACTTATATTACCATAGGATAAAAAAAAGAGTTTCTACCACATTTAGAACTTGATAATGCAAAATCATTTTGGAGATCTAGAAAATTTAGAACAATATTAAAAAAGTTATGATTAATTTCAAGAAACATTTCAAAGTTTCAAGGCACAAATTCAACATTTGATAAAATTTAATTATTTTTAGCACACATTGCTTGACAATAAATGTTTGGTGAACCATGTTCAAATGGATAATATTTATAATTTCCTATTCACAAACCTTTACAAAAATTGTTTCCATGAAGACACAAGGAATCACGAGGTAAAGAATTAAGATCATCCTAAAAATCAAAATCATTTACATCAAAATGTAAAGATACTATAGTTCCATGATTGAAGGATCATGTGAATATATTAGATACTTTCTTATCCCCAAAAGGTATGAATTCATAGCTATTATGAGGAGGATTTTCACTATTTTTCCATTGACCTCCTCTACCCTAAACATTTTTGTCTATACTTTGAGAAGCCCAACTCTAGTATGACATATTATTAAAAATGACAATCATATGAGATAATTATATCAAATCATTTTCAAATAACTTAAGCATTGTCACACATTTCAATATTTTCATCTAAAAATCAAAGTTTCAAAACTAAAGTTAAATACAAAAATAATCAATTTAGAAAGACTCATATTATTTGTCATTGAGACAATGTGAATGATATTTCCTTTTCAAGACATGTTTTAAGATCTGAAACTACTATAAAGATGTGAAATTTATAATATATATGAATAAACCCCTAACATGTGAAACAAAACTAATATTTTAATATGAAATCAATAAAATAAACATGTGAACAAAATAGCATGTTCTCACTCAAATTGTATAACCTTGAAATCTTTTAAAATTTGAATGTCAATGAGTAACCACAAGACCCTTATTTCTGAAAGATTATCAATAGTATGAAAAAAACTTGGATTTGTCAAACTAACATTTTCTTCATCAAAGTTCATCAATTGTGCATTCTAAACACTTCATTGACAAAATTTTATACTATGTAATCATTAGTATAAATAGTTATCAATATAAAACTTAGAACCTCTATATTGTAAGTAGATTTCATTTCAAACTAAAAAAATTAAACCCTATGAGAAATGTAGTTAAAGAGAATGCCAACATGAGGCTTTAAAAAATTAACTAATATTTTACTACCATCTTAGAATGCATACCATATTAAATGATTTGTTTAAGTTCAAAGCCACATATATAACTAGATTCTTATCAATAAGGTGTAAACCAAAAAATAACTTATTTCCTCTAAACCATTCATGTAAAACTTTGAGGATCCATGAAAGAAAATATATAAAAAAGTATTAATGAGCTCGAAATGATAATAAAGCATATTCATTTTTCAAATTGAACCAAGATAAGGATCGGGTTTTCATATTTAATTCAACTAAGGATGCAAAAATTAATGAAAAAAATACATTGTTATCAAAACAACAACCACACAATTTCTCAATTTTCCTTCAAATCATATAAACAATATTTCAAAATTTTATTTCATTCAAAAATATAGGATACTAAATATTTTAGAGTGAAGAATGTATTTGATTCTTATGAGATGAGAAAAAACACTGCATTCTAAAAAAATAAAATTATTTTCTCTCAGTTTTAAATTCAAATAAGGTAGATTATATCTTTATCAAAAACTTTCAAAATAAATTTAAAAATATACCAATAAAACATTTAAATGCTACCATATTAAATATAAGAAAACCAACCATGCAACTCAAATTGATTTATTATCTATTTTCATGTCAAGAAATTAGACTATTGTGCTTTCACATTCAAAAATGATTATACATATTTAAAATCACTATTTTATTTGAAACAATAATATTTTATAAATTCTATGCAATGTATTCTTCATTAATAGCATTAAAATTAAATAATCATTCAAGACTGAAATATATAAACCCTTTAAGACTTTTAGATTTATAAGATCCATTAAAAAACTAAGATTCACAAATCTAAAATGCTTCAAACAAAATTTTCCATTCTTAAACAACCAAAATCAGAGTTCATATATGTGAAAAAAATTCATAACTCTAATCAAACGTCCTTGGAGTCCACAAAACCAAAATTCCAAAGAATAATTATCTGAGTTCACTATTCATGTTTGAAACTATCAACATTCATGAAATTTAAAAAAATCAAAGAGATTCAGAGCTTGTATTCCACATGAATCTTGTAAAATGAAAACTAAATGATGCATCAATAACCATTTTCACCTCAACCCTAAAAACAAAGCTGAATTCAATGCAAGAAAATCTATTGACTAGAATGTATCCTCACCATCCTACAAACTACCCACTAACTATGGGAAATTATTGATGTTTCCACAAAAACTGGTAATGTTCTATGATTAAATTTGAATGTTTCAATACTTCACCAACTTTGGAAACAATAAAAAATATTATATGTTTTGCCATATTAGTAATGCATTTAACAAAAATATTTTTGACAATTAGCTTTTTTAGCCTACTAACTTTTACACTATACATTTTAACTTATAGCACCGATCAAGGATGAATTAAATGTGACATGGATAAGTTTCAATCATGTTATCCACAAAATCTTAAAATATATTCACAATCAATTCAAACTCTAGTTAATTCTATGTAGTTGAACCATATTCAATGTTCCACACTTTCAAAACATAGATTATGCATATTCAAATATAGAAAATTTGAACCATAATGAATATTCAACAATCAAATATTATATTATTATGCCCAAGAATTTAATTTGAACCATTTCAATCATACCATATCAAAATAATTTGAATTTTATTAATTCAAATTATAGAAAATAAATTTGTGCTATAAATATGTATATGTACTTATTATAATTGAAATGTATAAGATAGTCTTAGGGTATAATAAATGTATTAGGTTATTATAGGTATAAAATAATACATATACCAAAATAAGAACCATAAAAAGTCTCACATAGATGAAACATTGAAAAGGTCTCACAAAATAAAAAATTATGACAAAAATTATAAATTTATCCATTTTGTTTTGCATTGGACAAGATATATTAATTTGAGCCATTGAATACCATTGAAATGACTATGAATAAATAATTTTTGAGAAAACATTACCACCTATTATGAAAATGAATAGTTTGGATTATTCGTGAGCTTTATCATTTATGAGATTCAAACACTTGAATTCATGATTTCTCTTTGAGTTTTCCATTGTCACAAGAATCTATTACTGAATTAAACACTATTGAGAGAATATTATTTTATAAAACATTGTGAACACAAAATAGTCATTACATTTTCAAAACTATTGTTCAATACTCTGCATATATCTCAATGATTAAAATACAATGAATATCTCAAAATCACTTTAGACATAATCAAAACATGTCATTTAATTACAAGCAAACATGTAGTGCATAATAAATTGTTCAAAGTCAGTTAGAACACACCATGTGTTCTGAATATTATGATACATAAATAGAAACATGAAATATTTTTCAACATTTTAAAGTTTTTAAATAAGATACAAAAATTCATGATAATAAAACAAAATATTATTTTAGGTTTTTAAGTAAAAATATGGGTTTGGAAAATTTTCAAAAACTATTGTGCATTATAGCAATCTTTAGAATCAACTCGATGAGGCAATTGTAAAAACATATATTTATTTCAACACTTTTTTGGCTTTTGGGTTTTTTTAAGCCTTGTCCAGTATACTAATCATTGAATTCATCTTATAATGATGCTCGCAATGGTAAAAAAATTATAACCCAATTTTTTAACCATGAACCCTAAAAACTTTACATGGTTGGTTTATACACTAGGGTTAGAGGCAAGGGTTCCAATAATATACAAGAAACACCTAACACATAAGAGATGGAGTATAAAATTAGTGGATCTTCCATTACACAATTTTCTAAAATAGATCATGAAGTCAAATAGATTGATTTAATGTGAAAAAATATAAAATAAAATGGATAATAAATGATATTTGGGTAAAATAAATTAGTGAATAGATAATATTGTGAAAATATTCAATTAACTATTTTCTTCATAATAAAATCTTCAAAACCAACTTCAATTCACTAATAAAAAACCAAAATAGGCTGGATATTTTTATCAACCCTTTCCAAATCTAAAAAGAACACAAATCCCACCCTTGGATGGTTATATTTACGGTACTCAAAACATTATGCCCTAATTAGGAATGCAGGAGTTTGATGAAAAATATTTGTTCACCTAGATCATTCAAATGGATTTCTTTGGCATAGATCAGATCCCATGTGGAGAGAATGTCAAAATGGCATCCTTGTACTTATAACTTAATAAATTCATTTGGTATCAATGGTTATGTGCTCAAAATAAGAAAAAGCCTCTGAGTGTCTTCCAGTTAGTTTTTATTAAGGAATTACATATGCACTATTATAATAATGTGATAGATAATTATTTCAACTAATTAGAAAAACTATATCAAATAAACTTATTTAGGGATTATATTAAAACTCAAAAATCTATTCGTGTGTGTGGAGATGATCACAAATGAGAATATGAATTACCTATATTTTTTGGACTCAATTATTACATCCAATATGATGTTCATATGTTAAATATAATTATTATATTTGAATCTATTATCATGGTTTGTATGATTAAGGAAAGACCATTTCCAATATAAGGTAAACCTTAATAAACATCAAATATTAGTGTGCATACACCTACTATTTTTCACTTTATCATTTAATGGTGATTTCTCTTGCAACATATTTTTGACACATTAATCTCCTTGGGAGCATGCCTTAAAGGGTGCACTAGGAATTAGGTGGGAATGGATCATGGTGTTTTTTGAGATATGTTGGATTTATATCTTGACTATACCATCAATACTATTAGTTTGACCTCCTTTGAGTCTCTATCCATTTATCTCTTCCATCTACTTCTTATACATATTTGTTACTACTTTATATCCTATAGTATCAGCTTAGTTGATACCATATATTTTGTACCTTTATCCTTAATGTATTGTATCAACTAGACTGATACAGTTCCAAGTTTGTCTTCTAACATTTGTACTATATCATCGTAGTTGATACCAAATTGTGCCAACTGACATATTATAACTATATTATCTTGATTGATACTATTAGCTTAGATTTAAAATTTAGTCTTGGGTATTGAAATTATATATATAAGGTTCACATTTCATTCATACCATATCATATCACATTCATACATTTTGAGTTCACTCACATTTATGCCCTAAGGAAGTATTTGTGAGAGTTGGTGGCTTAAATTCTTATCTTGTAAATCTTGTATTGTGGTTTCATTAAAGCTTAATGGGAGGAGTCATTAAAGTTCCTATTTGAGGATATATAAGTCATCATCTAACCATTTAAGATCTTCAACCTATAACATTCTCTTGAAAATCTCCACTTGAGCCAAAGGTGAGATTGAAGCATTGATGAGTCCACCCTAAGGTAAGTAATTTTATCCCTACACTCTTTCCTTTATTTACTTAATAGAATAAATATTGTTTTAATTATTATATTGTGGATATTTATGTGTGTATCTTTTTTTACGCTCTTCCCTAAACTGAATGATGAGCATTCTATATAGATCATTATATCTAATACAAGCTATCCATAAGTGTTGCCTTTTGGTTATATATTACATTGCATTTAATAGCTAAGGTATTATATAAGTAGGGAATGAATACAATTTGCCCTTTTTTTGTATGTGATACATTGATAATTATTTATCATGTTGTTATGTCTAACTTGGATGAAATGAGAACAATTTTTTGTACATAAATACATCCATATGGTAGGATCATTTTGAGAAGACATCAAATAGTTTTGGCAACCATTTTGGTAATATTTTTTAGGATTTGAAAAATAATACATCAAGATCCAAAGATATACAAATCTGAAGATGATTTTAAGATGCTCAAAAGATGCTTTGAAGGTGTTCTAAAGATTTATATGGAGTGCTTTGAAGATGCCCAGGTGTGCTCCAAATATGTTCTAGACCTTGTATTTTGAATTGTAGACATTGAAGATAAAAATTGATATGGGAATTGATCTTGATGAAGCACATTATGAAAGAATCATGAAAATAAATGGGCTAGATAAATTGAGAATGGATGCACTCACTCAAACTAGCATGATTAAAAAGTAGATAAAGTAGTGGTATGATACACACATCAGAGAAAGATAGTTTCAAGAAGGTGATTGGGTAATTTTATTTGATTATAAATTACATAATTTCAAGGTTAAACTTAGGAAAAGATGGTTGGAACCATACCTAATGAAACCTATTTTTAGCAATGGCTCTATCTAGCTTTAACCAATTGATGGTGACCAAAGGACACTTTTGGTCAATCGTCACATGATTAAGGTGTATAGAAGACCTCTCAACATGAAGAGTTTATTGAGTAGAATTAAGACCAATTTGACCTTGTAGAAGAACCTATTTCTCAAACTTGTTTATCCTTGAAAGACACATGAAAACTCTAGAAAATAGGCATGGATCTATAAAACAAAGGTATAATTGTATTTTTTTCCCAAAAGATTAGGCATTTTCTATTTCATGTTATGCATGTATGAACATTGGGTAGTTAACACTTTCAAATGAACAAGTTATTGTCATGCCATGTGGATGTGATGAAGCCAACATCATCACCACATTCAAATATTTGATGTGAAGTTGTTTTAAAAGTCTTTTTTCAAAAATATATGATGTGATGTGAAAATTATTATGGATATTGTTTCAAGTGTTGCCAATTATGACCCTTACATCACATCATTGATAATGACCATAAAAGTGTTTTCCCATTAAATCTTGCATGCTTGAAATTGCTCAACCATAATTGTTTCCATAATTTCATGATGTCTTTATTTTTTATTCATTATTGTTGCTATCCATTGTTGCATCATATCCCCAATTTATTGCCTTCCTCCATACCCTATGCACTTCTGAGCTCTATTTTTCATAAAATAATTAGGTTTTCAAGAAAATAATGATAGTTGCAAAGATGTGAGGTAGGAAGAAGAAAAGATAACTAGAATCATTAGATGCATTCCTCTAAGATGAATCAACTAGAAATATTTTTAAGTTGGTAAGATGGTTAAATTTATTAAAAATGTTTCAAGGTTTTCAAGACAATATTGTGTAAGAATTCTTTGAAAATTTTGATGAGGACCATTTTTTTTAGAGGTGAGCACATTCTAGTGGATTATTTTATGATCAATGCACTCTCTAGAATTTTTGAGGAGGGTGTAGTTGTCATAGATAAATTAAGTTTTTTAGACTTAATTCAAATATTCATTGAAGGAAATGAGTTCCATCCTAGATTGGCCAAATACTCAGAAGGTGTGGCCAAAGGAATTATGAGAGACAACATTCCACAACCATGGTAGAATGTTGCATTTTGGGTCATGAAGTATCTTACCTATCACAGCCAATTCATTGTGGTGGGTGGATATACCATACAATTTCTTATTCATTTATGGAAAGGAGGTATTAGAGCAGAGTACCAGGTAAATATTCCATTTTTTCTTCATCATGTGATAATTAATGTTTCTCAAAAATTAAAAAGTGGAATTGGGTCCGTCAAACACCATGGTTTTGTTAACCTCATCTATCAACATTATGTTTTACAAAAACCTAAGGATGATAAGGTTTGGTTCTCCTTTTTACATAAATATTTCCAAATTTCTATTAATAAACCACCACGTCCTATTTCTCCTCCTCACATAATATCACAAATTGAAAAAGGCCCATATTCAGTGGCCTCAACTCTGAAGATGTTGCACTGAAGGTCAAAAAGATGAATGAAGGTTTCAAAAAAAAATCCTAATCCTCCAGTCAAACTCTAACCAAGTCATTGACTCATTATGTAGTAGGAAGAATAAGGAGATATATAGACAAATAAAATTTTGGTAATCTTAAGCTCTCCCATAAAATATATAGATGTTAAAAAATTAGCTGAAGAAGAAATTCATACACAAAGAAATATAGTTGAAGAAGAAACCCATGTACAAGAAATTATAGCTTAAGAAGCAAAAATACCTTTACCCTCTACAACTGATAAGGGTAAAGCTCTACTGATATAAGAAGGTCCATCTTATTCCCAGCCTACTCATCTAATGAGGAGTTACAACATGCCATGGCTTTATCTTAGCATGAAGAAACCATTCATCAACAATAGGCAGAATTAGATTTTCTCTATTCAACACTTTAAGGTAAGAACTAAACTATTTCTAATTTGGAAAGAATATGTGAGGAATCTATTACTCAAGTTAGGGCATAAAAAGTAATTCTTATGGTAATGAATTTTCTGCAGACTAGAGTACATAATTAGATGTTTTCCCAAACTCAAGAACTGAGTACTTTATAGACTTCCCTTGTCAATAAGGATACCTAAATTATTAATTTGCAAAATTCTATTACTAGTAAAGATAAACAAATTCATAATTTTCAAAAATATATTTCTATTAAAAATGCATTGATTTCTCAACACACTACTCGTATACAAGAGCTAAAAACTTAGATTGCTAAGTTATAAGCCTCTTTACAAGCAATGCAGAGGGAAACTCAAGAAATAATAGTACAAATTGAATGACCTATATGAGCTATTCCTTCCTTCCCCCTTCCACTCCATGAAATGATTTTATTTTGGAACAAAGCCCAACATAAAATTCATAAATTGGAAGAAGAAAATACTAAGATTAAAGTGGAGTCTTAGTAGCAGTTGCAACAAGATTAGACTTCCATTCAAAATATTTGTGCAATTTCTAAAAAAATTGTTAGCATGTAGGCAACCTTCCTCTATCTATGTTATTTTTCTTCATGCACAATTATAAAAATGATAGATATAGTTGATTTCTCTTGGATTTCCTCATATTATTGAAAATGAACATATGTTTATGGATGTCTTTCTCAAAATTACCACAGAAAAACAAGATGAAATTTATGAATTTTATATTTTTTACATGCCTTTAGGTTATCAGTTTGGTTTTCTAGTGAACCTATTTATAGTGGAAAAACAATTTCATGCTTTCCTCTTTACCATGAGAAATCAGATAGCATGATAACATGCATACAATCAATTTATTACATTACAAAACACCAAAAGTATAAGTATGAGACCTCAATTTATAGAGGCCCAGAAGCTTCTTTCTACTTTTCAACCCATGTACCATATGTACATGAAAAATAAATACCATGAATTATTAAGAGCCAATGTAGCATCTTTTAGAGATTTTATGAGCTAGCATTCCACCAATTCCATCAATGCCAACATAGTCAAGTGGGAGACTTTTCCTATTACTTTTAAATGTAGAAAAGTTATGATTCCTATCACCATCAAGTGGAGTCTTAGGAGAACTCAGGCAGTTGCATAAATTATCACTCAGCTCTTAGATGAAGGAAGATATAATTTTTGGATTGGAATGAGATTTAGGCCTCCCATTATTTTATCCTCTATATCCATGGTAGAATTAACACAATCAAGTAGAGGTATAATTTTAGGCATGGCTTCACATAGTAGTAAAGGATTATGGATTCTTTCCCAGAGGTCATCATGATTTGGGGCACCATTTTTAGATTTATGATCTCAGTAAGTGATTGGAATATGGACTTTTGGATTGAACACTAGTTATTTCACTAGGTTTTCAAGAAGACTTGAAAAATATAAAGTGTGGGGGAGAAATGATGAGCATTCCTTATAGATCATTATATCTAATACAAACTATCCATAAGTGTTGCCTTTTGGTTATATATTGCATTGCATTTAATAGTTAAGGTCTTATCTAAGTAGGAAATAAATGCAATTTGTCCTTTGTTTGTATATGATATATTATGAATTCTTTATCATGTTATTGTGTCTAACTTAGATGAAATGAGAACAGTTTTGTGTACAAAAATACCTCCCTATGGTGAGATCATTTTGAGAAGACATCAAATAGTTTTGGATTTTTTTTTGAACATTTGATGAAGAATACATCAATCTCTAAAGATATACAACTCTAAAGATGCTCTGAATATGTTTCAAAGATGATTTTAAGGTGCTCTAAAGACATGTACAAAATGCTTTGAAGATGCCCAGGCATGCTAAGAAGATGTCCAGTTGGATCCTATAGATCAAGATAGTGATTCTAAATATATATATTGTATATATACAAAATTTCCATATTTAGATATCTTATTTTAGACATTACTATTCATAGTAATGGTCTAAAATGATCTGGATATATTTTTACTTCTATTTTGTAAAACCAAATATAATCTATTCAGATCTATGTTAGTTATTTTCCATCTATTGTTAGTTGAGTTAGTTCCAATGCCTTCCTATAAGCACAGGATCTGATTCCTTGATCTTTTATATTTTGAATAAGAATATTTGGTTGTTTAGATTGATATATTTTTTATTTTTTAAATAGATGTTGAGATATGCTTTAAATAGATGTCTCCTTCTCATTCTAGATAGTTTTTTGAAGCTAGCCAATCAATAGTGATAAAAAATCAGAAGAAGCACTTGTAGTTTGCATATCTATATATGTTCCATTGATAATGAAATAAATTTTAGTATTCCTTTTCATTAATGAGTAAAGTTGTTCCTATTATGAGGAAGGAAGAAGGGCCCACTTCTCTCTGAAGATCAGGACAAATTGGTATATTTTGTTATAGTTTAGAATTATTTCTTTAATTCAAACATAATTCATTTGCTACAAAGTGTAATTTCCTTTTAAATGAAAGAGTGATTTCTTTTCAATGTAAGTGTGATTTCCTTTTTTAAAGCAAGTGTGATTTCCTTTTCAATACAAGTGTGAATTTACTTTTTAATGCAAGCGAGTTTTATTTATGCAAGAGTGTGTCTTTCAATTTCATAGGAAGTAAAGTTTTATAACCCATCTCCACTATTAATAATTTTTTAGGAGTATTTTAAAGTGATAATAGATAACATCCTCACATTCTAAAATATCACACTGCCCTAACCCAGTCGAGCAAGTCAAGTGAGGACACCATAATGTATTATGATAGATGTATAATTTTGGGATGTTGATGGTTTAAATTGAACAAACCTTTAACAAGGAAAGCTATTAGATATCTTTAGTTACCAAACCTTTTATATTTAATATTATACAAAATAGAGTTAGAGTCTTATTTGTTGTCCTTAAGATTTAGAAATCATAATAGAGTAAACCCTCCCAAATAATGAACTGTAAATTATAATATCCAATGGTATCATTGCATATAGCCTTAGACACTAGCCCTAGTATAAATGACACTAATCCATTGATTGATTAAATGAGAGGTATATCGACAACCTATCACTGAATAATCTTATGTAGACATAAGCTTGTGTAGAATTGTCATTAATAACTTTAAGTTGCATAAACCCCCATTTGGTTAACCATTTCACCTTAAGCATTTACAACCATTATAAACCATATTTTAATTCCCCCCCTTTTACAACCATTTAATTTACTTACATATTTACTACCATAAGTACAACCATTTTCCTTTACTGAGGTCTAGTGGGAGTTATATCTTTGTATCATAAGATTAAGCATTAGAATACTTTCCTCTTGAAATTTGAGTTATAGGTTAGAAATACTAGATATAAGAAATTTATTGGTCTATAACTAATCCTAAAATTATATGCAGGGTATATTTGATTGACCTTTTTTTGAGTCCTAGTATATGTTGACCAAATTTGACCCTACAAGTTAAATTGGGAACCCTATAGGTAAAAACTTAATTTTTAGGTGTTTTATGGGTCTAATATTATTTAATAAGGTTTATTATAGGTCATTTGATGTTATTTAATATCAAATTATCCTTAGTCTTAGTAATTTTTAATATTTATGACTTTTTGAGTCATTTTGGGGGTCAAAATAGAGCATTAAATGACTTGTATGGCCTCCTTGGGAAATGTGAAGGTTTCAAGGGATGATGTCACACCAAATGTGTCCTCATATACCTTAAGTAACTATGTGTAACTGAAAATTGGTAGGTTATTTATAATAAAAGGTAATTTTTTATAATAAATGAGCATTTAATGAGATGTACAATATTTTATGACCTCATACAATTGAGGAAACTTTAGTAGTGTCTCTTGGTATTCCAAATTAATTTTATAGTGATCAGTTTGATCATAATATTTAAGAAATAAACAAAACCACTTTCTCTTCTTTCACTAGGCTTGATAAGCAAAGATGGTCCTCAGGTTTGTACTTGTTACGACCAATTGAAGAGGTTTCAGACCAAAAGCCTTTGGGAGGTGAAAGTAGACTTAGAGAGATATATTTACATAACAAGATTTCAAATATTTTTCAACTATGCTTTATGAATCATCCCTAACAAGTTGATTGTGTTTATTTGCTTGCCAATATTTGGATGATTTAGTACATTATAGATATTGGGATTGATTTTAGAGAATGTTGAATCCATCATATAATTATTTCCATGTTTTTTTATCATTTTAAAGTGTTTTTATGAGCCAAGTATCTCAAGTTGTAAGAGAAGACACTTTTCTATGTAACAGGTAGGTTTACACCTTTTTCAAGATCCTCATGTTTTGGAAGTGATTCAAGGGGGTGGAAATAGGTTAATAATCATGTTTATAATGTATTATTTATCAAATTTACCTTCAAATATCTTTATATAATCAATACTCCATGAGGATACAGTCACAAGAATCATGCAATCAGTTTCCTCTCTAACTGTCATGCAAAGGTGCCATGGGGAAAGAATATCACATTGAAATGAAGATGCCTTTACTTAATATAAGTATTAATAGGTTTTAAGGGATAAATTTTAACATTTTATGGAGATACAATGACTTTTTAAAGTTCATACACCATGTGTATGATTCATAATTCTGCTCACTGCCTATAAGCAACTTAATATGTACCTACAGGTGCCTTCTTAGAAACTAATTATGTTGAAAAGAAGTGTCTAAGTTAAACAAGGTGTTTGATAGATGAAAAAACCTATTTTGAAATTTTGGAAAAGATTAAAACTCATTTAAACCTCACAAATTATATCCACTTCCTACACTCATACTTACTACTTGTGCATGAAAATGGCCACCTATAGGTGGTGTTAACAGAAAATGAGAATGCTTGATGGGGAAATTGAAGCATGGTGAATCCTTATTTGGATTCATAATATTAGGTAAGATAATTTAAGACATATTTGAGTTGTGGATTTATAAATGAGAGTTGGAAACCATGTTCAAGGATTTAATGACTGGTTTAGGGATCGAATCCCCAAAAGCATAGAACAGAGGCCGAAGGCATTTTGGTGAAAGTCATATAATAGGGTTACAAGGGATTTGACAACTCCTAATGCACTCATATTATAATATAAACATAGGAGAAGGACTTGGAAAAGTTTTTAGGGTGGATTACTAAGGAAAGATGGTTATAAGAAGGCCTAAAGTCATACTTTTATGTATTATTTCCATGCAGTAAAACCTATAGGATTTGAGTTACAAAGAGACCTATTCAACCAAGTGTTTAATATGAGACAATAACACCATGATATAATGGTTATAGATGATTAATAAATCATTCATGACCTAAATTTCATCTAAAGAGTTATATTTGTATGTTTTGGACCTTATGTACATCTACAAGGGTCCCTTCATTTGAAATATTCACCTACAACCAATTATAGAAGGCTATGAAAAGAAGTGAATGCAAAGGGTGATGATTATAAGTTTTGGTATAGTCCAAATTTTTTTTAAATGAAATTAAAACTTAAGGAGGGTCTTTACACATTATTATTAGGTATAGCTAAGAAAACATCACCTATAGGTATGGTGCCATAGAACAAGACACAGTTAGAGGTCACACTCAGTCCTGACCAGTCAAAGTATGAGGAACATGTGAGAAATTTGAAGGTATGGATATGATTTGGTGTAGCCACAAACTATTTGAGAGAATATTCAGACACTTACCCAATATTAAGACATGGGTGATCACCTACAGGAATCCTCTTTGGTCAAAAGGGTTGGGTAACATAGTTAGCTACCTATGACTGGGATTGAGAGTATTTCTACCCCAAGGTGTGAGTTAGTTAAGAGAATACATGAATTTAATATTTTAAGGATTGATGAAACATTATAAATTGTATTTAAAACATAATTCATGTAAATTAACCTATAGGGGTCATCCTTGAGGGAGGAAAATAGGAAATATAATCAAGAGCTGAAACTCAATTTTGACTAAGCAAGGAGTATCAAGGGTATGTAGTAAGTTGGAATGATAAAATTTTTTAGAGCATATCTACCATGATTTTAATTCCTTTAAATTTCTCTCAAATTATTATAATACACAATAAATAACTCAAACTAATAAATACATAATTTTAAGGAACCCTGCATAGTCTGCCTCTTCTAGGAGTCTGTCTTCGAGATATAAGGAGTTAGGAGTTCTATTGATAAGGACAAGATTTGAAAATTGATAAAAAAACATTTAGGACTTGAGTAAGCTCATAAAACCTTAAATGTTTTTTATTAAATAGGGTAAGTACCCTCTATTTTATCTTAGATAAAGGGTACTTCCCCTTATGCATAAACTGGTAGGTTTGAGAAAGAATGATAAAGGAATAAACTAGGATTTGTTTGGACCTTGAAATGAGGTTTTTAAATTTGAATTAAACTTGGGAAAACATTATAAATATTACATATAAGTATTAATCCAAATAGGGTATCCCATACCATTAAGGTTGTAGTCAAGATCATTAGGCATAGTTAGGCCTAGAGTCTAGATGAAAGGTCATTTCAACTTAAAACCTTGATAGAGATTTAAAATAGATTATAAAATATTTATGGAAGAATAATATATGTTTTTGAGATATTGGTATGAATATAAGTCATAAATAAATCCTTTTTTGGCTTAGAAGCAACTTGGGCCTATGCAAAGTGGAGAAACAAGCTCGATAAGAGAGTTTTGGTTGCTCATATCTATTTAGATGCTATGAATGGTAGAAATAGAAGATTGGAAAAGTTAAATGGGGTATTAAATATAATTATTATGTTTTTTTTTAATTCAAATGTTAGGGCTTTATGAACAAAGCTTAAGATCCTAAAGTACTCAAAACCCTTACAAACCCTTAGTCTAGACCTGATGTGGAAGATGAAAGAGATAATGTAATAAAATGGAATAGTTTGCCTAGAAAAAATATTGGATTTTGTATAATATTCATTAAATATCCATACCATTAGGATGAGTTATATATAATCCATATAGACAAGGTATAAAACTACTTTTCTTGACTATTTTGTGTATTATGTAGGTCCTAAGAGGTTTCAAGAGATGAAATCAAATTTGGAAGGAAGATTGAGAATTAATATATCACCCCATGTCAATTAAATGACTAATAAAAACTCCTTAGTGTTCTAAAAAAAATCTCATCTCAACTAATTAGATTTGACATAGTGAATATGATGATGAGAAGGGTGAACAATTCAAGTGTGAGCCTTTATAAGATGTTCCTAATGATTATAATGCCATGGAGGGTATTTTAAATTTACATCCACTCCCTTGTATGAATTTTCATGGAAAAGTTATGCTTTTTTGGAAGCTAATTGTGTAAGGTGTGTGAAAGAGGATTTTCTTTAAATACAAGCCATGATGGCTCACTTCCAAAGGATTCTAGGTGATTAAGAATGTATCCAATGCATGGAGACGCATGTATAAAACCCTTCCCTCTCATTCAAATCATGAGACATATCCATAATAAATTTTGGGATGTTAAAATAGGGATAAATCATGAAGGCATTTTTCTGAACCAACAAAGGGAATTTCATGCCACATTTCAAGAGTTTCATGACTCGGGGTAGCACTTGTGCTTCCTGCCTTTAAATGATCAATTTCACATTCCATTTTCATGCACAATAAACTCATTTTATCAGATTTAAAAGTGTCCTTTTGAATTTTGGGCTTATTTCTTCTCATTTCTCTCTCAAGTTCTATAAGAACTAGCCATTTTGGTAACTTTATAAATTATGCTCCACCTAAGTATGGTGAAGCCTTGCTCATTTTCATACCATGAATCAATAAATAATATTGATTTTCCGTCTTCTACTAATATTCATAGTGTGTTTTCCTTGGATGATTAATCTTGCTTAGTGATGACTCTTGTTTCCTTAGCATGTTATCTCATTCTCTCACCTATTTATAGTTTGAAATAATATTCTTATAGGTCATGTGAAGTGTTATATGAAGTGTCAATGGTTGAGTGAGTTAGTGTAGTCACTAGTTCCATTCAAGGCCTCTTTTCTAGTCCTCTTAGCCTATATATTCATCACAATATCATAATGAAATACTAAAGTGAGAAAATTTAGATTAGAAAAGTGTATTGTTTAGTAAGTCTCATGGTCTCATGTGTGACGTGAATTTGGTTGGTATTCATCAACTAATTTGGTGTATAAACTCCTTATGATAGTTTACTTTCAATTTTCTCTCCCTTTTCCCTCATAAGCATGGTGTAATAGTGATCTATAAGTGATACATCAAGGGATCTATCACTATCTAGAGATTCACCTCACTCTTAGGCTACCCATAGAAAAAGGTGTTTCAATTGTGGAAATTAGATGAGGAGAGCTAAGACATCTCATAAAAATATGAAAATCCAAGTGAAAATAGTTTCTGGCATGCCCGATGGAACTATTAGTCCAAGAAGTTGAAAGATTTTTGGTGTTATCTTTCAACATGTTAGCCTTTAGAAGCATATATCTAAACATAAATGGCAACTCTAAAATTACATTATCTAGTCATGCAACCTAGGTATTCTTTTGAATATTATTGATAATCATTCCTTATATTCTTGCTTCCTAATAAAGTTTCATGGATGAGTTTGGTGTTGAGTATTGTTTTACATAAGTTATTAATGTTTATCAAGCTTATGGTATTCCATATAAACCTTGTCATGATCCTTACCAGCTCTAATATGATCCCTACCAACTCCAATATGATTCTTACTAGCCTTGTTATGAGTTGTATCAGACCTACAATCAGCCTCCTCAATATCTTGCTTCTTTTATTCAACCTAGTCAATTCTTAACTCAATCCATTTCAACCTTCAAGTAAACTCTCTTGGGTTATGAGAAGTACATTTTGTATATTGACACATAAAGGGGACATGGTCTAGATATTCTTATTAATTTCATTCATAAGGTGAGATATGAATTAGAGTTGTTTAAGAGAGAGTGGGCACCCAATGAGAGAGAAAATTAATAAAGGCTCACAAGTGAGATGCTAGATGTGAGTGGCCTTGGTTCATCCTTAGAGTATTGGATAAGAATTCATGAAAATCAACCTCACAAAACCTATCAGTCTTCATATCCACTTCCCAAATATTTATATTTATCCTACATGATTCCCACTCATGAACCCAATCAAGCTTATTAGAGTCATGCTTTTCCCAATTAGTTAGAAGAGAGAGCTGAAAAGACAAGCCTTATTTTTTAAGCAAACCTTGATAGATAGATTAAGTTATCTAATATTAAGATGAATCAACCAATCTTATTATCAAATTAATTGGAATGTAAGCCCTCATTTCCCTCTCTAATTACATTCCCACCTCAAGAAGTGACCTCTAGATATGAAATTCCAAGTTGGACATAAGGTGGGGAATCCAAGCCTAAGGAGATTCTAAGTTTATTTAACACTTTATCTACTCCTCAAATTACATCACTAACTTAATAAGATACTCCTAATCCTAACATCCTAAGTTGGAAAAGGTAGTGGAATCATGGGGGAAAAAAGAGGATATAAGTCTACATGAAGAGTGTGAAGTTGAGAAAGAGCTTGATCCAATGCAAGCCCCTCCCACCCTTCCTCAAGAGACTCCTTATATTCTATGTCAGCCCTATTTTACTCCTTATCCTCATGATTATTCCTATAAAATTCAAGATAGACTTTTCTAAGAGAACCTAGCCAAGCAAATTGAAGAGATAATTCAAGAATGAAATTGTTGAGTCAAGGTGTGATGGAAGGTTTAGAGCCAAAACAAGATCATATGCCTAAACACACCTTATATAACCTCCCTCAAGAGAGCTATTAGTATGAATTAGATTTAAATGAAGTGGTTGTAAATTTTAAGGAAGAAAACCAAGCTATTTTATCCTAAGGTCTACCTCCCCTTCCTCAAGAGCTTCCAATAGGATCCCCTACAATACATTTTCAATCCAATTTTGAGTCCTATGTTCCACCTCCACCAACTAGTTCATCTTGTCCTCACCCTATCACCCTTTACCTTGATGGACCTATGGTATGAGAACCTAATAAAGATTATTTGATATAGAATAATTTAGAACTTTTACTTGAGAAAAATATAGCTCCTTGGAAGCCTCATTGGGCTAAGTCACTTGATTTCAAGATGCCTAGTCTTGGCATCACCAAGAAGGAGAAGGAGATTGAAGATATTGCAGCCCTTGAGAAGAAAATTTAGGTTATTAAAGTTGAGATACAATTTGAGAGCCCTCAAGAGGTCCTAAATGTTGAAGAAGAGGTGAGTCTTCTTGTTGTGTTGATAATGAAGAATGTTTTCCTTGTGTCAAAGAATAAATATTAGATGAAGTCCTTTTGGATTATAAATAAGAGGATGAAAGAGATTATCTTGTTTTTCCCCTTTATGATGTTGGTCAAAGATAAGAGGAGGACTTTTGGTAGCAATTTGAAAATATTTTCAATGATTTTGAATCTCTCAAGGGGTTTATAACTTCCTTAATACTGATTGCAAGTGATGGTAATCAAGATGACATTTTTCAAATATCATAAAAGATCCAAATAAAGGTTCAACTTAGAATTTATAGGTCAAAACAAGACTATATTGGCATAAATATTCCAAGTAACAAGATACTACTCTTCTTGAAATCATGCCTACAAAGAAGATGTAAGCTGATCATGAGATGAAGAGTACGAAGCAATATGAGGTATGTGTACAAGGCTAAGAGGAATAATTTTACATTATATACTTAGTTTAAGATGGTTTATTTTAGATCATATCAAGTGAAGTGCCAAGAAATAGGTTTGATCTATCAATTATCCAATCCAAAGAGCAACATGCTTGGCACTATGATTCATCTCATGAAGAAGGAGATGCAAGGAACTTCACTTTTGATCATAGAAAGGGAGGTATGCTTAGTTGTTAGTTGTACATAGTGGTTTATTTTTATAATTTACATAAGTGCTTTGAGCAAATGTGTGTGTGTGTGTGTCTTTTTAGTTAGTTTGTTTTATTTTGTGTGTGTCCTTTGTTTTGTGTGGTTGAAGTAGTAAATAGGTCTTGTCTTGATCAAAGCTTGTTTTCAATGGTCAAAGGTCTCCTTTTTTTGTTTCATACTTTAGATGACTCCCTAATCCTAATAGATTTATAAGGCTATTGATCCTTAGCATAGAAAATATGTTACCCCTATGAGTTACTAATTTGTTGACCAAATTTGACCCTACAGGTCAAATTAGGACCCATATAGGTAAAAAATTGATTTTTATATGTTTTAGGGGTATAATATTACATAGTAAGTTGTATTATAGGTCATTTTATGTCATTTCATATCACATTAGCCTTGGTCTTGGTCATTTTTAATATTTATATCTTTTTGAGTCATTTTGGGGGTCAAAATAGAGCATTAAATGACTTGTAAATCCTCCTTGGGAAATTTTAAGGTTACAAAGAATGATTTCACACCCCATGTGTCCTCATATACCTTAAGTAATTGTTTTTAACTAAAAAGTGGTAGGTTCTTCAGAAGAAAAAGTAGTTTCATTAGAAAAAATGAGCATTTAATGAGATGTACAAAATTGTACAACCTCCTATAGCTTAATTAACTTAAATAGTGTCTCTTGGTATTAAAAATAATTTATATAGTGATTAGTTTGATTATAATCTTCAAGAAATGAATAAAGCTACTTTTTTGTTCTTCAACTAGGCTTGGTAAGCAAAGATGGTCCTCAAGTTTGTACCTGGTATGGCCAGTTAAGGAGGTTTCAGACCAAACACCTTTAGGAGGTGAAATTAAACTTAGATAGATATATTTACATAACAATATTTCAATTATTAGTTAACTATGCTTTATGAATCATCCCTAACAAGTTGACTATGTTTTTCTACTTGTCGATATGTGCACCTTATAGGTTTTGATCTTATTTGGATGATTTTATACAATCCAGCTATTGGGATTGATTTAAGAGGATTTTTAATCCCTCCTCTAATTATATAAATTTTTGGTTTATCATTTTAAAGTTTTTTTATGGGCCAAGTGTCTCAGATTGCAAGAGAAGACACTTTTCTATGTAATAGGTAGGTTTACACCTTTTTCAAGATCCTCATACTTTGGAAGTGATTACATGGGGTGGAAATAGGTTCATACTCATGTTTATAATGTAATATTGATCCCATTTACCTTCCCATATCTTTCTCCAATCATAAATCCATGAGGATATAATCACAAGAATCATGCAATCAGTTTACTCTCTAACTATCATGCACAAGTGCCATGGGGAAGAATATCACATTGAAATGAAGCTGTATTGACATGATCTAAGTTTTCATAGGTTTTAAGGGATAAATTTTAAAATTTTAGGGAGATAAAATGGATTTTTAAGGTTCATGCACCATGTGTATGATTCATAATTTTTCTCACTACCTGTAAGCAAATTAATATGCACATATAGGTGCCTTCTTAGAAACCAATTATGTTGAAAATAAGTGTCTGAGTTGGGAAAGGTGTTTGATAGATGAAAAACCCTATTTGGAACTTTTAGAAAAGCTCAAAACTAATTTTAACCTCACAAACCATATTCACTACCTAAACTCATACTACCTATGCATGAAAATGGCCACCTATAAGTGGTGTTAACATAAAATAAGAATGCTTGATGGGGAAATTGAAGCATGGTGAATCATTATTTAGAGTCCTAACATGAGGTGAGAGAATTATAAACCTATTTGAGGTGTGGATTTATAAATGAGATTTTAAAACTATGTTCAAGGATTTAATGACTAGTTCAAGGATCAAATCCCTAAAAGCATATAATAGAGGCCTAAGGCATTTTGGTGAAAGTCAATAATAGGGTTATAAGGGATTTAACCACTCTTAGTGCACTCATATTTTATTATTCACATAGGATGACTTGGAAAAGTTTGGAGGGAATATGAATAAAGGAATATGGTTATAATAAGGCCTAAAGTCACACTTATATGCATTATTTCTAGGTAATAAAACCAATAGGATCTGAGTTACAAAAAGACCTATTCAATCAAGGGTTTAATATGAGACCATGCCACCATGATATAGTGTTTATAGATGATTAAGCAAGCATTCATGACCTAAAGGTCATATAAAGAGTTGGATTTTTGTGTTTTGGACCCTATGTACACCTACAGGGTTCCCTTCATTTGAAATATTCACCTACAACCAATAGTAGATGTTTGTGAAAAGTAGTGAACAAAAAGAGTGATGATTATTAGTGTTGGTATAGTCAAAACCATTGTTTAATGACCTTAAAACATTAAATGAGGTTCTTTACACATTATGATCAGGTCCAACTAAGCAAACATCACCTACAAGCATGGTGAGTATGTGATAAATTTGAAGGTATGGACATGACATGATGTAACCAAAAATACCTTGATAAAATATTTAGACACCCAATATTAAAACATAGGTGATCATCTATAGGAATCCTCTTTGGTCAAAAGGTAGGGTAACATAGTCAACTACCTATGACTAATATTGAGAGTATTTCAAACCCAAAGTGTGAGGTGGTTAAGATCATACATGAAGTTCATATTGGAAGGATTTAGGAAATATTATAAATTGTATTTAAAACCTAATTAATTCAATGTAACCTACAGGGGTCATTTTTGAGGGAGGAAAATATGAAATACAATCAAGAGTTGAAACTCAGTTTTGGTTGATCAAGAAGTATCAAAGGTATGTAGTAAGTTGGAATAATAAAAAAGTTTAGAAAATATCCATAATGATGTTTATACCTTGAAATTTATCTCACCAATTAATATCATGCACAATAAATAAATCAAACTAAGAAATACATAATTTGAAGGAACCCTACACAGTCTGCCTCTTCTAGGAGTATGTCTTGGAGATATAAGGAGTTAAGAGGTCTATTGATAAGAAGAAGAGTTGAAAATTGGTAAATAAATTATTTATGACTTGAGGAAGCTCATACAACCTTCAATTTTTTTGAGTAAATAAGTTAAGTACTCTCTATTTTGTCTCAGATAGAGGGTACTTCCCCTTATGCATAACTGGTAGGTTTGAGAAAGAGTGACAAAGGAATAAATAAGAAGCTATTTGGAACTTGAAAGAAGGTTTTTAAATTTGAATTAAACCTATTAAAACATGATAAATCTTTCATATAAGGAGGAATCCCAACAAGGTATCCCAAACCCTTAAGGTTGTAGTCAAGCTCATTAGGCATAATTAGGCCTAACGTCTAGATGAAAGGTCATTTCAACTTAAAACCTTGAAAGAGATTTACAATGGATTATAAAATGTTTATAAAAGTATGATATATGTGTTTGAGCTATTATTATGCATATAATTCATAAATAAATCCATTTTTGTCTTATAACCAACTCAAGCCTATTTAAAGTGGAGAAACAAGATCGATATGAGAGTTTCGGTTGCTTACATCTATTTGGATGATATGCATGGGAGAAAAATAAGATTTTAAAAGTTAAATGGGGTATTGAAGATTATTATTGTTGAATTTTTTTGTAATTTCAACTTTAGGGATTTATGAACAAAGCTTAAGAGCCTAAATCACTCAAAACCCTTGTAAACCCTTATTGTAGACCTGATGTGGAAGATGAAATAGATAATGTACCAAAATGGCATAGTTTTCCTATAAAAATGATTTGATGTTGTAGAGGACTCATTCATGCTCCCTAACGTTAGGATGAGTTGTATATAATCTATACAAATAGTGCATAAAACTACTTTTCCTGACTATTTTATGCATTAAATAGGTTTTAGGAGGTTTAAAGAGATAAAATAAACTTTAAAAGGAAGATTGAGACTTAAGATAAATCCCAAATCCATTTAATGCATCATAAAAACTCCTATGTTTTCAAAAAAATCTCTCATCTTAGCCATTTAGAATTGGCATAGTGAACATGATGGTGAAAAGGGTGAAAACTTCAAGTGTGAGCCTTTTTAACATATGTCTAATGATTTTAAGGTCATAGAGTGTATTTAAAAGTGACATACACTCCATTTTATAAATTTTAATGGAAAATTGATGAATTTTTGGAATCCAAGTGTGCAAGGTGTGTGAAAGAGGAGTTTCTTTGACTACAGGCAATGATGGCTCACTTCCAAAAGATTCTAGGTGATTAGGAATGTAGACAATGCATGGAGAAACATGTATGAAACCATTCCCTATAATTATAATAATATTCCTTACCTATCATTATAATAATGAGACCTATCCCTAACCAGTTTTGGGATGTTAAAATAGGGCTAAATCATGAAGGAAATTTTTTGAGCTAGCAAAGGGAATTTCATGCCACATTTCAAGAGTTTCATGACTTGAGGTGAGACCTGTACTTCCTAAATTTGCATGATCAGTTTAAAATTCATTTATCATGCATAATTAACTCATTATATCATCTTGAAAAGTGTCCTTATGACCTTTGGACTTCTTTTTTATCCTCTCTCTCTCTCAAGTTCTATAAGAACTAACCATTTTTGTCTTTGTAAATTATATTCCACCTAAGTATGGTGAATCCCTACTAATTTGCATACCATGGATCAATAAAGACTACTAATTTTATCTCTTATATTAATATTAATAGTGTGTTTTACTTGGATGATTGATATTTATTAGTGATGACTCTTGTTTCCTTAGCATGTTGTCTCATTCTCTCA
Source organism: Torreya grandis (assembly GCA_037957365.1). Classification (NCBI taxonomy): domain Eukaryota; kingdom Viridiplantae; phylum Streptophyta; class Pinopsida; order Cupressales; family Taxaceae; genus Torreya; species Torreya grandis. Next base: position 1,785,395 of record JARHVA010003462.1, on the reverse strand, counting down.
CCTATTTGTAGTTTGAAAGCTTCTTCTTACAGGTCAAGTGAAGTGTTCTATGAAGTGTCAATGGTTGAGTGAGTTAGTATATTCAATAGTTATATTTAATGCCTCTTTTATATTACTCCTAGCCTAAACATTCATCACAACTTCATAATTAAATACTAATGTGAAAAAAATTAGATTAGAAAAGTGTATGTTTAGTTAGTCTCATGGTCTCATGTGTGACATGTAGTTGGTTAGTAGTCATCAACTAATTTAGTGTATCACCTCCCTTAGGATAGTTTACTTTCATTTTTCTCTCCCTTTTCCCTCAAAATCATAGGTGTAATAGTTATCTACAAGTGGTACATCAAGGGAACTAGCCCTATCTAGAGATTCACCTCACTCTTAGGCTGCTTACA
>JARHVA010003462.1:1585000-1780000 GCA_037957365.1 Torreya grandis | reverse complement strand
TAGTCACAAAGGTTCTCTCACCAAAGTTCATAAATTAAATATTTTGGACATAAATATTTTGAACTCTAAAAAGTCTTCCAAGATCAAGGTGGTAGATTATATAATAAAAAATGGGCTTTCCAAAATAAATAATAACTATAGGAATAAAGGTATCCATCCTATGACTTGATACATGTCCTATAGTGGAAAATATTATAAAATGTGAGAAATATGACCACCATAGATAGAAAACCCAACACATACTAGGTATTTTATTTCCACATGATAGATTTGAAGTACTTGAGAAAGATTATGGGAAAAATAATAATATTTTTCATAATGATTTGATTTACCATGTCTTGCCTTATGTATTTCCTTATATATTATGTTTTTATTTTGATAGTGAAATCCAAATCATCCTTAATAAACTTTTCTTGCTTCATTTTATAACATGATTGTATGGTTTAACTAGTTTTTTTTTAGTGCTTACATTGCCTATAAAATACATAGACTAATCTAAGAGATTGTGAAATTCTAACAAATTTAAAGAATTACAAGACATGAGAATCATTGACTAAATTCTTGAATTCATTAAAAAAAATTAGCTATAAACTATTCGATTCTCTCCCCTTATATTTATTTTCATCACCCAAAATTAAAAAAAGAGAGAGTCCAAGGTGTATACATCATCTTATATCCAAATTACATGGTGCAATGAAATTCATAACTAAATGTGTAAATAAAGGTTTCATATGAGAAATGGCAATTAAGTATTTGACAAAAGGTTTGAAAAATTATAACAATCTATTTATCAAGCATTGGAAAAACCTGTGATTTTATTTCTAACCTAGTTAGTTTAATATGAATTTAATAATATTATGATCCACTAATAATAAAAAATATAATCTAGTTCTATTTTTAATAACAAATATTTATTATTTATTACTCCCTTATTATACAAGATAAAACACCAAAATGGCTCCAGGGTGCACTTCAAATCCTACCTTTTGATACTCATTATTCACTGGTTTACTTTGAATGCTAAAAATAATCATTATTTACCAATTTAATTTAAATTTTGGGGTCATTATAATGCAACCAAAAATACTTAGCATGCAACCTAGTATAAACAGAAATTTAATATGCAGTTTGAAAACTATTAAAGCAAAAATTTAAATTAAACTATAATAAATAAAAATACAAAAGATTAAATTTGTGAATTTTAATTTTATACTATACCCATGTAAAGGTAGTGGAAAACAACAATTATACAATCATTTAAAATTAAAGATATACTTTAAAGGAAAAAAAGACCAATCTGATGTTATAGAAATATACTTGATTCATCCACTTAGCCATATTCCTAATGCAACCTTTAATTTATTAGAATAATTGCTCCATAGGTACACTTCATCCAAAATCTAATGTGTTGTTCCCTTCTAAATGTTTCTCTTATTCCTAATTCCCACCCTCCATTCTCAAATATGGTATGCCTATTTAAGGGAAAAAATTGTATTATAAATACAAAACTTTAACTAACATTTTATTTTTGGCAAGAGACAAATTATTTATTAGTGGGGTGTAATTTGTGAAAATTCAAGTCTTTTAGGTGGATAAAATAATTTTTAGATAGAGTTTAAATTAGTTACAAACTCATTTCTCTCCCATGTGAAGTAGCCTAAGAACTAAATATTATAAATTCATCCAATCTCATTTAATTACCAGTCAACCCTCTTAAACCCCTTCATGGCATGGTCAAAGTGCCTAAATATATCAACCAAATTTAATCAATGATTGAAAAACCTATTCTAGATAACTATTTTGATTTAATTTTTATTTCATAAATTTTCAAAGTTTATAAAAGACAATTTAAAAACAAAAAAAACTAGCATGTGTTTCCATAATGTGTAGGGCTCTTAACTACCAAGTGAAGAAATTCATTTTTGTTTCTTGGTGCTCGTGTAACGTTTGTATAAATTGTTAAAAATTGGAATGTTCTAAGATAAAGAATTAGTTTATGTTATGATAAATGCTTAAAAAAGGCATATGCAATGCAACAAGAGAAAATTTTATCTTTAATGTTTTTTCATCTTACAATGAATTATATTAACATCTAAAAGGCAAGGTTGAATGGATAATCATCTTCAACAAATTCATGATAGGAAAAGTTGATCGCCAATTTTTTTTTATTAGGGTCAACCATAGGAATCATCATTCTTGAAGAGCATCAAAGGAAAAATAAATAAAAGACTTAAATTAACTTAATCCAATGTCTCAAACATACCTTCTTCATTGTCAAAAAATAAATTCTTTTTATACATGTGTTTTAAATTGATTGATGTCTTAGCAAATTCTAGTAGATTGAGGACAAGTGACATCACTCTAACTAAAATATTGTCTTAGGTTCAAGATTTAATACTATCTAAAATAGATAGATCCAAAGACATTTCTCATGATGTCCAACATAGTATCACATTTCAAACACATGCAAAAGGAATTATAAATGCATCAACTAAAATGGATAATCCAATATAGATGAAGGAGAGATAGTGTTACATTATCTATATCTTATATAAGTATCATACTTAATGTAGAAAATATGATTAAGAGTATCAATACAAACATGTCTTCCTGAGGCAACTCATAATAAAATAAACAACTAGACATAAAAATCAAAATCTAGGCTAAAATGTGTCAAATAAATGATGTTTATTGAAACAAAACTATTCTTAAGGTATATAGTATGGATTTTTTTAATATAATACACAATTTATTAATTATATTCATTATTATAGAACTTATTTCTGAAATTAGATTAAGTATTTTATCAATAATATGAATCCTATATCCTAATGTAGATCCCATTAATAGAAAATTGATAGACATAATTGCATCATAAATCAACTAAAAACTGAATAAATTCTGACATTGAGCATATGAGTACAAGTGTAAATATGATGTATAATCATACTAATTTTTTTATCATCATTCCATAGCATGATCATAATGATAAATACTAAAATATACTAAGCATCATCCCATGGTGGAAGAAAAAACATGAAATCAATTAATTTTTCTAAATAATGTATGGAAGCACACATAGAAGGGAAAGGGAACTTGTTTCCCTAACCACTATCACTACACAGAAAAAAACACCATATGTGGTGAGGGAAATATGGTGTCATGAACCTACCCATACAGGGTCCCATCATAACCTTATAGATAGTTTGATAAGTGTAGATACTAAATCTAAGTTATATAGCACCTCAATATTATATACTTGAAAAGTACCTCTCATAGATGTAACCTTTAGTTCTGAGACCTTCTCACTACTAAAAGGCTCACATGCACTATCTCTTGTGTTTATTGCTTATCTCTTAGTCAGACCATATGTTATTCTCATGACTAGGCCTTTTGTGATACTCAAAATGCTATAAAACTGCTTATGATCATCCTTTACAAGTTATAGACATGTACTTATTTTTGATATTCTTGAACACTTGTAGCTTATCTAGATGCCTACATTGACACAAGTGTCTTATGACAAACTAAGATTCAAGTGTCATAAGGTCATAAAATTTATAATTATAACATGCCCTTATGGTCAGCCTAAGTGATTTAATGTGAGATATTTTTGAAAGTATTGGTATATAGACATGATCAATCCTAATTCATACCTCACTATAAAATACCTATTAAATCACAAGGAAACTTATCAAAAACACTTAATCAAGCATAAAAGTAAGAAAAAATTCCCTATTCTTTCCTATTTCAATATCATTCTTAGGGACAACCTAAATATAGGTCTATAGTATTGAAGAAACATCCCATGAATCATATTTTAAAATTTATAAGATAGGTAACTCTATGTACTTATGTATCATACATTATATCCTTATGCACACAAGCTAATATGTAGAGGATAAATACATAAGTTTGAGGCCATATTTAGAGTATTATGTATGTAGACAATGCCCATTAATAGAGGGGTCCTTTGAGTATCACAAAAATATGATCCCACTAATCCATTTTTCACATAGTCACTCCAAAGGTGAAGAAACTAGGGTCTAATAATTTGACAAAGAGTGCAACTTATGCATGAGGTCTGAACACACCAAAGCAAAGGTGATAGAAAACCCAAAAGGTTACATGAGGTTGCATCTATATACATTCTATATTTTGTACTGGACACTTGCATCTACGTTATACGTTATCATTGATGTAATTGTCTGAATTTGATGTAAGCATTCAAGGCCATAGAGTGAAAATTTACAAAATTTCATGATTTATCTAGAATCTAGATCCAATCCACTTTCAGCCTATTTCAGCCCAGATCTACATGTGTACAATAAACCAACTAATCACTCTTATTTTTAGTTCATTACAATATCAATAAATTGTTTTACTTTTTATTTTTTTAATATCTTAGTATTTAAATTTATAATATTATTTATCTTAGTTTAAAATTAATTGGCCTATTGTTGATCTATTTATCACCCTTGTGCTTATTTATTTATATATTCTTAACCCTATACTATATTAATCCAAATCAATTTAGGATTAAATTATTCTAGTGAGCCCATCCTTTGTTATTATTTGAAAAAAACCTTAAATTGAATATAAGGTTTCTCTTTCTAAAAAAATCATTTTTAGATTACTATATTTATTTTCTAAATCTGATTTATTACATGTTAATAGCTTAATTACTGATTGATTCTATTTTTTACCTGAGCATTATTATTCTCCTCTTTATGGTTGTATCCAAATTTGTATTTTTCCTCAACATGTTTACTTCTACTATAAGATCTATGAAACCCCATTTTTTGGATCATTGGTTTAATATTATGGATGACCAATGTATTTCATATGAGGATCTTATTACATCTAAAAAAATTGATCAATCCTCCTTTTTTTATAACTATGGTAATGAAAAAGTTAATGATGTAAATGCAAGTCTTTATGAATATGTTGAAAATAATATCATGATTTCATATGGTTATGAGTGTGAATATTATCCTCTTGAATGTAAATATGAGGAGCCTAGTTCTCTTATTTCTCCCATTTCCAATAATGAAAGGCCTAAAAAGTTACAATGATCAATTTTGTTAGTGCATCACATAAAGATGATCCAATACACATGAAATAAATTAACACTTACGATGTTGAAACTAGTAATGTTTCATGAAAATATTATCAAGATGAACTAAAAATTGAATGCTTCTATTTCATTTCAAATTATACAAATAGTGAAGAAAGTAAGTGTGTGCATTCTTTCCAAAGTAATGACAATGTGTAAAATCTTTTTCCTTCATTAGATCACTCAAATACAACTAGTGAAATTGCTTATCTGTCTCTATATCTCAATGATACAAATGCATTTACTAATTTTCTTCCTATCATTTTAGATTGGAAAGATGAAAATGGTAATATTATCCAAAGTAGTGTAGATGCATGTTATTCTACTCTTATTCTAATTTAAGATAAACAAAAAAGCATATTTTCCAAAGGTTTCCTAATGAAATAATTTCCAATGTCAATTAGAAATAAAGCAACTCAAAATTCAAATGTTAATTATGTTAATATCCCTTTATCATATAATAATGATGTACCTAAAGTAGAAAGTGATATTGAATCTTCTATCCCATTTTATTTTGAGCTCAAAAATGAAAATTAATCTTGCATATTTCCTTCTTATGATAATATCTCAATTAAAATGGAGAAATTTTCTCTTTCTCCCTCTTTTACATTTTTTTCTAAAAATAATGTTCCAATTATAGATGAAAATAATGAAAGTACATCTTCTAGCCCTCTTGCATGTAATAACAATCCAAGTACTCAAATTATTTCAAATAATGATTGAATTAACCTTCATGATATATAAAATGATATAATGATCTCTCTTAAATCATCATGCAAAGTGGATATCCCTTTATTTAATGTTTATAAACCACATGATGATCCTATCCTAAAATACAATATTGGTAGTAAGGAGCCTATTGTTCATATGCTCCATATGGATAGAAAATTACAACCTCTAATCAATTATTCAACCTCTTTACCAACTCCTCCTAGTGATATGATATATCTTATGATTACCATGGAAGATATTCAACAATAAATGACTATCATTAAGTTTCAAATTTCCTCTCTTGAGGCTAATTTTAATGATAATATATTAGAAGAACAACCCCTAACTAGAGATATTTTTTATTATCCATATCCTTTCACCTTTATCATGACTATGCTCTCTTCCTTTGATGTTAAAGGATATCCTAAAAATCATTTTAAATAATATATATTCTCCTTTTAACATTGTGCTGAACATGGACACTTGTTATTAAAATATTTCCATAGAAGTTTAGCTCAAGAGGCTCTTAATTGGTTCTACACACTCCCAAATGGTTCCTTATCAACTTTTTAAAAACTTGAGGATGTATTATTATCTAATTTGCATAAGCACATAGTACCAAGGATACCATTGGAACATTTTCATGCCTTAACTCAAAATAAGGATGAATCTATTCAAGATTATACCATTATATTTAAAGATATGTTGCATTATTTAAACTTCACCCCCTCAGATATGGATGTAAAATTCATATTTAATAGGGGTATTCTTTCTCCACTTAGAGAAATAAAATTAAATAAGCCCTTTGATTCATTCAATATTTTATATTGGGATGTGCATAAATATGCATGTGATTTGATAAATACCAAACCAAAAATACCTATTTTCCCATCAAAAGGAACAATGTTACAATAGTTTTCCCAAATTAAAGTATAAAACTAATAAGGGTCAAGACCCACTTCAAATACCTTATAAAAATAAACCAATGCCTAGCCAGGAGTAATTTTTTTTTTTTTTTTACATAGAGTTAAATATTAAACCTATAGAGTACCTCCTATAGTCAAACCATATGCCTGTACTAAAATGTAACCACTGTATTTTGATTGATTACAAGCTAGACCACATGATATATTACATTTACTATTGGATAAATAGATGATAAACATTAATCATAACTACTACCATCCACCACACATATTGAAAAGGTAAAAAGAGAACCCATTTTCACATACCATGGTATTAACATGAATTGAGATCGATTGTTTTGCTCTAAAAAAAACTTACACATCTTGTTGATCATGGGGTCATTTTATTTTAGGAAGACACATCAAGGTATCTTTCCCATACTTATTCTAGATGTTAATCTAAGAGGTTCAAGACATCCCATGCTTTTCCTTATAAGTAATGTGTGGTCTATCAACCTTCACATAATTCAACCACTATTAAAAGTCCTTCTCTTAGTGTACCCTATGATATGACTAATCTTCCCTTCACTGATCCTACCAAGGAGCCATTGTTTGATCAAGATCTCAATATAAGGACACATAGAGGGGGAATTAGTCCAAATTTGAAGAGCCTATCACATATCTATGTAGTATATTTGGGTATTAAAACTAACATTCACATATATAGATTAGATAAATACACTTGATACTCCAACTGAGACATCAATTATAATGTTAGAACTAAAATTGGAAACCTAGTTACCACATGATCATTATGGTCAAGCATTTTTATTTACAAATATATTCCATTATGTATGATGATTACCTCAGTTATCACTAAAACAAAGCAAATGAAAAACTATCAATACTTTACCACATAATAAAATATCATAGTTAAAACATATTTCATGAACAAAAGTAAAGTATTTGACACAATACACATATAATCTATGTAGTACCTTCCATAATGAATGGATGTATTAAATAAATTCATATCAATAGGGTAATTACAATTTATAGAATCCTATATGAACATTCTTGAGAATTTTTTTTTAATACCTAAGTAGTTAATTATCAAAATTACTAAGGTCAATTATCCATGAAAGGGTATGTAATAAGCAATCCCCTTTTCTTAAGTGCCTAGTAGTTGAGTAATTTGTTGTTTGCTCCAAACTCCTCTATTCATGAAATGTCCATGAGATTGGGAATTATTTAAAAGGGGAAGGTGGGGATAAATAAAGACTTTCATCCTCTATTTTAGGACTAATATGGGATTAGTCTAGGGTAGAAATTTAGGTATTTTAATTCATAAATAGAGTTTATGTGATTAGTTTCTAAGAGATGCACTATTACCACCAAAAGTTTGATCTAAAGTTCATACACATAGGTCAAAGATTATTATGATAATTTTAATATTATGATTTTTGTTTTTAAACATAAGGGGAAAGGATAGTTTAATTTTAGAAAACAAACACAAAAGAGAGGGAAGGGTAACGTAGAAAAGGGATCCTCTAGGTCTGGAATGAACTCAATGCATTGATCACTGAACCAAGTGACCCTGCCATAGTTATACCACTTTAGATTGAGTTTAAATAAAGTTATACCTCAACAACATACAATGGGAAGAGTTTTATGGATCTAGGAGTATGCCTAAATATAAAACCTTAATAAATATGAGTATTAGGGATTTATAGTAAACTACACATAAATACCATACAATAATTTATAGATTAACACACAAATTAACAATAATAAAAAAGGAAACGAGAGAAATCATATAATGATTGTAATAGATAAGAAAATCATAACTATGGAACACATAAATAAAAAAAGTATTAATCCAATTATCCTAGAATTTATAATCATTCAAACATGTAGATGAAAGAGAATTGAGACACAAAATAAACCCTCTGTAGAAAACAAGAAATGTATTCATTAAAAGAATTAAGTGTTATTATAATAATTGATCTAAACCAAATTTATAGTCTATAGAGATGAAGGAAAAAATAGGTAAGATCATGGTTATAATATGACATAACTTTCAAGTAATTTCAAACAACTTCTATATTATAATATAGTTCTTCCTTATATAGATAAGGATGGGATCACCTCCAAATAACATGAGTATCCCATAGTGGGCCATGATGGCCACTTATTATAGTTAAAATCATAATTAAAAATTAAAAAAAATAAAATCCATTCAAACCTATAAAACATCTATGGGGGACCACTTTATTGATATGAGGGGTCAATTGAGAATGTCTGGTTCTTAACTACTTTGATCTGGCATCCCTAGCTTCCAACACGACTACCACAAGGTCAAAATCCTTATCTAACTTGACAAGGTTCATTGGGGTCTCCATGAATATTACCTTTAATTGAGTCATTAGTCTCTAATAAAATTGAAAGGGTGATTCTATTGACAATCATACCTTAGACACCTAGTTGATGCTCACCATGAACTACATTGATAGATCCAACACCACCTGAGCCCCTTCTTAGTTTGTTTTGATGATTTTTTCCATCATGACCTAGTCAAATTAACCTAGGTTGACTCTTCCTTTTGGTATAAAATGGTGCCATCCAAATAGAATAACATAGATATATTGACCTCTTTGAAGTAGGTCAATATTTTCTTCTTTCCCTCTTCCAAGGGTCTAATTGTAGTGTGAGCCACGACCAACCACTCCACCAATATTATCCTCATATTCCTAGTAAATGTTTGATACAACCCTAATTTTGAGGTTAGAATTAGTTTTAACTATGTGAACATCATTTTTTTAATTACCACTTGTAACTTCTTACACTTTCTATCAATCTCCACAATCCTCTCCATGTAGGCCTAGGTCTATTAGATAAGCACATTGGTCTCAGTCAAAGTCTCCACTAATTTTAAAAGGTATAAGAAGAGTAGTAAGAGGGAATATTTTACTTTCCCAATCATCTTGATGGGAAAAGTGATCTTAACTTAAGATTCTAAGATTCAAAGCCAGCTCTGCATGTCCTCAAGGAGCTTTTAAGACATAGTATCGATTGATCATAGAATAGAGAGTGGGTCCTCTACCATCCTTTATTCCTTAGTGTAATTACCCACCTTGGTGAGGGAGAAAAAATATTTATAGGTATGCCAAAAAAATGGGCTCCCCTCCTAGATGAACCTCTGTATCATTATCCTCTTCATGCTCTTTGAAGATCGATTGAAATTCCACTATATGTCAAGGTCACCCTCGGTAGTCATCTCTAGCACCTTGATCTTGGTACCATTCCCTAGGTTATGGGAGGTGGAAGAGGGGTGGATACAATGGTGATGATGGGTAGATAATGAGGTGACGGGGAAAAAGAAGTGGAGGGAGTGAATGAGGAAAGTGGTGTGTTGAAACACAATTATATACTGAGAGGGGGGTAAATCAATATATCAACTAAAACTAGTCCTTTAAGTACTTTTAGTGTAGATTAAAAGATATATGTGTATCAAATAAAATATGTAGATATTACACACACAAATACACATGACACTAGTATACATTAAAAACCCATTGCAAAAAACCATGGTTAGAATAGCTTCTAGAATTTACTATTCTGATCTAGCCTCATAGTTAAAACCTCACTGTATACACATTGAAGGGCACCAAACCTAAGGAGACACAAATCCCTAGATTTATGAGCACCTACTCTAAAGAAGCACCCACTCCCTGATCTAAGCACCAACTTAGCTTATCTAATGGCACCAACCTATCAGATTCTTATATGGAGACATAACTCTAGATTATAGCATAGATTCATGAATAAGTCTAATCCTTATATTATATGTCATAGGTTTGATCTATAACTACTCATAATATGAACACTCACTTCTCTTCTCTCTAATTTTATGTCTCTGTATATCTATATTTGACACACTTCATCAATTTCTTGTTCTCTAGCTCTTTAACTATGCTCAATGGTAATAGCAATAACTTTAACATCTTTTTTATATCTTAGATCACACACACACACAAACACACACACACACACACACACACACACACACACACACACACACACACACACACACACACACACACACACACACACACACACGCATGTGCACACGCACACACACATCATCATCATCATCATCATCATCATCATCATCATCATCATCATCATCTAGGACATAAAAAAAGATGTTAAAGCTATTGCTATTAACATTGAGCATAGTTAAAGAGGTAGAGAATAAGAGATTGATGAAGTGTGTCAATATAGATATACAGAGACACAAAAGTAGAGAGAAGAGAAGAGAGTGTTCATATTATGAGTAGTTATAGATCAAACATATAACATAGAATATAAGGATTAGATTCATTTATGAATCTATGATATAATATAGATGAAATACACACACACACACACACACACACACACACACACACACACACACACACACACACACACACACACACACACACATTTGTATTTGATTTAGGTCTTCATATCCTCTGTGTGTTCCCACTCAAACTATAACACATCACACCAACTCTACACTCAGTTCTAATTTATAAGAATTTCAAGTTTCCCACATCTAGAACTCATGCACCACCACCATGATTCCTAGTCTTTTGTTATCTATAGAATTTGTTAGACTCTAGTTTTGATGCACATCCATATTTAAATTGATTTGATTGATCAAAACAATTTAAATTATTATTTATGCCATAATTTATAGCTTAACTATAATTTATTGCATGTTCTAATGATTGACCATTAGTTTGATCATAAATTTAAATCTTGGCCTTTGATATTATCTTTCATGCCATGATTTTATGGTCTTTGTTCAAATGGATCAGCTTTAAAATGAGTCTATTTGATTGATCTATGATAGGATTGTGTGCTCAGTTAGATCCCTATATAATTCTAGACTTTAACTCTTCAAGTTTGAAATGCTTTCATTGATATTTTTGATCTGAGATTCCACATGCCATTAGATTTCTAAATATGCATGATCTTTACTTTTATCTATTTGTTAAATGTTTAGGTCTTTATCTAATCTCACTAATTCTTGAGTCTTTGGAATGCTTGAAATCCATCGATCTTATTCAATATTTAACTCACCACTATGTTGATAAACCTTGAACACTTTATACCATTGAGTCCATTCACTTCATTATATTTATTTTGCATTATTACCCACTCACCATTAGATCTTTTGACAAGCTTGATCTTTATCTCTACTTATCTCTCAAGAAAGTGACACTTGACATTAGTCTGTGACTTTCACATATTATTGTCATTTCCCACCATTGAGATACTTTCCAATCTCATGTTTCTCATTGACCTTTTGACTTTAAACTACTTCATAGATTTACTATTCAATGCTTCATGTTTGTGACACTTATCACTAACACATTTACTTAGAGGTGCCGTTAAAATTTTGACTTCATTGCACATCATTGGATCCTCAAAATTTGATTAAGTAATATCCATTGATCAATATAAGATAAATATTAAGGTTGAGACTTAGGAAATATAAAATCTTTATAACTATTTCAAGCCAGTAATTGCTTGGTCGAAGGGGCTAGTTTTATAATGATGATAAGGACTTAAGTTACTAGGTCCCAGCTATTTCCAATTAACATCAAAATATAAAATACTATTGACACCATTACTTAAACCATTAGGGTTTTATTGATAAACCCTAACATGTTTGAGAGTAAAGATAATTCAATTATGATCTCATTCCTTCTCATTTGAACCTGTTGACCATATATTCAAAATGCTCATGAAAAACCCAGAATAGATCTTCTATTTTTTTCCTTTTCAAATGTCCATAAATGATATTTGTAAATGCATGACAAATTTATAGGACCTTGTGCAAATTTTGACTATGGAGACCATTTAAATATGCCTAGAAGGCTAACTTTGCACCTTCATAACTCTTATTGTGATTATTCATATGACCTACAATTTAGCACATAATATTCTCTTACATAAGATATTCCATACATATATCCATTTTTTCTTGAATCCTTCATATGTTCAAGATATGGAATCATTAAAGTTCATACTTAGCTTTATCTTGTAACCTATAAATTTGACTATAGGAGCCCAACTTTGTTCAAGCATAACTTTTGCTGCACTATATCGCATGACCTGAGATTTAACACGTAAAAAATAGGCACAAAAATGAAAAAACCCATATGATCATTTTGTCCTCAAACCTCCATATTTGATAATTATAACCTCATTAATAGATTACTTGGATTTACTGAACCCTTTTTACAAAGTTGGCTAAGTATAGAAACTTAGTGATTTTTGTCTAAGTAAGCAACTTTGCATCTCTATATCTTATATTGTGCTTCATTGCATGACTTCATATATGGCACATAAAACTAGGGTCTAATGTAATCACAACCATATGACCAGTTCCCCTAGACTCATCCACACATGGTAATGGTGATGTTAAAATATTACCTTCTCAAATTTTCTTGTCATAGACCCAAAATGTCTAGATGATCGACATGAAGAACCAGATGAATTAAAATAATACACATAATCATTCCAATCATCTTTGACCTTTGATAAGATCCCTTTCACATCATTAAATCATAATACTCAGTCCTAAACATCAATGATATGCTCATAGTGTCCCTTTTTATATCAATGACAAAGGAGGGAGTGAATGAAGAAAGTGGTGGAGGTGGAGGGGGCATGGGGGAAAAAGGAGGAAGGACAAAGAGGGAGGCCTATGGGAACATATTCACATACCACTATTCTTGGGTCAAATTCACCTAGGGGGAATTTTTCCTGGGAAATGGTTATTGGACAAAAGGGAAGAGATGGGTTGGTCTAAGGCTAATCTCATGGCACCTTAGGTAATAGATAGAGGGGACCAGGGAACAAGGCCCCAAGGTCATGCAACTAGGGATTGAGGGAATGTTGAGGCCTATAAATGAGGTTGAATTAGAGTATAAGGCATTTGAGCTATATCTATAGTGTGATTTCCCTTTTACTTCTTCTTTGGCCTCTTATTAGGGTTAAATTTAGACCCTACAATAGAAGGATTGGTAGGAATAACAAGAATCATAGGGGCCTATGGTGGAAGACTCAAAGTTACTAAAGGAGGCACTAGGAAGACTAGAGTTGGAACCAAGAAGGTCCCTACATTGGTAGTGTGCTCCCAATAATCATGGCCATGCTTGTTAATAAAGGAACACCCAAGGAAGGCACTGTGAGGACTCTAGGTTATGAATTGGATGGAGTGAAGGGGGATGAAGAGGAAAGGACACTCAGAAGGACCAAGGCCAAAGGTACTTCAAAAAATTATGGAGGGGGTGAAATAGAGAAAAAGAGGCACCATTTGGGGGGTTTATGAGAGTGGAGTGGAATTGGTGTGTATCAAGACTAGTATTTATAAATAAATAATAGTGAGGGTTGGAAGGGAAATAGAGGTGGAGGCAGGGTATAAGGAATGACTAGAAGAGGTGAAGGAGGAACTAGGGTGTGAGGATATGGAAGAGGTATAATTAGACTTAGAACATGAGGATGATAAGGTGGTGGGATTCCATGAAAGATCCTCTAAGAGATAATAAGAGGAGTCAGATCTAGATCATATATAGATTGACTTGAAGCTACTGAGGGAGGTATAGATGGGCCCACCTGAAAATTCTTCCATTTCTTCTTGTTTTCTATGATCTAGGGAAAAATCACGTAGTCATGAATGACATCCAATTAGAGTTCATCATCATCCTCTACCTAATAATTTTAGTTGATATTGAGGTAGGTTGAGTATCATGCCAAGTGAGCTTTAATTATACCCTTAGGGTCTTAGTGCCAGAGATTGCATCTTGCTAGGGTGAAGGATCTCTACCTAACCACCATCTTTTAGATTATATTGAAGGCCTTCTAGACATAGTTCTTGATTATGATTGATAGTGGTAGGCACACATTCTATTGATGATGCATATAGAACTTGAAGATGCCCTCCACTAACTAATAGGAAATATCTTACTCATTATATGATTTGGAATGAAATATGGTATGTGGATGGGATCCTTGAAAAAACCCATAACCTAGATCACAGTGTCCTCTCTATAAAGATAATAGTCCTTGATAGTGGTGATGTAATACCTAATTGATTTTGATAGCTATGGCGGTGAGGTCTTATTGATCATTGAATAGACCATCAAGTATAAACACTCACATATGTCCTAGATTTGGTTCTATAACTAATGGCCATATAGACTGTAGAAGACCACATGGATCACCACTCCCGTAGGAACCCATGAAAGAAAATTCAAAGTCTTAAAAGATATTATCCTATAAATTACATCCACTATGTAGCTCATTATATAGAAATTAGATCTGGCTTAGGTGTTTTTAATGGCAATGACCAACTTTATGTTGATTAATCCTCTCATGTTTGGGAATTTTGAACATGTGAGGATCATATATAGAAGAGGCACCCATAGCAAGTAGTCTTAGGCCTCTAATAATAAATTTTGTATTATCATGCCTACACAAAATTACTGTTAAAATATGTGGGTCATGTGCACATTAATATCCTCCTTGTTAACCCATTTAACATCTTAATTCTCAACATAGTCATGGAAGATGTCATATATTTGGTAAGTTACCATCTAGGTCATCACCACTACCACATTATATGAAAAGGTGTAGTTTGAGAGGGAATATTATGCCTTATAAATGTTCTTAGATATATCAATAATCTAGTGTTAAGAGTTAAGTTAAAATACATAGTCATGGACCTAATCCTACCAGTGGATGACATTATGGAGTACTATGCCTCTAGCTTGGTAGCAGCTCTGTGAAGTCCAAACTTCTTTTAAGACTAAAGGGAATCCTCAAACTCGTATTATTTTTCATCATTAGAGCTTAAATCCCTAGGGACTTACTTTACTACTTTGAATAAGTCATTATAGTGCTTAAATTTGGTTAATCTAACCAAGAATGTGGTATCCTAATACTCAAGTTTGACCTTTAGGTTTGAAGAGGATGTAGTTATTATAATAGGATAGAGGGGAAATAATGAAGCTCTAAGTGTAAGAGGCAAAAAATATAGGGGTGCTCTATGAGAATTAGAGAGCCAAGAGTTAGAGTATACTTAAAGGTAACAGTGGTAACCATTAGTGATATTTCCTTAGGTTTTTATAAATAAATGCACACAACCCCTGTATTAATGGTGTTTGGAAATTCACTTCATGCAAATTCAAATTTGAGTTGGTGGTTGGATTTTCTCTCTTTACTTATAAATCTAGAGTTGAATTCAAAGCCCATGATCTTTCACCACCAACCAAATATAATAATGTCAATGGGATGTTTTAAAACTATCCAATCAGTTCTATCTTATTATTTTATTAATTCCCAACATGTGGTAGGCACATGGTCACATCTCTTATAGGATTCTCAATTAACTCATACTTTTCAACACATGTCATCTGCTCATTAGTCCTCTTACTAATAGTAGACACCTAGGCATGGCTTTGTATTCCATGTCATTCCATTAAAAATAGTGATGTGTTTCTTAGGGACATGTGTTACATCTTGATTATTCCATTGGCCTCATCTATAACTTATTTTAACCTTATCAAGGTATTAGGTGGTTTCTAGTTCATCCACCTTATTAGGTAATATGGTGCCTTCTCATTTGAAAGGGATATCCTAGGCTCTAACATTTTTGATAAGTTTGGGGACTGGCCATTATAACATTTAGGTGATGTGGTACCTTTTCATTCAATGGGGGTATCATAAGATTTGACATCCTTGATAAGTCTAGGGAATAACCATTATAACATTTTGGTGACATGGTGCCTTCTCATTCATCCAAGCTCTCTTAAGCTCTAACATATTTGATAGGTATGAGGAGTATCCATTTTGACACTTAGGTGATGTGGTGCCTCCTCATTTAGTTAGGATATATTAGGCTCTAACATCTATGATAGGTTTGGGGACTAGCCATTCTAACACTTTGATGATGTGGCACCTTCTCATTAAGTCAGGCTATCTCAGGCTCTGACATCTCTGATAGGTTTAAGGACTAGTCATTCTCACACTTAGGTGATATGGTACCTTCTCATTCAACTAGAATATCCCAAGATGTGACATCTTTAATAGGTCTAAAGACTATCTATTATAACACTTAGGTAACATGGCACCTTCTCATTTGATTGGGCTTTCCCAGGCTCTGACATATTTGACATTTCTAGAGACTAGCCATTATAACACATAGGCATTGTATCAGCTTCTCATTTGACCAAGATTTCCTAGTCTCTAACATCTATAATAGGTCTAAGGAATAGCTATTCTGACACTAAGGTGATGTGTCACTTTCTCATTTGATTGGGTTCTCCTAGGCTCTGACATCTTTGATAGGTTTGGGGACTAACCATTTTAACATTTAGGCAACATGGTGCCTTTTCATTTAGCTAGGCTCTCCTAAGATTAACATCTCTGATGGGTCTAGGTATTATCCATTATAACACTTAGGTGACATAACACCTTCTCATTTATCTAGCTCACCCAGGCTTTGACATCTCTAATAGGTCTGGGGATTGACCATTCTAACACTTAGGCAATGTGGAACATTATCATTTGGCTAAGATCTCTTGGTATCTATAAAAATACATAAAAAGACAAAGTAATAAGTAAAAAGGCATGTAAAAAATTTAATACTTACTCATCCCTTACTAAGACTTCAATTTGTTTTAAAGGGTGAGGAGTTATATAAAAATAAATGAGGCCTATTATTGCTCATGAAAATCAAGGTAACATATATTCTAAGGATTTAAGTAAACACTATCTACAAGAACAAAATAAAGGATCCTAAAGCTCTGATTCATGATATTTTTAGAGGGGCATTTATTTTAAAACAAAGGGGGCATATTAGCCACAACAAATGGTGACATATGTAGGGAAAGTGATGATAAAAACTTATAACCCAACTAATTTATTCTCCTTTCTTTGTTTAACAAAAAGATTGTAAGAGGGATCTTTATTCACAATAGAAAAGATGAGGTAGTAAAGTATTATAATAATAAATGACATATTGATATTTCACCTTATAGATAACCACTAGTGTGTGTAAGGAGTGATTTTCATTTTCCATTCAACCATAAATTTTGTTTGAGCAACAAAGGCTAGACTAGTTATCAAGCTTCATGTAGGGCATTGATGGCTTGATGGATTAGAGGGGAGATGGTTATGGTATTGATCTAATACTAAATGTGCTTCCATATATATGATAGAGATACCTCTAGTCTTTTTCATGGCATTTCTCCATTGCCAGCCATGCCATAAAGCCTATGGTGGAGATTGTCTATATAGCCCTTTCAAGGTAGACTAAAAATTTAAATTCTACATGATTTTTTTATCCTTTTCCAAGCTTCCCTATGAAAATATTATAATTGATTAGTCTAATCCATTGAGGGTTCTAGACAAATCCAAGGGTAAATGGATGATGGGGAAGCTCTGAATACCCAGTTAGTCTTTGATTTTCTTGGATAATTTAATTTTTTATTAAGACATTATTTTAAGTACAATTGGTGGCCCTATTATGATGTGGGCTATTCTAAAATCCACCTATTTATTTTATAATCATTAGTCTCTTAGATTTGGAATGTCAAAAGTTTAAAATACCATCCCAAAATTTCTTAGATCAAAGGTTTAAGCTTGGGTCTCTTACTTTTCAACAATCCTTTTGGGCTTCGGCCTTCACCTGGAGTAGCTACTAATAGGGATAGGCATTAGAGGAACACCTCAAATTAAAGATAAAATATAGGGTAAAAACACAAGACAAAATAAAATCACATAATGAAATAAAACACACAATAAAAAATAAACCTATCTAATATATACATTACCACCTTTGCTCAGATTACTTAAAAAATACACTAGAGGGGGTAATTGAGAAATAGTGTTTCAAAAACTGCCCATTTTTTGGAAGTGGTATCTCATTACCCTCAAGATCTTTGTGATAGAAGGAATTCTAGCCAAATATTTTAGCTATTTGGTATGGGCCAATATAAAGGCAATTAAATTTCAAATGCCAGCCTTTATTCTCATGAGCCCTATCCCACATTAGTATTAGGTCAAAGATTCTAAAGATTTTGATCTTTTCCCTCTTATCAAACCACCTTTTGACTATATCCTAATGTTTTCTAAAGCTTAACAGAGCTTCATCTTGGGCTTCCTATAAATGAATTAGGTTGAGTATGGAATTCACCTTATCATCTAGTTTAATGAATGTTTGCATGAACTTATAAGTTGATATCCTGAGCATGACCAACATGATTGGATCAAATCTATAAACTAGAAGTAAAGGATATCTTTTTAGGGCTTGTTTATACTTAGTATGGTCTACCCATAGGGCCTTTAACAATGAGTGTCATTCTTAGGGATTTTCTCCAACTGATTTATTGATGGTTTTAATCAAATTTTTGTTAGTGGGCTCTACCAATCTATTACCTTATGGTTAGCAATTTGATGATAACTTCAGTGTGATCCCATTATCATAGGCCCATTATGTGAGTTATGTAGATTAAAAGGTAGGACCATTATCATATCCTAAAGAAATGGGGACCCCAAAATAGGTGGTTACGATGTCCTCATTAAACTTGATAACTTTAGTAGTAGTGTTTATTTTAGTTACAATTACTTTAGACCATTTGGTGTAATATTCAGTGCCTGTAAGAATGAATTTATGATTGGTAGATGAATTGGGGTTGATGATTCCCATAAAATCCAATCCCTATCGTGTAAATGGTGTAGATTCCACAATAGGTTGTAGTGGCACTACCACATATTTTTTCTCTTAAAAAAGGTATAACACTAATCATAAAAGTGGACATGGGTGTGAAAATATTTTAATAGTGTGTCCCAATAGTATCCTACCCATAAATGTTTTTGGGCCATGGCATTTGTTGTAGGGTGGCTGGATCCAAATATTTCATGGAAACTTGTTATCTCTTTGGCATATTCTTGTGATACACACCAAAAGTAGATTCCTTCATGGTTTCTTCTAAAGAGAACTCCCTTCTTCAGTATATATTATAAAACCTTAAACTAGAGGTCACTCTTCTATGTATGGTTGAGTCTTAGAGATGCATTTTCATAGAGTAAAAAGTGCATGACCGAGGCATATCAGTCTAATTGTAGTAACCTCTATTGGTCCACTTAGTGTACTATAATCCTTAGGTCTATCTCCATTATTATATGAGTAAGGCCTTATCCTATAACCAATTTTCCATCTTGATTTTCAATTCCTACTCTTATAATTTCATCATCCATCAACATCTTCTTCCACCTAACTCCTTTTGTCCCAGCATCGATTTTATAGTCAGGTCCAAGACAATGGTTTGTATTTTATTCCAAAGAATGTAATGTCTAAATTTATCTAATACCTTAACCAAGGCATAGGAATGATTTTATATAGTAGAGTATTTGATCTCAACATCCTTAAGGTTAGTGCTCATAAAATCCACAAGGCAATCTTCTCCTTCTATCCTTTAGGTGAGGTAAGTGATGATGGTGTGCTTTGAAACAAAGGGATAAATATAGAAATATTGTGTATAGTTTAGTTTGATGAGGACTAAGGATAACATAATTACATCCTTAATATCCTTCTATTATTTTGCATACCATTCCACTTTTGTATCCTATTTCAACATTATGTTCAAGGGTTTTACTATTTCATCAAATCTAGATATAAATTTACACAAAAAGTTAATTTTCTTAAATAAATATTTTAGTTCCTTCTTACTATTAGGTAAAGGTAGTTTATAAATTACATCTTCCCTTTTGTGGTTGATATAAATACCTTATTTTATGATAATGTGATCAAGAAGCTTACCTTTTATGACCCCAAACACGTTCTTCTTTGGGTTTAAAGAAATGCCATACCTTCTACATATTTCAAATACCCTTTCCAATTGGTACACATGATCTAACCTATATTTTGAAAACATAGTTAGGTCATCCATGTAGATTATCATATATTTTCCTATTAGTCATTCAAAATTGAAGTCCATTTCCCTTTATAAAGTGGCCCTAACATTGATCAAATTGAAGGGCATTCATTATAAGAGAATGTGCCTTAATTGGTGGTGAAATTATTTTTATTTGAAGAATAGTTCAAGTTTTGTAAGTCCACACATAGGAGGATTTATCCATTCTTTTTTCTCACTGGGACCAGTTTGACCACCCAAGTGGAGTGGAAAACTAGGAAAATTATCCCTACATACATTAGCTTATGGACTTCCTTGTGTATCAAGGGCTCTAAGATTGGGTTTACTAGCCTCTATCTTTGCGTAAGGGGTTTTTAGATGGGTTTTAGGGGAATAGTATGAGTAATTACACTTAGGTATAAGACCTTAAGGTATCTATAAGATAGGGTAATAAAATCCTTATATCTTAGTAGTAACCTTCATATCTGATATAATTTGTGGTCTATCTAATCAAGATCCATTTTAAACATCTAGGAATTTTCCATAGGACTTAGGTTGATGAGTTGGTATTTTTGGTCCTCAAAGTTAGGTCTTTTTGCTTGAAAAGTGGGGTCTAATGCATCCATTGATCTCTCCAATGAGATCATCCCTTTTAGGATTCAGTTCTCATGAATATTTAGGATCTCATCCTTATCTAACTCATTCCCATGGTTTTTTCTATCTTTCTCATCTATGACTTGGGCCTTGAATATTTCCTCATTACTGAGGAATTAGATGATATGGTGGTCATCATCGATGAAAAGTTTGTCATGTTGTCTAGGATAGAGGGACATGGGATGAGCTCCATAGATAATTTTTGTAATTCAATGTCATCTAAGGGAGTTAGGTTTACCACCATAGATGCTAGTGAGTTGGCTACCTAGATTTCCTCCCAAGGAATAGGGATGATATTAAATGCATCAAACATTTAGATTAGGTCCTAAGCCTTATGATTATACTTTCTAAATTAAGATAGTTTGCATTGAAACTTAGACTTAATCTGGTTGATCACTAGTTCAGAGTCTCTTAGTTCATTTTACTTATGTTTTAATGTGAATTTCAATCTTAGGATTAAAGATTCATACTCTACCAAGTTATTTATGTAAAGAAAATATAAACTATATGATGATAGAAATTTTCTCCCCATGGGATCTATAAGAAAATTGGATCCACTAACTTATTTAAAATGAGATCCATCTATATAAATAGACCATAGGCCCAATAGGCCTAAGCTATGATTATTTGATCCTTGGGAGGCTTTACTCTCAGTGTGTAGATGCTTAGGTCTAAGGATACTGGGTTTATATTCTCATTAATGGAGTTATACGTTGTTATAATATGTTTCATGTGGGGTTATATATCTACCTTTATTTGGTTAGATATTCCACTCCATAGAAACCACATACATGATAAATTTGTGGCCATATATCCATTTAGGTCTTTAGGCCAATATCTGCTAAGGAACATGTTATAGGCTTGAGGGATATCCACCACTTGAATGTCTATAAAGTGTTAAATTCTAGGATTAGACTCTAACTAAATGTGGATATTCCATAGTTCACCTATCACTTTTAATTCTGATTTGTCTAGCTAGACCATTACCTTGTTTGACTTTATGGGTGAAAAATTGAGTTTCTCACATATGCTTACTTGCATCACATTGGATGAGGATCTTTAATCTATTAAGAAATTATCTAAATTATTTCCAAAAAACTAGATGGTTTAAAGGAAAGCGGGTACCTCCATCTTATTTTTATGAATGAACACATTGGTGTGTGTTTCTCTTATTTTAGCTAGGCCTATGGGATCAACTTTTGAGTCAAAGACTTCAAAAGAAGATCACATTTCTCAATGATTTGAGTAATCTCATGAAGGGTAATTTTAGCATTGATATTTTTCATATCCTTGACTATGTTGTAACCTTATTTAATTTGGAATGGTGGGGATTCTATAGGTTCTTTGGATTATTTAGGTCTTGGAGGTGGGGGATCATTCCTAGCATTTTGGTCTAGTGGGGTTGCACTATAAAAAGTGGATGTTGAGGTAGTAAAGGGATATTTCTAATACCTATTACTAAGAGCATAGTTACTTATTTAGAATTATTGAAACACTTTCACATCACTAATACCATCTTTTATCTTAGTTTATTTCTAGATAGGGAAATCCATTGTCTTTAACACCATAACATTATTAAGGGATTTACTCAAGTTAGAGGATTCAAGATGATTAGGGACCACCTCATATTCTTCCATTTATTTTTGGAAGATTTAAAATTAGAACTAAAATCCATGTAGTCTAGTTCTCCATGTGCTGCCATGTTATGCACTCAACACTAGTTAGGCAAGGTAATCACAAAGATATTGATCTGAGGCAACCTATTGGGTGAAGGTTTTGGAGGGTTTTGTAGACAATTATAGTTCTTATTTGGTCTTCGATATGTAATGTTTTTATTATAAATTTCTAAATTAGAGTTACTTGCCTATCTCTATAGCCTAAGAAAGCCATTTTTGATTTTTTGTACCATCCATTGAATGGCATCTAACTTAATCTTGGTGGAATATTGAGGTGTGGTCTAGTATTGTTAGTTGCAACCAACATTACTTGATATTGAGTCTAGGGGATTAGTTCATGGCTCCCTAGGTTTAGGAAACCCAAATTTTAATTTAAGGTAAGGTGACCCAATAGGATTTGATTCATTATTAGGAGTAGCTAAAGAATTGGGTGATTCTAATTAATATTAGGCAAGAAGTTCGACACGAGCTTATATGGTAGCACATTAGGAGTGGGGGTCATTGTATGATCTCAGGGGTTTAATTTATTTTCCACTTTGATGGCACTATATAAGCTAAAGATAGATATGGTATTGTTATATCCCTCATTAAGAACATGTCTATCCAAGAATATAACACATTATTATACATTTCAATTGATAACTGAGGGTTGGGTTGATAAAGCATAGTTACTTGACTATACATCTTCTGAAACCTAGCATTGAAGTTCCTAATGGGCTTCTTGGGATCCCTTTTGATATAAGAATACTAATGATATAAGGTATTGGGGTCTATAACTTTTGTAAATTGGGTGAGGAAAGAAGTCCCAATTTGGTCTTTATGTAGGATAGAGTCTTTAATAAGGTTGAGGAACCAATCATATGCTAAGTACATTAAAGTAAAGGGGAAAATCCTGCATTCCACATCATCATGTTCTATATTTATAAGTCTTAGGGAAGTTTTATAATATGTAATGTGTTCCTCCATAGGTTATCCCCTACCAAGGGTGAAGTGGGGAAGATAACTCTCAAGGTTCCTAGGTAAATCATGAATGACTCCTAGGAAATTAATGGTAGAGCCATTTAAGCAAGCCATCTTGGGACATAAATTTAGGATTGATTGTAGGGATGAGATGATGGCAATCATGGTAGTTCTAGGTTAGTTAAGCTTGAGTTTTCTATAGAAGAGTAAGGGGAAATTTCTAATCAGCCTTGATAGGACCTATCTTTGGTAATAGGTGAAATAGATTCCAAGAAGATTGATAATAAAATATTAGTTAGCACATTGTTACCAATAAGCCAATATTGACATACTCATAAAATAAAATTAATGACAAGCATGAGGTATTCTAATAAGAGGCCCTCCTTCTAGAATGGCTATTATTTTCTCCAAACTCCTCTATTCATAAAATTCCCATGAGATTGGTAATTATCTAAAAGGGGAAGGTAATGAGTGGGAGGAGGTGGAGATAGACTTGTATCATGATGAGGAAAAGGTGGTAGGATGCCTTGCAAGATCCTTGAGGAGATAGTAGGAAGAATCAGAGTTGGATCCTCCATGTTTTGAGTAGGATCTATTGAAGGAGGAAAAATTGGTCCCATATTAACCTTATTCCCTTTCTTCTTCTTCTTCTTCTTATTTTCCATGATTCAAGACAACACCTCCTAGTCATTAACAACATCCAGATAGAGATCATCATCATCTTATGCCTGATGACTATAGTTGATATTGAGGTGGGTTGAATACCACACCAAGTGAGCTCTAATTATCCCCTTAGGGCCCTAATGTTGGATCTTTCATATTGCTAGGGTGAAGGATTCCTACCCATCTACCATCTTCTAGATTGAAGGGAAGGCCTTATAGATGTGGTACATGATTATGATTGGTAGTGGTAGGCATGCCTTCTACTTGACACTATATACAAAACCTAAAGATGCCATCCACTAGTTGATAGGTATTATCTTACTCTACTAGATGGTCTAGAATGAAATACAATAGGTAGAGGGGATCCTTAAAGAAACCCACAATTTAGATCATGGTGTTCTCTTTATATAGTTAGTAGTTCATGATGGTGGTGATGGAATCCTTGATTATTTTCAATAGTTGGGGAATCAGGGCCTAATTAATCACTTAATAAACCATTGGTTATAAATAATCACATATGTCATAAATGTGGTTCTAGAACTGGTGGCCATATAACTTGTAGAATACCACATGCACTATCAAGCCCCTAGGATCCCATGTAGAAAAAGTTAAACACTTCAGAGATAACATCCCACATACAATTTCCACTAGGTACCTCATCATATAGAAATTGGATCTAGCTCATTTATATGCAATGGTATTGAGCAAATTGAATTTGATTGATTCTCCCATGTCTTGGATTTATAAGCTTGTGAGGATCATATGTAGGAGAGGAACCCAAAGCTCATTGATGTGAAAGTAGTCATAGGCCCCAAACAATTGGTTTAGTAGGTTCAAACCTACTCAAACTTCATTTCATAAGGTGTAAACCATGTATGCATTAATATCCTTCTTATTAACCCATTTAACATCTAGGTTCTCATCTTAGTCATGGAGGATGTCATATATTTTTTAGGTCCCTATCCAGGACATCACTGCTATCACATCATAAGAAAAGGTGTAGTCGAAGAGGGAATAGTACTCCTTATAATCATTCCTAGAGATATTGACAATCTAGTGTTGGGAGTTAGGTGCATACACCCAATCATGGACCCCATCATTCATATGGGTGACATGATGAATGAGGATGTTGAATAAGTAAATGTAGGAAAATACCTCTAGTTTGGTAGTGACTTTGCGAAGTCCATACTTTTTAAAAGATTGAAGGACATCCTAAAAATCTGCCTATTGGTCATCATTGGAGATTGAATCCTTGGGGACTTTCTCAACCACTTTGAATAAGTCATTATAGTATTTAAATTTGGTCACACTAGTTGGGAATGTGATATCCCATTATTCAGGTTTGGCCTTTAGGCTTGAAGAGGATGCAAGCATTGTAACAAGGCAGAGGGGCAATATGGAAGTTCTAAGTATAATAATTGCATATATAGGAGTTAGAGTTTTTTCAAAGGTAGTAATGGTAGATGTTAGTATTTCCTTAGTATTTTATAAATTCATACATAGAACCCTTATATTAATGGAATTTGGTAAATCACTTGTTATGCATTCAAATTTGATTTGGTGGTTATATTTTCTCTTTTCACTTGTAAATCTAGAGTTGAATTTAGAGGCCAAGATCTTCCACCACCATATGGATATATCAATGGTGATGGGATGTTTCAAAACTATCCAGTCGGGCCCAACTTGTTATTTTTTTAATGCCCAACACATGGTAGGCATGTAGTCACATCGATTAGAGACATCTTGATTAACTCTCACTTTTTGACATGTCATCTACTCATTGGTCCTCCTAATAACATTCAAAACCTAGGCATGACTTTGTACTCCATGTTATTATGTTAGGAAGGGTTATACATCACCTAGGGATATGTGGCACATATTAATTGGTCCTTTGGCTTCATTCATACCTTATTCTACCCTTCTTAGGGCCTTAGGTAGCTGCTAGTTCATTTGCCTTACTAGGTGATGTGGTGCATTCTCATTTGGATAGGCTATCCTAGGCTCTAACATTTCTAATAGGTTTAGGGATTGGCCATTTTCAAACTTAGGTGATGTGGTGTCTTCTAAGTTAGATGGGCTCTCCTAGGATCTAACATCTCTAATAGTTTTGAGGACTGGCCATTATGACACTTAGGCGAATTTGTGCCTTCTCATTTGGTCAAGATCTTATAATATATAACATATCTAATAGGTCTAGAGAATGGCCATTCTAACACTTTGGAAATATGGTGCCTTCTTATTTAGCCAAGCTCTTCTAGGATTTGACATATTTGATAGGTCTAGAGACTAGCCATTTTGACAGTTAGGTGATGTGGTGCCTTTTCATTTGGTTAGACTCTCTTAGGATTTGACATCTCTAACAAGTTTGGGGATTGGCCATTGTTGTATAATTTTAGTCTCAATTTGAGTAAGCATCCCTTAAGCAAGTTTAAATCTATTATTATTATTATTGACCCATTGGCTTAGTCATGTGCTTATCAAGGAGTCCATGTTCAATCTATGCTTGGTGTAGCTAGGTACAAGACTTAAGGGGGTCAAGGGATCACAACATTTAACACACTATTTCATTAGAATCAATTTCACACAAGGTGCAAGCCTTGTGTGCTCACCTGAAGTGTAACAGTGAAAAGATTGGGGCTCACATTGGGATAGTTGGTACATGGTATAGCTTGGTTAGGAAAAGGATTTAGTCATGGACAATATGTTCTTAGAAAATCTATCTGTGTGAGGCTATACTAGGTAAGGCAAATAGGTGTGGGCCTATTCTAGGGGTTTAGTTCTAGCCATGGTGGTGCAACTATCCATTGGGTCTAATTACCAACTCTTCATAGTTTAATCCTTAAGGATAGTGGGTTTAAGAACATTTAGGTGTGGGAGAGGGTAGTTCTTAATTGTATATTAGTTTTGACACTTTGTCAATGTTCATAATTACCTTGAAGTTACTGTATGACACAGGGTCACCATTAGTAACTTAAAGCAACCTTTGAAATTATAATTGATGTAATTTACACTAATTATTCCATTATGTTTACAAGATATAAACTAGTTTTATCCATAAAATCTAAACTCATGCCTAGTAAATCAACTCCTAATAGGGTTCAATATCATCCTTTCATTAATTCAGGGGTTCGACATATAGAGTTCATAGTATAAAACATCACCTCATACTCAGTGCTAAACTACTAGTGCATAGAGGCTTACAAATGAGCTTGGTGATACACTATTGGTTTTTCACTAGATTCATAAGAAAATATAAACTAAGACATACTCTAGTTTCAATCCTCCAGAGCTTCACTATACTTTTGTTATCCTCCTTTCACTTTGGTCAATTCTTGGTTTTTATAGGGGGTAAAGGCATGTTTTTGCCACGGTAGAGGGGTGCACATCAGGTGTTGAGGTGTCACCAAGAGTGATAATTCCACCATATACATAACTCTACCACCTTTGTGTTTTATCTACCATGTGATAGTACTTGATGAGCTTTTCTTATGAAATTAGGTGCCAAACAACTACCTTGCTAAATGGCATAAGATCTATGGGATTTCTCTAGCTAGCATAAAAGCATAAAAATAGAAAATCATTCCATATGATTGCCTTGTACCAAGGGTTACTATGTTGGCATGGATCTACCGCTTGGAATAAAAAGGGGCCAAAATTTACCCCATATAAAAACTCTAGTCCACCCTAGACTAGTCTGTTAGTGCCTTGGGTGCATAGAATTTAAGCATGCCAAGCTACAATTCTGCTTTAAAGTTCTCAAAGCCATGTATGGTGAGATTGATTTAGTTAGAAGTTTTATTGATTTTAGTGGAAGTAGCTTTGAGGTATTCTACATCTGCTATTTCAATATTTCCATAGAAGGCTTCCAGCATTTCCTTTATATGCTTTACCTCACCATCCAAAATACCCCCTTGTTCACTTGCCTCTATTTACAAGGTGCAGAATAGGGTTTTTAGGTATTTCCCATAGGTCTTTAATCTTGTGTTTATGGTGTCTACTTGTGCCATTACTATTGGAAATATTGTCATTGATGTCAAAGGTCTAGCATTATTTGTGATAAAGGCCCCATTGCATTTAATGTTGTTTGTAATAGATATATCTTGGCTAATGTGAGTTAATATTTATATAATATTAATGAATACATTTTTGGTTTCATATGAGACAAAAGAAGGGCCTATAGAGAAATCAAAGAGCCATGGGGTAAAGACAAAATAAGGATGGGATGCATTTTCCCATGAAGAGTCATCTTGGGGAATTCCAACAGTCACCAAGTGAAGACAAAAGAGGAAGGGTGAAATTTATCATGAAAGGACACTTTGAGGAATATGAAAAGTCACAAAAATAAGGACATAATAGGGAAGGATTTTTTTGCTCATGAAGGGTCACCACATGACTTTTCAAAGGCAAGGATATGAAGGGTCATACAAGTTTGGCACCATTTTCCATGAGGATTGAAGGGTCACAAAGGGGGGAGGCCAAAGGTCATTTGGAAAGCTATAAATAAAGGCTTGAGAAGCCATTTGTAATATGAGAGATAGAGGTTGATTTGATATTGTAATATCTAGCTTAGAAGAGCAATTGTGAGATGAATATGATTTGTATTTGTTAAATCTAGCTTAAAAAAGCAAAGGTGAGAGAGAGGAAAGAGATGTTGTAATGAACTATCATTTGTTGAGATAACAACATTGAGAGATAGTTGTGTGGTATACACAAAGGGGTTGGTGCTCCTGTGGGTTGGTGCTCACGAATTGGTATTGGGTTGGTGCTTAGCAAAGGGGTTGGTGTTCCTATGGGTTGGTGCTCATGAATTGTTGTTGAGTTGGTGCTCAGCAAAGGGGTTGGTGCTCCTGTGGGTTGGTGCTCATGAATAGTTATTGGGTTGGTGCTCAACAAAGGGGTTGGTGCTCCTGTAATTTGGTGCTTGCGAATACTGTTTGGGTTGGTGCTCATTCATATACTTGAGGTTGTTCTTTATGGTTTTTCCCACTTTGGGTTTCCATGTTATATCTGGTGTCTCTCTCTATCTTGTGTGGTGCTTATTGTTTGAGTTTTATTACATATCTTGAATGTTTGATTAATTGGAATTTGGTTAAGGGAAAGTTTTATAATATATATGATATATTGATTCACCCCCCTCTCAGTATATCCCATGCTTAACAATTGGTATCAGAGTAGGTTTCTTCAGAAAGGGTTTAACATCTTGAAGGTAGATCAAGGAAAAGCACAAGATGGCCAAACAGCTAAAGAAGGAGAATCAAGAGTTGAAATCTATGGTTGAGGCTCTTAAGGAATAGGTGTGTATCTTGGAATCTAAGTTGGCTATAGAAGTAAAAGAAAATAAGATATTTATTCAGGATCTTAAGAATCAGTTAGAGGTTGCAAATTCAATTTTAACATCAATAGAAGAAGAGTGTAATCAGTTGAAGGTTGAGTTAGGTTATTTAAAAGATAATCATGAGAAGCTTATAATCAAGGTTGAGAAAGATCATGAAATATTATTCGAAGGAAAGAAGGATGCAAGTTTTGAAGGAAAATTAAAGAAGCCAATCAGGCAGCCCAATGCTTTCAAGTTTTCAAATTCTTTTCATGGCTGTTGTTTTGTTTGTCATCATGTTGGTCATAGGGAAAGAGACTGTATGAGGAGAAGCAATCAGTCAAAGGGAGATCTCAGTCACATTTAAGAAAAAGGTATGAGAAATATTGTTTTCTTTTGTTGTCATAAGGTTGGCCATATTGCTAAATTATGTCAAAATAAAGTAAAGAGATATTTAAGGTATGTCAAAGGATATAGATCCCATAGAAAATATGAGAAGAGTCAAATTTAGGTTTGGAGACCTAAAATAGTAAAGGTTGATCAGGTTGAGTTTAAGAGTGAAAATGAATTACTTTCTATAGTAGATATAGAATCAAATAGATAGGATTGTGTAGAATCTCTTGTTACATTTGAGCATGAGCTTTGTCAAGATAAGATAGTTGCAAAAGTTGAGAAGATGAAAAATATCATAAATGATAAGGTTAGTAGGTCAAAAAGGTTAGACATGCTTAAATGGATTCTAAAAGAAAAACACAAGAAGATCAAGGAAGAAATAGAGGAGATGTGGGAATCTCCTGAGATTTGTTTCTAGGACCCTTTATGTGGGGTGTCTCTTCTAGGCTTCAAGGAGACACTTTTAAGAAAAAATTGAAGCATGGAAGATGCTATTGGGTCTTGGCTATGTTGCATGACAAGAAGGTGAGTTGACAGATTAATTTGTATATCTTTTGAGTGAGTAGATTTTTGAATAAAATTTTGCACTGGTGTTAAGGTTTGAGGCTATTATAATGATTCTTGCCTATGCAGTATTTAAAAGTTTTAAAGTGTTTTAAATGATTATGGTCGCAAAGAAATTAGAATGTTGAAAAAGAGCTAATAGTTTTAGAAAGAAGGAAAAGGATACTCATGTAGATTCAATCAAGGAAGATCAGAGTTTCAAAGCTCCATTCATCAAGAAGAAGGATAAGAGTTTCAAAGCTCCATTCATCAAGAATAAGGTTCAGACATGTTCATGGCTGAAGAAACAACCTGAAGATTCTATGTTGGTACAAACATCTTTGCATGTAAGAAATAAATATCACCCATGGTTGATTGATAGTAGATGTTCGAGGTATATGATAGGAGATAAAAGTAATTTCATATCTCTAAAGAAGATCAATGGTGGCACAGTGAGATTCAGAGATAAAACCATTGTTAGGATAGTTGAAAAAGGTACTTTGAGTTTGGATTATGGTAGAACTAAGACTAAGAATGTTTTGTATGTAAAAGGTCTTAAGCATAATCTATTGAGTGTTAGTCAAATATGTGATCAAGGATACACATTAAATTTTTATGTTGAAGGTTGTGAGATTAGAAGAAAAGATTCAAATGAGTTGATTGCAGATGCTCAAAGGATAGGGAATAATGTGTATGTATTATCAGATATCTTCTCAAAGGCATGATCAAAGGACAGTCAAAGATCTGTGAGAGGAGTTGGGAGTAATTTATATTACTTCCTGCCATTGATGTTTAACATCAATTGAGGGAGAGCTAAGTGTTAGCTCCAAGTAGGGCCTTTGCCATTGATGTCAAAGGGGGAGAATAATAGGTGCAGGTATAGGTGCAAAAATAGGTACAAGTAATAGGTATAGGTTACTACAATAAGGGGGAGTTACTGTATGTTTTCAAATGATAGTATGTGCAGGTGATAGGATGTGGCAATTTCAAGATTGAGGTTGCCATCAATGACAAAGGGGGAGATTGTTGGAAATATTGTCATTGATGTCAAAGGACTAGCATTATTTGTGATAAAGGCCCCATTGCATTTAATGTTGTTTGTAATAGATATATCTTGGCTAATGTGAGTTAATCTTTATTTAATATTGATGAATATATTTTTGGTTACATATGAGACAAAGAAGGGCCCATGGAGAAGTTAAAGAGCCACAGGGTAAAGACAAAAGAAGGATGGGATCCAATTTCCCATGAAGAGTCATCTTGGGGAATTTCAAGAGTCACCAAGTGAAGACAAAAGAGGAAGGGTGAAATTTTTTATGAAGGGACACTTTGAGGAATACAAAAAGTCACCAAGATAAGGACAAAAGAGGGAACGGCGTTTTTGCTCATGAAGGGTCACCACATGACTTTTCAAAGGCAAGGATATGAAGGGTCATACAAGTTTGACACCATTTTCCATGAGGATTGGAGGGTCACAAGGGGGAAGGCCAAAGGTCATTTGGAAAGCTATAAACAAAGGCTTGAGAAGCCATTTGTAATATGAGAGATAGAGGTTGATTTTATATTGTAATATCTATCTTAGAAGAGCAATTGTGAGAGATGAATATGATTTGTATTTGTTAAATCTAGCTTAGACTAGCAAAGGTGAGAGAGAGGAAAGAGATGTTGTAATGAACTATCATTTGTTGAGATAACAACATTGAGAGATAGTTGTGTGGTATACACAAAGGGGTTAGTGCTCCTGTGGGTTGGTACTCACAAATTATTGTTGGGTTGGTGCTTGACAAAGGGGTTAGTGCTCCTATGGGTTGGTGCTCACAAATTATTGCAGGGTTGGTGCTCATCAAAGGGGTTGGTGCTCCTATGGGTTGGTGCTCATGAATAGTTGTTGGGTTGGTACTCAACAAAGGGGTTGGTACTCCTATGGGTTGGTACTCACAAATAGTTGTTGGGTTGGTGCTCAGCAAAGGGGTTGGTGCTCCTACAAGTTGGTGCTTGTGAATATTATTTGGGTTGGTGCTCATTCATATACTTGAGATTGTTCTCTATGGTTTTTCCCACTTTGGGTTTCCACGTTATATCTGGTGTCTCTCTCTATCTTGTGTGGTGCTTATTGTTTGAGTTTTATTACATATCTTGAATGTTTGATTAAGTGGAATTAGGTTAAGGAAAAGTTTTATAGGATATATGATATACTGATTCACCCCCCTTCTCAGTATATCCCATGCTTAACAATTACTTACATGTGCTCGACCCTGCTTACCATGGAGTGATGTAGTAATCTATCATTTTATTCCTTCACCTTCTTGAGGTGTGCATAAATAAATTATAAATGAGTGGAAAAGTTAAAAAATATTGTATTAACCTCCTCCACTTGCTCCTCTAAGTTGGCAAAGAGATACTCCACCACATTATTTTTTTTTTTCAACTCCCCTTTTATTGCCTCATTGAGGTCTTCTTTCTCCTCAAGCATTGATTTTAAGCACAATATCATCTATTATACTAGGGTACAAACCTATTTTACTTCACTCATTCTTGAGGTATCCACACCATCTAGGAGGGATAGATCTACCTCTCTTATGCAATCATTCAACTACTTGAGCTTAAGCTTTATTTCTCTAAGCTCTCTCTCAGCTCTTTGCACAATCCTTTTCCAGTTGTGGGCATGAGCATGATTTATTATATTCCTACACACTATAGAAGATTCCATCTTTATAATGGCATTAGCTAAGTGTATGAGATTCATGTCACAAGTACTTATGATATGGTTGTCATGCCCTCTCTCTAGCTATTTGGTGCTCTAAATTGGCTTGGTCAAAATCTCAAACTTAGGCTTATCAATATATAAATCTAATTCCCACAAAACCCATTAGTGCATTAGGGTCATAATAGTTCTTGGAGACATGTAGTCTATATTATAGAATTCATCAACCCCCCCAAACTCCTATTGTACCCTTTCTCTATTTCTAGGCATAATCTCCTCATCCTCTCCTAATTCCTCATCTTGGCTGGTGTTAGTGTTTGAACTAGTGCCTTCTTCCTCATCTTTTTCCCCTTTTTAATTTTCTTATTCCTTGATTTTAGGTGCACCATCTAGCTATTTTTCTTGTGGGGGTTCATCTACAAACATTTCCCATTCATCTATTTATTCTCTTATTTGTTGTGTTAGGGTGATAGTATCACCTTTTTTGTCTTTAAGCACCCCTTTGGAACTTGGGCACACCTATTGTGTAGCTTCCTCTACTATCTTGGTGGAGGCACTAGGTGCATCTTCTATCATTTCTTCTTTTATTGAAGGTTCTATGTTAGTGGTAACCTTTCTCTTCTCTCTCTCTCCTCCATCATTGTTGCCCTCTCCTCTTGGGCTACTTTTTATTCGCCTTCTTTTGTCTTGGCCTCTTCTTCTTGGGAATTTCTTTCTACTTCCTCTTTCTTATCCCTATCCTTCTCAACCTTCATTTGCATGGATTTCATGACACATTTTATTTCATGTTCTTTCATCTCCTTGGCCTCAAGCCAATCAATCTCTACTTGGGACATACCCTTGGCCTTCATGGCTTCACACTTTTGGTGAAACCTTAGCACTTACTCAATATTACCTTGGTCTAGTCCCATGTCCTTCCACCTGTGTGTTATCTCTTCTTCTGATGGTATGCCTGAATGGGTTGCCTTAGTCTCCTTTTGCCCTTCTCCCCCTCTACTCAACTCTTTCATATATGTTAGGTTCTCTACTTATTTCTACATCTTAGCCTCTACCATCTAAATGACCCCCTTTAACACTCCTACCTTGGCCATATTTTCCTTCTTATCCTTCTTCTCCTTTAGCTCTTATGACTTCTACCTCTCTACCTGATTGAGTATCCTCAATTTGTATTTCGACCTCTCTGGCTCAGGTTGAGGTGGTAGGGATGGAGTTATTTCCTCAGATGAGTATTCTTCCTCTTCAAGCACAATGTAAGTGACCCCTCCAAATAATTTTTCTTCTAACCCCTCTTCCCCCACTTATTTTATGTTGAAGATCATTACCTTAAACACCAAGATCTATGCCTGACCCTTCTTTTTACCTACACTAGGATAGGTCTTTGGCATCGTCTTCATGTGCCTCTTTGATGAGGTGGGAGAAGAAGGTCCCTGACCTACAATGATTTTATTCCTTAAGTGCACCTCAATTTCTTATAAGGTCTCCCTCTTATTTTTTAGGGACTTCATCTATGGTGGTGCCAAGGTTCCATCATCATCGACTCGAATAGATGGATCGACACTTTTAGCTACGTTGGATGTCTGGGCTACTTTCTTTCTTAGTTTCATCTCATAGTAGAGCCTATAAATGTAAATATATATGTTTACTATGATTATAGGATCAATGTTGAGGAAATACAACTCATCTTCCTCATCCTTGGTGATCATCCCATCAGTGTGAGTGAACTAGCACTTGAGCCTTCATCTCTCCATGTCTTGTTCTATGAATAGAAATTTGATCTACTATGCATTGGGAATATAGCATAGTGATTTATGAATTATTTATTTGGGAAGGTGATGGAAATTTTAAACCATATAAACTTGTTTCCATCATTTAGATCTAGGTACACCCATAGTAGTGTTACATGATGGTGAAGGTAGTTGTTGCATACAGACTCTAAGGGAGTCCTTGGGAATGCACCATTCATGCTCAAAGGACTCAATGTAGTGCTCTCACAACTTTAGCATGTATGATTTATACTTGGCATTGAAAGAAGTAGGGTAGGTGAATTTTTTATACTTGTGTACTGGGGAGTCACGATTCTTAGGTAAAATCCATAATTTATTCCCTTCCCTATCTGGTATCCTAATTTCTTCCATGATGATTAAAATAAGGATGGAGCCCCATCTAAAAGTTCCCTTGGCACTATGGAAATCAAGGGAATTATTCATAAATTCATCTGTGATGAATTTGGCAATGTTTAATTTTTTGCCTTACACTAGATGATATGTGATGTAAAGGTAAGTTTTGGACACATCGGTCCATTGCCCTCCTGGGCATAGTTTTGCATTGATGAGGCATGAAGCTACCCTCATTATTGGATCTTTTTAGTCCTTAAGGGGTAATGTGAATCCCCATTTATATTACTTGAGGAGTTGCATGATTCACTCCACTTCTTTCTCATCACTCATTAACTAGTGGATGTCTTTACCCATATCAGGGAGCCAATGATCCTTTTAATCAATTACATCG
Organism: Torreya grandis; assembly: GCA_037957365.1. Classification (NCBI taxonomy): domain Eukaryota; kingdom Viridiplantae; phylum Streptophyta; class Pinopsida; order Cupressales; family Taxaceae; genus Torreya; species Torreya grandis. The sequence continues at coordinate 1,743,877 of JARHVA010003462.1, read as the reverse complement.
AGATCTTCATGTGCTGTTCACCAAAATAGATGTGTTCGTCATGGATGCATGACAATAGGAATTGTACGAACTCATCTAGCTTCCTAAAATAGGGAAACTCGTAGAGTTGAGTTTCACCAAAAGTTTCTAACTTGTCTCTTATTGATACATCAAATATGGCATCACCCTATAGAATCTTGCAAACTGTATTAACCATCCAATCCTCTACCAAATCCTACAAGAGACTTGACATTCAATGGTTATATTATTTTAGTTGATAGTTATTCATGAAAGATCATGTTTCTTCCCCTATTAGTACTTTAGGGGGGAACTATGTGACTTGGTATGAGAGATTCATTAGCATCTTGGTGTCAACTATTGTGATGATAACTGCATCAATGGTTGTGTCTTGGTTTTGGTGATCATCATTTTCTTGATTATTCAAACCCACTTGGGTTTGAGGTATACCTACATGGAGCTTGGCATTTTTTGCTTCTTTACCATTCTGAACCAACTGGTATTGAACCTTAGAATATGTTACTTTCTTAGGCCCCAAATGGTGGTCAATGCTTTTGTAGTCGTAGAACTATGACTATACTCCTCAACTCTGAGCTTCACTTGTTGTCAATGGTACCCTGAGTGGTGACTTGTATTGCTTATTCAATTTACCATTTAATTCTTTTTATATAACTCTTCAAACCAATCTTTTAGTAATATTAATGATATCCTAGATTTTTGTAACCTTGAGCCTTGTACTCTTCACCTTTTTATACATTTTTGAGCCATTTACCATCATTAATGCATCTTTCATGGCTAGGTAGTGCCTCAATTTCTTAAATACTATAAATATATATGAGATCTTCCACAAACCCTATGTTATAAATGCATTCATTATGTATGTTTCTATCACTACCAATACCTTATTTAAAAATACTAGCTATATTTTTAGTGAAGTGACATGTGATTCAAATAGTCACTTCGCACTCAAGTATAGGTGGATGCCATTTGTTTTAAATTATCTCATTCTATGCTTGTTTATTTAGTGTGACCTTCACCTTTCTTGTGGTAACCTAGGCATAACACCTCACATGCACATGATTCAACCTCCTTAGTTCCACTTTATTTTGTAGGTACACTTTTATTTCAAGAACACTTGTTATCTTAGTCAATTTCATGTGCATCATCTTGCCTTGGCCTATCCTAACCCATACAAATCTCTTGCATTAGCCTCCAACATGTCATTTAGTTTGATCTATTTTTTGTGCATGATAATTTAGTGTAGCTTCATCTCCAATCTTGCACATGACTAATGGGTGTGTCTTGACCTATTCTTACATCCAACCATGTTGAGAAACTTCACCATCTCTTATGCTAACGTTGGTGAAATGACTTTGCCTCTTCATGTACCCAAACTTTGTTTAGAAACTTCACTTTATTCCAATAATAACTCATTCGTGAATTAATATAGGTGCCTCCTCTATGTATTTGACTTCTTCATGTTAGGTTACCTCCCTTTTTTTATATCTTATGCATGTGGTTCTATGTGCCTCTATTGTGGGTCTGACTAGTCTCATATGCCCACCACTTAGGTGTCTAGCCTCAAGTGCTTGGGAAGTATAAATGCTTGACTCATCTGATTAGAATTATACTTGAAGTTCCATCCTTATATTCTTATGATCCTTCAAATGAAACTTAGTGGATTAGTACCCTGCCAAAGAATGAATAAATAAGTTAAAATTTTAATTATTTAGCTCATGTCAAACTTGTATGTGGTCATCTAACAATTATGACTTGTGACTGGCAAGTTAGTGTTCTCCTAGTGCAAATACCATTCTACTACTTGTATGACTTCAAGTGATTTCCATTGAAATGCCTAAGAATAATTTCTCTAATCAATGTGTACAATTTGAAAGTGACATTATCCAATATGTGATGGATGATATAAGGACCCATCCATCTTATTTACAAATTTCTAGGGTGCTTAAGATACTTAGAGTCATAAAGCAGTACCAATTCTCTTTTAGTAAAGGTCTTTATGCTTGATGTGATTGAAATGAGAAATATTTTGGTGCACCTTCTCAATTTTCTTACTTCATTTCAAATGGGCATGCCTCTCATCCAAGCACTCCAAGTCTTCTAGCCTTACCTATAGAGACTCTTGGTAATCTAAGTGACTAGTACATGCAATGCATAGTGATGGTATCAAAAACTCCATTAGGAGGATTGCCTCTATGCCAAAAACTAGTTGAAATGGTGTAGCCTTGTTTAGGTGCTTGTAGGTGGTGTGGTATGCCCATAACACTACTAATACTCTATCATCCCAATCCTTACAACCAACATTACATAGATTTTTTAGGTATGTTCCCAAGATTTTTTTGAATGATTTAGCTGTGTCATTCACTTTTAGATGATATGAGGTGGTTTTGTGGTGTGCCACCATGTACTCATTTAAGAGTATGTGCACTATCTCATTGATAAAATGAGTCCCATGGTCATTTTCTAGACTTGGTGGGCACCCTTACCTACTAATAATATTCTCCCATATGAAGTGTGTGGATGTCATGGCTATGTAGTCTTTTGTTGGTGTTGATTCATCCCACTTAGTGAAATAGTTAATGGCCACCAAGATGTATCTTGAACCTATGGGCCGAGCTATGGGAGTGATTGGCCCAACAAAGTTAATGACCAATTTTTCAAATGGAACATAGGCAAGAATGAGGATGAGTAGAATCTCATTCTGGTGATTTAGCTCTCCACTATGATAGCATATATCACATGCTTTGGTGCAATATTTTGCATCTTGATATAGGCTTGGCCTCCATAAGCCTAATTGTAGTATATTTTGTGCCATTGTGTCTTCAGCATAATGGCCTCTAGAGATTCTTTCATGCACCTCTTATAGTATGGAGCCACATTCATGTTATAAATCACACTAGCATAAGAATTCATCCCTAATTAATTTGTATAACTCCCCTTCAATGAGCTAAAAGGGGGTGGCATGAACAAGTTATTTATTTTCTTTCTCTATCTTTGTCGAGGGTGTAGCATCAAAGGTGAGGAAAGTGTCAATTTTTGATAGGTCTTCAGGGATGTCCTATATTTTTAATAGTTGAGAATTTGCCATAAAATCCTTGATTGTCATTATAACATCACTATATTTGATGCATGATAAGTGGTCCAGCCCTAAGTTCTACTTTCCAAGCTTAACAATCATAGAGAATTGGAACTCCTAAAATAGAATTATCCATCTACAAATGCACCCATGTAAAATGGGATTATTCATAAGGTATTTGAGTACCTCATGATCTATGAATAATATGAACTAGGTTACAATAAGGTATTGCCAAAATTTATATAAGACATATACCATAGCAAGCGCTTCTCAATTAGTCATCATGTAGTTACACTTTGCCTGTGTCAGTTTTCTACTCGTGAAGGAGATGGAGTGATCTATCTTCCATTAACTAGGCTATGCCAAAATGGTACAAATGGTAGAGATAGAAGCATCAACATATACATGGAATGGTGTCATCTAATCTATGAATTTTATAATTGGCACACTCACTAGTTTTAACTTTAGGGTCTCAAAATCTTCCTTTTACACCCTCCCCCAATATAATGGGCCATCCTTGTGAAAGATATCTTCTAAGGGTGTTGCAATCTTTGCATATATCCTAATGAACTTACTATAGTATCCATTTTGGCCCAAGAAGGTGTGAACATCCTTCTACATTTAAGGGGTTTAGAGCTAAATGATAGTGGCTATCTTCATTGGATATATGAGTAGACTATCTTTGTAGATGATGTGCCTAATCAAGGTTACAAAGGGAGTTATGAAGATAAAATTATTTATATTAAATGATATTTATATTAGTCTACACCTCTCAAACATGAGGCACATGTTTCCATAGTGGTCCTTGATTAGGCCATACATGGTCCAATCATTAAGGTATACTTGGAGGAATTGATGGATGAAGCCCTTGAACCACCTTGGAGAGTGTAGCTAGTGCATTATTGAGCCTAAAGGGCATTACATTATAAGAAAAGCCACCCCATTTAGTCATAAAGGTTATCTTTGGCTTATCCTCCTCCTCTATTTGAACCTAATGGTAGCCAAATAAACCATCTATGAATGTGTAGATTTCATAGCCTACAATGCCATCTAATACCTCATTAGTGAATGGGGTTGAGAAGAGGTCAGTGCCATAGGTGACATTTGAGAGTCTATATTCAATGCATATGTCAATGCACCCATCCTTATTTATCTTAATTACCATGGGACTTACCCATTTTGACTCTTGCATAGGGTATATGATCCATGTAGCTAACATCTCATCGATCTCCATATTAAGCTTGGCATGGAGATTAGGGTTGATGTAGTATGGGTGATTCTTCATGGGTCTTTCATCATCCACTAATTTGATGCTAATTTTCCTAAGTGACAGGTGAGTTCCCTTCATGTCTTGATAGTTATGCAAGAATAGGTCTTGAAACTCTTTTAAGAGATCTATGATTCATGCCATTTCTACTTAAAACTAATATGCACCTAGGGTGGCAATCTTTAGTTCACCTTTTATGCTAATGTCTACTTTGATAGTCTTGAAATGGGTGTGATAAGGCTCATTTCATGCTTGTTGATAGTCTTCTACTTGCTTGTTCCACTCTATTATTTCAATAAGAAGATGGGTTTTCTCCTCTTCATTTGGGGCACTATCATATATTTGGTGCATGACCATTTTTTTAATTGATAAAGCCTTCTGATTGCACTTATTCCATGTCTCATCATCTTCCTCACTAGAGTTGCTATTGAGCTCCTTATTTTCAAATAAGGTTGGTACTGTCAATCCATTTTTTGTAAACATATCTCTCAGGCACACTTCTATTATAACAATGTCCTCAAACACTACTCAAAAAATAAATTACAATGGCTCTAATAGCCTTAACTCATCTGAGGAAAAGGAAAAGGTGTGAATAAACCTCCCCTTTAATGCATCCTAATATATCATCTCTCAATGCATCTCATTCATGATGTACCATGTTCACACCTAGGTTTTCAAGGTCCTATATAATACATGTACCCACATGTTCTTTGGTACACTTTCACCATAGATAGTCTAGGTCTCTTCACATATGCACACATGTACCATTGGATCAAAATCACCAATGTAAATAACAATGCCTAAATCCTCATTGCTTTTTCCAAACCTAGTGCATATGGCTGATTTCACATCTTACCAAGTTGGCAAGATAGGTTTTTATATGGCCCATAAATGAGCAATAGTGCCCCTAAGAGTATACACTAATACACCCATATGATCTACTTATTTGGGGATGTAAGTCTTTATGTCATAGACATAGTCTTCAATAGGTTTACTTATTTCATACTTAGGAATCATGGAAAGCTTTCCCTTACTCAATTTGAATAATTTCTTCCCTACCCTCTTGGCATAGAGGACCCATTTTTTGGCAGTGCACCTCATCTGGATCAAGCCCACCTAAACTAGCCTTGGTTCCTTGACATGTAATTGATGGCACCTTTAACTAGTGATTTCATAGGCCTCTTTGACCCATCAGTTGAAACTATATCTATTGTATCAAAGGCTAACTAGCCATATTCCCACTTGAACACTCCTAGGTTATTAGGTCTAAAGAAATTCAATGTCTTGCACTCTGATACTATAGATATGGTTGATCTCCTCATTGAGATCAACACTTTACAAATATGAGGGTCCTTGATCTTTTGACAATGGGACCACCACCCTTTTTGTGCCATTTTTGAATGTCATGTAATGTTTTTAAAAGTGTATATCTCTATTATTAGCATAACACCATGGTCTTCTTATAAGAGTTAGGTGGTTATCTTGTTTTTCCAACTCAATTAATTCAAATTTGGCTTGAAATTTGATGTCGATTATATTTAGAATGGTGCCTATGAGAAATCTAATGGGTTGAGCCCTAGTCTTGTTCACTAAGAATAGTGTGTAAGGGGATGGCCTCAAGGGTGGCCTGCCCATTTTTTCCCAAGTAGTTTTGGTCAAGATATTGATCTCTACACCTATATCAATAATGATCTCACAAACCAACCATCCATCAATGGTGGTGCTTATCATCAATTCTTAGTCATACTAAATATTCTAAATATGTCTAACTTCATGCACCCACTCCATATACAATGCTACAACTTCAATCTTGTGGGGTGAAACAACTTCCTTTGACCTCTTTTCCACATGCTCTAAAATCATGTTATTTAGCAAGGGTATAATCCCTTCTATATTTAGGAGGCATAGGATCTCTGTCAATTCCTATACTTCAACCTCTCAGCTATCTTATTTTTTTTCAAGGTAGTAGCCTGCACCTCTAAATCTCTTGCCAATTGGAACTCTCCCTACAAGTTTTGGATAAAAATTATAGCTTGTTGTAAGAAATCCTTTTTATGAGAAAGATAAAGGTATGGGGTGGCCTAGGGTTCTAGTGGAGTGATGCACTTGATGCATCTTGGATCTCCATACTCAAGGTGTAACTCTAGGATTGGCATGATTGGCAACTATGTAGTATACCCACTATGAGTAGTGATTTATAATTTTGGAGGATCCTTATGGGACTCTTACTTATTTAAAGCCCACTTTTCCACTTTTGGCTTGAGACTTATCATGCTAGCACTTTTGTTGGCACCAAGATACCCTTGAGTCAGCTTCTTATATAGGTTTAGGCACTCTTCAATTGGATGTGGTCCTTGATAGTACCCACATGTTGGATGCTTGGGGTAGTTACATTGGTAATGCTCTATCAATCTACACTTGTAACATGACCTTGGTGGGAATGTTCCTCTACCTCATCCTCCCCCTCACCCTTGGGCACCTCACTATTTGTCATAGCTAGTAATTTTTTGACCATAGCCCTCTTTCCATTATTATGCCTACCCTCCAATTTTCATGGTCGCTTGTCTTGTACCCCTCTTCATGTTTTGGCACATTTTATCAATAACATGATAGTCTACCATTGTGTGGGTATAGACATCACAAAAATTGAAATAGATCATTGTGTTTACCTATCTTGGACACTGTAATAGTAGATAGTTGCATGAATCATGCAGCCTATGATAAAAATCACAATTTAGGAGTAAAGCTCACATGTTTATCTAAAGGCAATTGTTCCTATTATGCCCTTTTGTGTCATAATCAATACACCACAAACCACTAAAGGTTTTGTGCATTGATCTAATAATTACATTTTGTAGTTACAAAGACATAAACATAATTTATGCCCCCATGAATGGGATAATACCCATGTTTATTCTTTTGACTACCTCAACATAGAGAGCGGCCTTAAGCACTTCCTAAGGATTTATGAATGTCTTCATTAATAATTCTCTTTGAAAGAGGACTAGTAGACCCCCAAAAAACCACTTTGCATGTTGTAAGGGGTGAATATCATAGGTTATTTTAGATAATAGTGTTTTAAACCATGCATCATATAGGTGCATGCTCTTAGATAACCTTTGGCTGATTTCTTTTAGTGCAACTATGCTTTATTAATTAAACTCAGAGATATCAAATTCCTTCAAAAAGGACTCCTTTAGTATGTCATAATCCACCATTACTTGGTTCAAATCAAACTTTTGGTACCAAGTGTGTGCTCACTCAAATAATGTCATTGAAAATTGGGTAGCCTTGTGCTCTGACTGGGCGATTCCCTGAGCATGCTATTGGAGCTCACATTTGAGTATTTTCTCTATGACATTTTATATTCCATGATATTTTGGTAAGTTCATTTCCATCTCATAGTATATTTATTGAAGGGGTGGTGCTTATATCTAAGGTGATTAGCCCCTAGGGTTTATATTGGAGGTGCTCCTATAATTATTCTAATTCCTAGGTTGAGTGTTGACCTAGTTCTCCTTAGTGGTACCATGGAAATAGATGGTGTGGTAATACTTAATTACAATGTAAGACCACTCCCACTGGGCTATTTCCTAGTCAGCACAATAGACATATTTTAAACTAGGATGCTTGTGCCTATGTTTACACCTATGCCTATGCCCATGCTTTCACCTACTATTATTGAGGTACTCTCTATCAATTATTTGTATGGAATCACTTATTTGATCATAGGGTCTTGACTCAAATATTGAAGTTTTACAAAGTCCAAATTAATAATAGGGTCAATTATCATTATTTTATCTTATGGTGGGGGATCTAGTGCATGATCTTGCACTTTAGGTTCAAAGGGTGTAAGTGCTTTTAGCACATCCTCCATCACCTAGTCTTATAGGAACCCACTACATCTTACTCTCATCGATTGCTAAGCTCACTCCATAACTTCATCTTCTCTATCTTCATACTACTACAATTCAATGGATCCTTCCCCATGCCCTTCCCATTTTGTATAAGTCTTCTTAGTACTTATAGGTTATAGATCCTCTATTAACCTACACCTCCTTTTATTGTAATTCTACCTTCAAAGCTCTTGGGTAATCAAGCTACTAGTTCCTCTCCATTATAATTAACTTATGTTTCCCCTTCTTCCCTTTCTCTCTCACTCATACATGCACATAATATAGCTTGCCATTATCATGGTATCAAATCCATAATCCACTAGTATCTTCTTCAACTCTATGCTAAACTATCTTATAAATACACCCTTGGTTTGTGGAAGAACTCATGCTCTACTTCTTCAAGGCAAGAGTAGGTCGATACCACAAATTCTAAAATGTAGCTATTCATCACTCCACGTCACCACTTATCTATGGTGTGCATCCAAATGTCATTTATGTTCTCAAGCCTTTCCAAGAACTTGTTGGTCCACTTTAAGCACTGACCATAGCTCCATCTTCTTTAAGTGGAATATGCAACCTACCACCTATAGATGTGCTCAAGTAGTTTTCAAAAGAACACTTCATATAGAGGATCATATAGATAATTTTATGCCCACCGTCTTAGATTCTGACCTTAGTAGGTTGGATGCTTCTATGCAAAGTTATCCTCTACTTTCTCTAGATAGTGCTTGGTTTTCTTGAGTGAAAGGCACTACATCATTCTATTGCACCATTGTATAAAAAAAATTCAACATGGGTCCTATTAATGGAACCAAAATGTTATAAAATATTAGTCTCAAGTTGAGTAAGCATCCCTTAAGTAGGTCTAAATCTATTATTATTGACCCATTGGATTAGTTATGCACTTAACAAGTAGTCCATGTTTAATTCGTGCTTGGTGCAGCTAGGCAAAAGTCTTAAGGGGGTCAAGGGCTCACAACATTTAACACACTATTGTGTTGGCATCAATTTCACACAAGGTATAAGCCTTGTACACTCACCTAAAGTGTAATAGTGAAAGGATCAAGGCCCATCTTGGGATAGTTGGTACATGGTGTAGCTTGGTTAGGAAAGGTATTTAGTCATGGTCAAGATGTGCTCAAAATATATATCAACATGAGGCTATACTAGGTAAGGTGAATAGGCACATGCCTATTTGAGGGGTTTAATTCTACCCATGGTGGCACAACTCTCCATTAGGTCTGGTTACAATCTCTTCATAGTGCAATCCTTAAGGATAATGGGTTTAAGAACATCTAGGCATGGGAGAGGGTAGTGCTTAATTGCATATTAGTTCAATATTTTTTTGATGTTCATAAGTACCTTGAAGTTACTATATGATATATGGTCACCATTAGTAGCTTAAGGTAACCCTTAAAATTATAAATGATCTAAATTACATGAATTATTCTATTATGTTTACAAGATATAAACCAATTTTATCCATAAAATCTATACTCATTCCTATTAGATCAAATCCCAATATGGTTCAATATCATCCTTTAATTAATTTAGGGGTTTAACATAGAAAGTTCATAGTATAAAATAGAGCCTCATGCTCAACTCTAAATTACTAGTTCCCAGAGAATCACAAATGATCTTGGGTGATACACTATTAGTTTCTCATTGGATTCATAATAAAATCTAAAATAAGACATAATCTAGTTTCAATCCTCCAGAGCTTCACTATAATTTTGTTCTCCTCCTTTCACTTTGGCTCACATTTAGTTTTATAGGGGCAAAGGCATCTTTTTGCCATGGTAGAGGGGTGTGCATCAAGTGTTGAGGTGTCATTGGGAGTGATCATTCCACTTGCTCTATAACTCTACCACCTTTGTGTTCTATCCACCATGTGCAAGTACTTGATGAGCTTTTCCTATGAAACTAGGTTTTAAGCAACTACCTTACCAACTAGCACAAAATTTACCATATTTTTCTAGTTGGTATAAAAAACAAAAATGGGTAATCATTCTATATGATTGCCTTGCACTGAGGGTTTCCATGTTGGCATGGGTCCACCACTTGGAATAAAAAAGGGGACAACAACCATTTTAACACTTAGGTGATGTGGTGCCTTCTCATTTGGCTAGGCTCTCTAGGGCTCTAATAAATCTAACAAGTCCAAGGATTGGCCATTTTTACACATAGGTAATGTGGTGCCTTCTCATTTAGCTAGGCTCTAACATCTCTGACAAGTCCAAGGACTAGCCATTTTAATACTTATATGATGTACAACCTTCTCATTCAACTAAGATCTCCTAAGATCTAACATATCTGATAGGTCTAGGGATTGGTCATTTTGACACTTAGGTGATGTGGTACCTTTTCATTTGATCAAGATCTCTTAGGTTTTGACATATCTGATAGGTCTAGGGACTGGCCATTCTAACATTTAGGTGATGTATAACCTTCTCATTCGATTGGGTTCTCCTAGGATATGACATCTCTAACAGGACTAGAAAATGACCATTCTAACACTTTGTTGATGTGACACTTTATTATTAAGTCAGGCTCTCTCAATCTTTATGAAAATACATAACATACTATATATCAAAAAGATGTGTAATACATTTAATACTTACTCATCCCTTGCTACGAGTTTGATTTTTCATGAAGGGAAACAAGTTTGTTACTCTAGGAAAGAAATGAGACTCTCAAAACTTTCTTCAAAAATAGGCCTACAATGGTAACATCTTAATTCATGAAAAAACTAGTATAGCTTAGTTATATAAAAATAAATGAGATTTAATATTGCCTTAGGAAATTAGGGCAACAAATATTCTAAGGATATAAGTATGTGCTATCAAAAAGAACAAAATAAATGATCCTAAATCTATGATTCATGAGTTTTTTAGAGGGTTTCCCCATTTTGAAGAAAAGGGGGCATGTTGACCACACCAAGATCATTGCATCATAGACACATAGTGGATTCCATAGAATCTATATCTACTATGAACTATATTTAGTTATCAAGATCACCTAAACATGTTCCTATTACTTATACTTCAAATCAAAAATAAAGAATTTAGTGATGGGTTCCATGAACCCCTATTCTTTTAATTGTCTCTTCATGACCACATAATCTTATTATACATATGTAGAGTATTAAAAATCTTATAGTGCCAAATATTACACCTATACATGCTCCTTAGTAGTAACACTAATTTATTTCACTAGGTTACCAGTGGGGAGATACATATGAGCATCCTTTAAATGAGATTATATGATCTTAATTTCCATTCCAAAATTCCAAAAATACCAAAAAAAAAAAAACCAAAAATATTTTCATCATTTACATATTTTATTAGTTCCTTAGGATCTATGTTGTTAGTTACAAGTTGGTAAACAACATATAATTCCTCTCTATATACACATATGTTTCACACATCTTTAAAGTGTGATAAAGGCATACCCAGGTACATGATCTATGCACTTTCAAATGTTGAGACTTCCCTCTAATCATGTCATATGGACATTAGGGGCATCCACTTTTTGATAATGTTACACCTAGGTTATATTATTATATGATCATTTCCATTATCATGTTTTGATCTTATATACTTACACATGCCTTTATCCATGCTTAGATATTCCATATTGCACTCGATATGCTATGCACTTAGAATTTTTTACTAACACATATATCTAGGGAATAATATGATATTCTTATGATTTCATGATTTATTTTTTTGTACTTCCTTGAGTGTGTTCCTTGTGATTATATTGATTATTTAAACCTTTGAATATGCTCCATTCTTTGTGGCATCCATGCCTTTGTTCACTTACTTTGACATTTAAATATGCCATTTATTATTGTACAAATATTTCAATATGTCATTACTTTCTTTGTGAACATTTGAATAAGTCATGTCCCTTTTATTTTGTGGAATTTGAGCATGCCCCTTGTGTGAGGTCTCCTTGGACCATTATCTTCTGTTTTGATTTTGAGTGCTCTTTTATGTGTGATGATTACTTGTTTATATTTTATTATTACTATCTAGATGTTTCCATGATATATATCATGTATCTTAGGCTTTAATGTAATCACATTATGTATGCTTCAATGATATATTTACCTAGACATGTTTCTTCTATATGTTACATGATACATTCATAGATTATATAGTTATCTTATGATTTTGAGTTAAGATGACTACCAACTTCCTGTCAGCTCAAAAATTTGTGGGAATATTATTTGGGTCATGTAATAGAGGCATGAGCTCCACATTATTCACAATTTTAGATTCATTAGAGGCATGTTATGAAAACATGTTATCCACATTTAAATAGTTCTCATTTTAATATTTTAGTGGGGGCATGTCATGGGAACGTGTCTTCCACATTTGTAAAATTTAAAATTATCTAGATTACATAGCTTTAATATTTAGATACATATTTGTGTTCCACATTTATAAAATTGCAAATTATATATATTACATAGTTATAAGATTCATATACACATTTTTGGCAATATTATATACATTGGTACAATTAGTATACCTAGGTTTCAACTTGAAACATATGAGGTGCATATGCCATGCAAAGAGAAACTTTAATTATAAAATCAAAACAAATTTAATATTTCAAATAATTTTATGGACATTATCATACACCAAAATAGACTTTAATATATTGTTAAGTCAATATAGTATAATAGTTGGTTCAATTTTGGCAAGGTTGAGGTGATTAAATCACTCAATCTTACCAAGTTTATAGGATGGAATGATTATATCATCCACCCTCACCAAATTTTTAGTGTGATTTTTCTTAGATCACTCACACTCTCTAGGTTATAAGTATGATTGGGATGCACAGTTAAGCCAACCTCAACTACTGGGTGGAAACTCACCTTTTATCCAAGGTTGGGGGAAATTTTTCCTCCAATATATATATATATATATATATATATATATATATATGCACTTTTAAATTTTAAATTTTTCATAATCTTATTTTCAATGATTCATAATGAAACATATTTTAAAATCAAATTACCAAAAGGTAAGATGGTTGCATCGATACATAGGTTTACTCATAAAATTTATCACTTTACTTTAAAAAATTTCAAATGATTTTTATTTAAGAATATATGTATTTATTATATACTCTAACATGTTCTTGGTTACAGGTTAGTCATCAAAAAATCACTCAAGTTGGGCTCACACAAAGATAAGGTGTGTTATACACATCTAGGTATGCATTTATTTGCCTTTAAACTATAAAATTAATTACTAGATTAAAAGGAAAGAAAATTTAAATAATGTTGTTGCCTTCATCAACATGCCCCATTTTCAAACTAAAAATAGGGACCCTTTTTTCTTATCTGATCTTTTTCTATAGGGTTGTGATAGTCTATCTGATTGATCTTTTCCTAATTGGTAGTTTACTATATGCTAAGTTATAAATGACTGTTCATGCCCATTTCTAATGTGTTTGCATTTTTATCAATTCAATCAAAGTTTTCATGTATGAAAATTAATGTCTAACTTACAGGTTTATTTCAATCCTATGAAGTCTTATTACTTGATAAAATGTTTTAGTATTCACCCATTTGAATGTTTAAATTTAAAACTTAGCTTTATGTGAATGATTGGTTTCAATTCCTATATTAAATGATAGTTTCTTGCATAAAATTCATTTGGAAAAACTTGGTTTTTTTCAAAAATATTTATTTAACTAATTTTATTATTTTCTTGTAGGTTTTCAAAAGATTCTTGGGACCCTTAAATTCTTCCACATGTCCAAATATTTTTGGAAAAATGACTAAATATTTTTAAAATTCCTTGGGGCCCTGAGAAGATTGCACATGGCACCCTCTTAGAAGCCTAGGAAAATGTAGGATTGAAGGCATTAACAAAGGCTCAAAACTTTTGGGGCATTAAGGCATTAATCTAAAATTTTACGAGTTGATCAACATTGGCAAAGGCTCATAGCTCTGAGGCCCCAAGAAAATACCTCATGGAACCCTCCTAAAAAATTAAGAGCTCAGAGTGATTGAAAAATTAACTTGGGGGCTCAATCATTAACAATATTGACTTACAAAAACATAAAGATCCCAGGAGGTTGAGAAGAAGCCACATGGCCATGATAATGACAAAGTAAGATAGTAGAGTAAATCTTAAGGACACTGATAGACTACCAAGTATAAATTGGGACCTAATAGGTGAAGCTAAAATCCTAGCAAATGAAAATGAATACAAAGCCAAGGAAGGGCCATGTGGTAGTGGTGATGTCAAAAGATGAAGGGACTAATATTGATGGCCCATATATCCATCAAAACCATCAAAATCCAAGATGGGTCTATGCATTTGATTTGATATTAAAATCAAGTTAAAACAAATTAACATGATGATAAACCATGTAATTCAAGGTGTTGTTGTTGGCATAATGACAAAAATGGGGCATATTCAACTAAAATCATGAATAAGGCATGAATCATAGGCATGACATGCACATTGGGATTAAGCAGAAAACATAAGACAAATTTAGATTTATAGAGGCATGGTACCTAACTACATGAAACATGTCTAAATGAAAATACTAAATCAATCCTAATGACCCTATACTACTAGTATTCACTTTAATATTTAAAAGATCATGGTTGAGATGACATGTCTATTAGAGCCTCAACTAAAGCTTTCAATCACATTGATGATTGATTGTAATTTCCCTAGTAATGGGATGAATTTTAAACTACATAGATTGAATTATCTATATAAGATCCATGAATGCATTATAATATGGGTTATCTCCCTTAGATTAGAGTAGATTAGTGGATTAGATGCACTAGTTCCTTTTATTCTTAGAATTAGAGTAGTGGATTAGTTACTTATTTTCATGCATTTTCCTATTTTATAGATTAGTCCTTTTTGATTCAAGGATGTTTGAAAGCCTTGTTTTTAATACAAATAAGTACTAGATGAATCTATATTTGTTCATTGAATGAAACATCTTTATATAAAAGCATTGTTAGTTGATAGAATTAGCCTACACATGAAATATGGTGGCCATATTTTCCTCTTTTGCATTTATAATATCTCCATTAAACTCTTGCACCATCCTTTATCTGGAGTTGTACTTGGTCTAGCTCAGATAAGGACTAGTTTCTTCAAGGATTTATCAACTCAAGATGAACTAACCGACTCCATTAGAAAAAATATTCTTTCTTCTTTTCTTCCTACCCTTATTTATTTTGATTTTCTTATCATTTTTGTAGTTTAGTCTTCTATACAATTTTATTTTAATGTTTTATATTGATTACTCACTCTTTATATTGTTATTTATGCACTATTGAATCCATGCAATAAATATGTTTATTTGAATCAGTTATCTATTAATGGTTAAATATTTATATGTTAATTTTTAAGGCATAAAATATACATTTATAATGCATGTGATTAGTTTGAAATACTTTAAATGGGACCATTTAATTGTAATGGTGACAATAAGCTAATTGACTTACCCTACATACCAAGACCTTGGAGAGGTTTGTTCATAAAATATCCATCAATTATTTTGGTGCTAAAAGGAGAGCCTATAAGATTATTTCAAACTTTCCTTTTGTTTTAGATATTTTCTTAGTATTCAAATGGCCTTTGCTTGTATAGGAAGACATATCTATCATATGAATGTTCTAAGACCTTCCCATGACTTGTCCAATAACCCCCCATAATTTCTATGAAAATTATATCCATGGTGGGGTCAAGACTGCTAAGGAACACATCTAGGATTTTAAAGAATCCATTATTAGAAGGCAAATTCACCATGAGGATGTGGATTTTCATCTATTCCCCTATTCATTTGATCAAACACCCTATTATTGGAACCTTGGTCTACTAGAAGAATGGATCACCTCATGGGCCATATTTGAGAATATATTACTTAACCATTTTAGTGTGCACATTAACCCTTCTATATTATTTTATCAATTTTCCATAGCCTATAGAGAGATTACCGAGCCAACTAGTGCATTCAACCATAGATTCCATCAGTTATATACTATGTTGAAATATTCTTTCCTACAAATAAAGAATGCAATTATAGTAGTTTACCTCAATACTTTAGATATTTGAATGATATGTTCATTACAATAAACTTAGTTTCCCTCATATCTTTAGATTAGACTTACGAAGAGGCTTACACAATAGATAAATAGTCAATTCCTTATGGATATGTCACATGCTCAACTTTATTATCCATTAGGAAAATAGAGGGTCTATCCCCAAGGTCCTTTAAGCTACATGCTTAAAAATTAGCCCATGGTTCATCACGTGCCATACTACGTAATTCCTGAAGCTTATAACTAGATTAATCTTCCTCTAAAAAATGAGAACCCTATTGTTTTTTTTTAATGCATATGATTATATTAATTAAATATATGATTAGAATTTAGTTTTACCTTGTGATTATAGTCAAGTTTATTTTTATAATTAAATTTATTTCCATTTATTGTAGGAGAACCATAGATAATACCTAACCCAAGCTACAAGGATGCATTCTCAAATGAATAATTGGGAGTCTATGAATATGGATGTAGAGATAGGGTTGAGATGTTCATGCACATTGATAATATTAAATATTACAAACATGATCCATTATTTGAAGTCTATGGTAGTGATGATGAGTAGTGAAATGGTGAAGTTGCATTGGAGGCTGAAAGCAACCTAATCGCTGAGAAGCAAGTGGATGGAGGATTGATTACCTAAGAAGAATAATTAAAATCCTCTTGTGATTAGTTAAAGAAATAATTTTAAGGACTATAAGATCTATATGTGGAAGATTTATGTTATGCATCTAAAGCATCCTTCCCCTCTGCCACCTCTAGCCCTACATTCAACAAACTAATGCAAGATGGTCAATAATTCAATGGTGCCAAGAAGAGGAAAACCAAGAATAAGGGGGATGTGTATTTCAGGAAAATGAGTTAGATGATCTTGAATTATATGATCCCTCTCCTTATCTCATCTCTAGTTTCAAATCAATTTAAAATTAATCATGTGTTCTTCCCAATAGTAGAGGTGGTTAGGCTTGAAATGGGAAGTCATGAAGATAATGGTCTGGATGAAGAAATCATACAAATGGGGATACAAGCTAAGAGCAATCTAATTTATCCTATATTATTACATACCTTAACCACTAATTATAAGTTTATAAGTTATTTTATATGGGAAGAACCTGAGTTAATTCCATGCCTTAATGATAAAAATGAAAAAGAGGATGCTATGTAGGCATCCATCCACATCCATGATTAGCCACCAACTGATTCATCTATTGGATACAACAAAGAGGAATACCATACAAAGTTGGATGCTTAGTTATTTCTGGTATGTAATAATACACATCCCTTCCCCTTATAAAATTCCATCCTTCATTATTTCTACAATCTAGATACAAACATAATGCATAATTTTACAGTCCTAGTTCACTTGAATTTCATGAAAATAACATAGACAAATATTAATGAGATAATTTCCACAAACATAGAGGATAACATATAATAAAGTAATATTATCCTTTTACCCACTCAAAATCCTAAAAATAAACATGTGTCTGACTAGTTTCAAGCATGCATATGCTTGAAAACCTATGTGAATAGTTTTTCTTTTCCTTTCTTTTTTTATTTTTTATTTTTTATTTCACATCCCTTATTATTAGTTTATTTTACATTTATTGTTTTATTTTATCTATTCTTTCTATTTTTACCTTGAGGTTCCCATGTTAATCAAATAAATGAAATGAAATAAATACTGGTAAGTAAATAACATGGGTTGTACTCAAGGCATAAAATTTAATCTCTTTTGAAAACTTACATAAAACTATCATGATTAAGTTATGAATTTTAAAATTTATAAACACCAATGATTAAAAATAGAATGTGTGGATTTAGAAAGGTTTGTTTTATCATTTAAATCCATCTATACACTTAATTAAATCATTTAAAGAAAATGCAACATTATCCTTTTTTGGGTTTATCTTAAATGATCTTAACCTTTCTGATTTTCCCTAAACCCATGGATTGGTCCCCAAACCTCCACATATATAAAAATTGGTGGAGGTTACTAAGATAACCCTTTCAAAGAAGATTTTTATATTTTGCATTTTTCTCAATTATCTTAAATGATCTTAACCTTTCTGATTTTCCCTAAACCCATGGATTGGTCCCCAAACCTCCACATATATAAAAATTAAACTCTCCTTTTAAAATAATTGAGAAAAATGAAAAATATAAAAATATTCTTTGAAAGGGTTATCTTAGTAACCTCCACCATAAGCTTTCTGGATTGGTTGGTAGTGGATCAAGGCCTTATGAAGGGACTAGAAGTATCTCTATCATTGTTATAAATATATGGCTAGCACTAGAACAATGCCCACACTATTAACCCCATGCCAAATAACTATCTTTTTCTTTTCAGAAATTTTGATCATTTATAAAATTTTGAAATATTGTGAGTGCCTGTAAACAAAATGAATTAATAATTTAGTCACACACATGAATCATATTTGGTAGGATTATAGATAAGTATGCCACATATTGAGGTAAACATTAGTGTTTATATTATTCTAATTCTATCTCAAGTAATCATTTGTAACTAATGCTTGTTGTTTGGATGTAAGAACTAGAGATTCTGGGTATATTTAGATACTTAGGAATATCTATTAGTATGAGTCACCATTTATTGTTTCATTCACCAATTTGCCCCATTTTAAAATTGAAAAGGGGACCCTCTTTCCTTATCTAATATTTTTATATAGGGTTGTGATGGTTTGTCTAATTTAGATCTTCCTAATTGGTAGTTTACTAGATGTTAAGTTACAAATGACCATTTGTACTCATTTTTAATGCCTTTGCATTTTGCTTAAATTAGTTTTATCTTTCATCTATGAACATTAATTTCTAACTTGTAGGTTTATTTTAAGCCTATGAAGTCTTATTCTTTGAAAAAATGCTTCAATATTCACCCATTTTAATATATGAGCTTAAAAATTAATTTTATACAGATGTTTAGTTTTAATTCTTATATTAAATGACTATTTATTACATAACATTTGCTTCATAAAACTTAGTTTTTTGAAAAACTTAGTTGATTTTCTTATTTTCTCATAGGCTTTCAAAAGATTCCTGAGACCTATAGATTCTTCCACATGTCTAAACCTTATTGACACACAACTTGGGAGCCAAACATTTTTGAAAAAATGATTAAGTATTTTTAAAAAGCCTTGGGGCCCTGAGAAGATGCCACATGGCACCCTTATATAAGCTTAGGATCATGGATGATTGTTGGAATTAACAAATTCTTGAAACCTCAAAACCTCAATACCTTAGGGGAATTAAGGAATTAAACAAAAATACTAAGAGATTATTAAGAATGGAAAAGGCTTATGGTCCTAAATCCCAGAGAATACACCATGTGGCACCCTCCTAAAATCCCAAGAGCTCAGAGTGATTATAACATTAACCTGGGAACTTAGGGCATTAAAAATATTGACCCACCAAATCATAAATAACCTACAAGGATGAAAAGAATCCACATGTCCATGATAATGATAAAGGTAGATAATGGAGTAAATATCAAATACATTGAAAGAATACAAAGTGGCAAAGTGGGACCCAATGGGTAAAGCCAAAATCCTAAAAAATTAAATAGAATACGAAGCTAAGGAAGGGCCATGTGATAGTGGTGATGTCATAAGATGAAGGGACTAAGATTGATGGCCCATCTAGCCATCAAAACTATCAAAATACAAGATGTGACTATGCATTTGATTCAACAATAAAATAAAGTTACAACTTAAAAATATGATGATAAACCACGAAATTTAAGGCATTATAGTTGGCACGATGATTAAAAGGGGGAATATTCTACTAAAATCATAAATAAGGCATGAATCATGGGTGTTTTGTGCACATTAGAATCAAGTGAAGAAAATAAGTCAAATTTAGCCTTCAAGAGGCATGGTGCCTAACTACATGTAACACATCTAAATGGGAATCTTAAAGCAATCTAAATGACCCTCTTCAACCATATTTAAATTTAGTATTTTCAAGATCATGGTTGAGCTAACATGTCTATTAGAGCCTCAAATGTACCTTCCAATCACATTGATGATTTCTTGTAACTACCCCAATAATGTTATGAATTTGAAATTACATAGATTGAATTGTCTATACAATACCAAAGATTACATTGTAATAAGGTTTAGTTCCCTTAGATTATCTTTGATTAGTAGACCAAATGGGTTGGCTCCTTTTAGTCTTAGCATTAGAGTAGTTGAAAAGTCACTTATAATCATTTATTTTACTATTTTCTAGATTATTCCTTTTTGATTCAAGATTATTTGGAAGACATGTTTGTAATCCAAATGATTATTGGATGAATATATATTTTCTCATAAAATGAAACATCTTTATATAAAAGCATTGTCAATTGATAGACTAGGCCTATGTATGAAATATGATGTCCCTATTTTCCTCTTTTGCATCACTATTATCTCCCTCAGACTCTTGCACCATCCTTTAAGCTTTAGCTAGAGATGTGCTAGGTTTGGCTCAACTAAGGACTCATTTCCTCAATGATTGTTCTACTCAAGAGGAACTGACCAAATCCATTAGAAATTAAACTCTTTATTCATTTTTCCCTACCCTTATTTCATTTGATTTTCTTATTGGTTTTGTAGTTTGGTCTTCTATGCAATCTTCTCTTAATGAAACAATGCCTTAGGGTTAACTAGAGTTAGGTTTTTCTTAACTCAACTTCAAAATTAAAAGAACATTAATGATCCCTAACTAAATGTTTCACTTAAGATAACTAAAATATTAACCATAAGGTTTAAGTGTGATTCATTTAGCTAGTGATCAATATTATGCATGCTAATTTGCTTTCATAATTTTAACCATATAAAGAATAATAATTATCCAAGATAATAATTCAGTGACTATTGATTATGTAATTAAATAAGTATAGATAAATTATAGCCAACTATTATTGTGTTACACTTTACATCATATAGTATAAATATATAATAATACATATCTAAATAATTAGATTACAATAATATAATGTTCCATAGAACATATGAGTCCCATTAAACTAATTAATATCCAAAAATAGTCTTGAGTTAAGCCTCTATCAATTAACTACTGAAAGGGGAGGGAAAGTATCATTTAAGTGTTTTCCCACACCAACCATACACCATTGATCCCCTTCACAATCTCCCAACAAGGGAATGGCCCTCCCTTCATAGATGGGCATATAATGATAGTGTAAGAATTGAGAAAGTCAACTTGAAATCTATGTGTTGTATAATAAATATCACATGAAACATATCATAAAGAAATATGTTCTAACATGATATCATGTAGTACGTGCAAACTAAATCAAATAGGTTAGATGACAATGTTCAAACCATGCACATTACTTTGGCCTAAGTTCTAATATAGTTTTATAGATATCAAGATCAATCAAGTTCACACACATAACTCATTTGAACAACTCAAATCTACCTATTTGTCACTAGGTAAGTAAGTGAAATCTGTTACACCTACTTATTTAATGTCAATAATACTAGTTAAGCATGTTAATGCCAAATTCCATACATGTAAAACACATAAAGATTACATAATGAATGTCATAACATGTAAAAATACAAGAACATCATAATCTTTCTTATTCATCCTTTTAAATATCTATATACTTATAATTCAGATAATGGATAATTAATTAATCTTTATTAATCATACAACTAATTCTATATTTAAAAAACATTGCTAAATATTTAATTCACAATTAGAATTTTATGATTAGTTTTTAAACCAATTTTTTTATTAGGTAAAATTTCATATAAAATACCAGTCTCAATCACAAGGAAAACTATCCCTATGATAATCAAATACTCCTTCAAAATTTTCTTATAAAATTCTAATAAAACTACTATTAAGTATTTACATAGAAATTACTAATATTTCCTCATGTTTATTTAAGAGAACTAAATCCCAAACATTTAAACCTAAATAAAATCAACATATTTTTGATAAAACATATATCATACCAAATAAATCATTTGATCATGAATATTTGATTTACTAAAATAATAGAACTGACCACACACGTGCACGCGCACGCACGCACTCACACACACACACACACACACACACACACACACTTGTATATATAGATATATATGAAATACATAGACAATATAATAATATTTTTATTCAACTAATACCATAAGAGTAACTAGTTTGAATTTTGTTCCATGAAATAAAATACAATTTCATATATTCATGATATATCTAATAGCTAAAAGCCCAACTATTTATATTTGGTATTTTATCTATTTAAACACTTAAGCATTTACAGACATTTCAATCACATAAAGATTTATAACAAGCACAATTTTGTCTCAAACACTTCATAACCAACAATTGAAACATAATATAATCAAACCATAATCCAAAAAATAGATAATAAATATATTAAAAAACATAGACCCAATCTAAGTCTCCTAATAACCATAAAATAGATCTGTATATAAGGTTCAAATTATTTATGAATATCAAAACCAATAATCTATTCCTTGTCCCTACTTGAATATACTATATCTATCCTTGAACCATATAAATCAAACCCTCATTCAATATTATATAGTTTAAATAGTTATACACTTTATATATATATATATATATATATATATATATATGCATACATACATACATACATACATGTGTGTATGTGTGTGTGTGTATATATATGTATGTATTTATGTAATGTATGTATGTATATATAGTCCTCCATCATATCTCAATTCCCATATATCTAATAATTGTTTAAAATTGAAACCCTTGTTCCATATCTATATGTTAAACAATCATCCACATATGCCTTCATTAAAAATATACACAGTCATATAACAAGACAAGATCAAGATTCATTCAACACAATCAATTAAATATTTCAAAAAATTAATAATATTCTTCCACACCCACATTTATAGATTTTGTCTATTGGGTTAAGGGTTTATTCATATTTAAATTTGTGGACAGGTCAAACCTATCCCTAGGGTCACATATGAATGACCTGAATATATGTTTATATATTTAAACATCAAACCCTATCACTATAAGTGAATACCCAAATAATATTTATGCATAAACATTTGATAGGTGAAGTATTTTGATATGAATAAATTGTCATACATAAATCCTATAATTTCATGAAATCCTAATTTATTTCTTGGGTTTCTTTGAACAATATTTCAATAATAAAAATGCATACACAATTGAATCACATGGAGGGTTTTATTCTTAAAATTTTTTGATACCAAGAAATGCACATATAGATGGAATCCAAATGGAGGGAAAAAGGGTTTGATATGTGCTTGGCCCTCTAGATGGGTCATACCCATCCCTAGGGTTAAGCATATATAACCCATTATTGATTATGATATTGCTATTAGGATTCAACTATGTAGTTTTCTATGTCAAACTCATTGACCCATGTTTATTGAGTAGTGACTCACATAAACCCATCTCTCATGAGATTGAATGGTCCCCTAAGCACTCATTACATCTAGGTGATGCTCATAGGGGTGAATCTTTGGGCCTTCATAGGAAGTCAGCCATCCCAATACTACTCCAATTCAAGCATGCTTAACCATGGATTTTCCTCCAAGGTTAAGCCCACTTAGCTTGCTACCCTATTTGCAAAACCTCTAGCAAGTGTTGTGCCTTATGAATCATTCATTAAAGAGCCCCTTAAGCTCATAAATTTTTAAAACTCATCAACTTGTTATTCATTTATTAAAAAAAATAGCTTCTACATAACCCATCAAAATCCATCAACGACCTCAATAATGCATTCTCAGAATCATTTAAGAAAGAAAACTATAGAAATTATACAATAGACCCTACCCCAGTCACAATTTCTAGGTAAGGACCAAATTTTCCAAAAATTCTTTTGCCTTTTGAGTTCTTTTTTATATTTACACTATACCACCTCCATGATTCATGACTCCCATTTTTCTCCATCCATTTCTAACTGGTATGCCAAAATTTCTAGCATGAATTTTTTTACAAAAATCTCCATAGTTCTAATTAACCAGTCAAAACCCATAATGACTATGCCATGCAACCAAACCAAAGTCTATGTGTTTACATAATGAATCGAAGAGTCTCAAATAAGCTTCACAAAATAACCCCATATTCCCCCAAATATTCTAAATATAATAATCATTTTAAACATTATAACCCAAATGATAGTCATTAACTCTATCACATATTGACATATTACCATGTAAAATGAAATGATTTGAAAGTCTATTAACTTTATATGATAATCATGCCTTTGAAAAAATTTAATATATGACTTCAACCATGTAACATTCATATACCTTGAATAAAGCCTTTGATCCCTAAACATGCAATAAAATTTATGCCTCAAGTAAACAATACACCTCATTTAGATTTCAAAACCTTTATAAGATTCAATATGCTTAAGGTTAAAAGCCTTGTCAATAACTCAAACAAGTCATTTTTAATTATAAAAATGAATTTCACCAATTTAAAACATGTCCTTGGGTTTATTTAAAACCCATATAGTAAGTAATATGTTCTATAACAACATGTTTATCAATCCACATATATTGTTATTACACTACTAAAATCAAATACAGCTAGCTAAAAGTGAAATCCATGTCAAGATAGTAAAATTAGACTTCACATCATAGAAAAACAATAAAGGACTTCTAAAACACAAGTTATGACAACTATACATATATATGAAGTAAAATAACTAAAGCATTTTAATTTACATCTGCCATAACATGTCTAAATCATTCAACCCACATGGTACACAATTGTAGATAATAGAGTAAAATAAACATATAAGAATTCAAATATCATATATGCAAACACACTATGAGGGTTAGAGTAATATGATAATTAATCACATCCAAATTCATAAAACACATTAGTAACCAAAAGCATGATGCAAGTAATATTAACCAACTAGCAATTAACAAACACATTCTATTTTATGTGGTGTGTGTTGGGTTTTCCATTTCATTTTATCCTTCCCCACATGTGTCCATCTACATCATCCTCTCTAATGATATCCTCCCTCAATCATAGTCAATAGGGTGGAATCCATCCTACATCCACCTCAGTATAAATGAATAGTGGTTAGACCATATCATGTAAAAATCATAATAAATTGTTGTAACATAATATAATGCATAATCATGATTAAAATATACCATAACAGAATACAACCAGTGAACTAACAATTAACTATCATAATTTTAAGTAATAAATATTATCCATAATTATCATACCACTAATTCTAGTTACTTAACACATCAAGTAAACCAATCACTAACCATGGAATTAGTAATAATAAGTCTAGAGAAAAATTGGGATGTAACATCCTCCCCCCTAAAGCTATTCATCATCTCAATGACACTTATTTCAACAATTTTTTTGAAATGAAATAATGTTTAGTAGAAAATATATATAATATATAACAAATTACTAAGTAAACAAATGAGAAAACAAATTATGAAACACTTCATAATCTTCCCAAGTATCACTATATTTAGAATGTTGGTCCCACTAGACATTACACTATGACACTTATCTGTTACACAAAGTAAGTTGTGAGTGGAAATTATTCTAACTAGTTCTAATATGATCACCCTAGGATCTAGAACCTATAAATCATTATAGTCCAACACATGGGAAGGATCAACAACATAATTTTTAAGATAGGACACATGGAAAACATTATGTATAAGTGCTAAATATGGTAACAAAACAAGCTTACATGCCAAAAGATTAAAAAATTCTAAGACCTTGAAGGGTCCCACATATCTAAGATATAATTTAGATGGTTTTTAAATTTTGATCAAGCTTTTTTGAGGTTTAACCCAAAGAAACACTTTGTGTCCTACTAAAAACTACCTTTTTGTTTTTTTCAAGTCAGTGTAGCTATTCTGACTATCATTAGCTTTAGCCAACCTTTGTCTTATTAACTTAACCTACTTTTCCATTTCAAAAAATCATATTTGGACCAAAATACTACCATATCTTCTAACCTATCCTAGTTTATTAGTGTTGTACACCTTCCATAAAATGCATCAAATAAAGCTATTTTCAATGCTAATTGATATGAATTTTTTTAGGAAAACTCAACCTATGGAAGGTAGTCTTACCACATTTACTATTGATCCATGTAATATATCCTTAGAAGATCTTATAACACCTAATTTACCCTCTCTATTTATCCATATATTTATAAATGGTACATTATACTAAAGTTTAACTGAGTAACCAAAGGAATTGAGAGTCAACTAGAATCTATAATTCATTATAGGGTCCCTATCCAAAATAATATTTTTCAAAAACCTTTGAAACCTATAAACTTATTTCACAAACCTATTCATAATCATAGGTGTATAATTTGAAATGTTACTAGGAAAGAAGTGATATACCTTCATGACTTTATCAACAACCACAAATATCATGTCATGTTAGTTCTTAGACATCAATAACCCTTGGAAAAAGTCCATACTAATAATCCACCACTTCCATTCTAGTATGGTATGAATGCATATCAACCTAGTAGTATGCACATGCTTAGCCTTACCTCATAGATATAATAAAAATAGATAAATAAAGTCAATTGTATCTTTCTTAATTACTTTCCATAAATATAATGGCTTTAACTCTACTAAGAGCTTAGTCATACCTAGATGTCCCAAATAAATAACATTGTGTAGTTCTTTGAGTAATACACTCCTAAAATTATCCTTATCTAAAACATAAATCCATCCTTTTTACCTTAATAAATCTTCATCCTTGAATTTTCATCCTTCATACATAGGATCCTGAGCATTTTGAGACAATGTAATATTTACCTATTCATAAAATTCATCTCCTAGAGATAATTTCACCACTTGATCATGAAAGTTACTTCTAATAGTAGCCAAATCTACTATATACCTTTTATGATTAAGGGAATCCATAACCCCATTTTCCTTTCCTTTAATGTAGTTAATATCAAAGTCATAATATGACAAGAAATCTAACCATCATCTATGACATGCATTCGAGTTAGGTTGGGTGAATATATAATTGTGCCCCAAGATATCAGTCTTGAGCTCAAATAGTTTCCCCAATTTATAATGCTTCTAAACGCATAAGGTATGAATAATTGTATCCAATTTTAGATCATGTAGGGCATAATTTGCCTCATATGGTTTCAAATTTTTAAACTCATAAGCTATAATAGAACCTTCTTGCATGAGAACTCCTCCAAAGCCATCTATTGTAGCATCAATTATTACTAATAATTGACCATTTTGGATCGATAAATATCAACACTAGTGTCAAGTTAAGTCTTCTTTTTAGCTTGTAAAAAGCTTCCTCACACTTTACTAACCACACAAACATCTAAGTTTTCACTAAAGAGAAGTAATCAAATTTGATATCTTAGAAATGTTTGGAAAAAAATTCCTATAATATCCCACCAAACCCATAAAAATACTAAATTCATGGAATTTTTTAGGTGTTATCCATCCCATAATGGATTTAATCTTCAAAGGATCTACAAATATTCCTTCTATAGATATAATGTGCCTAAGGTACTATAACATTTTTTGAAAGAAGGCACACTTTGACAACTCCCCAAAAGTTTATTCTTTCACAACTGTTGTAGAACCAAATTCAAATGCTTTAGATTTTCCTCCTTATATTGAGAATCATCTAAAAATACTAACACAAAATGATCTAGATAATCTCTAAACACACTATTCATGATAGTCATAAATGTTGCTAGTACATTTGTTAGCCCAAAAGGAAGAACTACAAACTCCTAATGCATGTATCAAGTTTTGAAGGCTATTTTTTTAATGTCTTCCTCATTAATCCATAACTAATGATATCATGCTTAAAGATAAATCTTTGAGAAAATTGATGACCCATGCATTTGATCAAAAATATCATCAATGTAAGGTAAAGGATACCTATTTTTTATCATTTCCTTATTCAACATCTTGTAATTAATACATAGGTTAAGGGTTCCACAATTCTTCTTAATGAACATAACTAGTGCACCCCATGATGACAAACTTGGTCGAATCAACCCTATAGACAATAGATCTTGAAGTTGAGCCTTTAATTACACTAACTTAGTTGTCATCATTCTATTGGGTGATTTATACTATGGTTCAGAACCTAGAATGATGTCAATTGAGAAATAAAATTCTCTCTTAGGGGATAAACTTGATAATTATTTAGGAAAAACATCTCAAAAATACTTGAGAAGAGGATAATATTCAATATAAGTCTCTTTTGTTTCCTCCATCTCATTTATTTTTACATCAAATGCTTACCACACTTTACTTTGAAATTTATTCAATTTAATTTCATAAATCTACCTAATCTTAAAATCCATCTTTTCTCCCTAAATTTGGGTTTGATTACCCAAATCATCTAGACATTCAACCCTTTTGATTAGACAATCTACTTTAGCTTTATGTTGAGCGAACTAGTTTACTCTTAGGATCACATTATATAACCCAAAAGGACTTGAAAATAGATCCAATATCATAGTGAATTTAGGTAGTTTTATCTTAAATTTAACCAAGAATTTTTCAACCTTAACCTTAGATTCATTCCCGTATTGAACCAACCATGCATTTTACATAACACTAGCTTTAATAGATAACTTATTAAGCATACTATAATCAATAAAATATTTAGTATCTATAGTGTTAATCAAAATTAAAATTTATTAACCAAATAAAGTACCTGATAGCTCAATAGGATAATCTTGAAACTTAGCTTGATAATCATCAACAATTGTATGAATCCTTTGCTAGAAATATCCCTACTATAGATAAGATCCCTTATTCTCACCATCTGATTTACCCTAAGTACATTCCCTATCATAATGATCACATCTAAAGATGAAGCATCCACTAAGTGGTCCTTTAATTTTAGATTATTCATTTCCTCTAAAACCATTACTTGGTTTCCTATTCTCTGAATAACTACTAAACATGGAATTATAATTCTTTAACTAGTTTCTAAATTTTCCATTCCTCTTCCAATTCTTCTTTTTGAAAGTCATTTTGAGACCAACTAAATTTTCTTGATTTTATCTCTATACATTTTCAAAGACTTTATCCATAGTATATGGACCATACACATCCACTTCACACCTAATTTGGGGCTTTAATCCCATAATGAATTTCCTGATGAAAAACCTCTCATCTGCTTGATACTCTAAAACATACTTTAGGATATTAGTTAATTGATCCCATTAATCATTCATTAAAATGTATCCCTACTTTAAATATTGAAAATTTGTTAGCTTCTGATCAAAATAGAGTTGGGGGAACCATCTTGATATGAATAAGGTCTTGAATTGTTCCCATGTGGTGGTGGTAAAGTCAAGGTTTATCTCTAATTTCTTGTTCACCCAGCACATAACTACTTCACCAAAAAATTGATAAGCTCCCAAAACTAATTTTGTAACCTCAAAGTCATTTTGAACCTTGAAACATTTTTACATCTCAATTATCCATTATTTATCTCTATTTCCCAAAATGGTTCCATCAAAATTGGGTGGATTAACCTTCTTCATGTCTCGTGCAAGCTTAATAATAACACATGCTCTCACAATTGAGTTACCTCCTATTTCCTAAGATCTCGAGGAAATTTTTGATTAGTAGGATATCTTCAAGTTTATTTTAAATGTTTTCTTCAACATGACCATGAACTTCCTATTCAAGATCAACTATATGGTCCCTAGTCTCATTCATGGCTTTAAGAATCTGATCAAGCTTGGAATCTTGTTCAGTGGAATGCTAATTTGGGTCAATTAGAGGGTTAAAATTATTAAGATTTGATGTAACCTCACCATATATCCTTTGATGTTACATTATTATTTTTTAATAAATAATAATAAGAATATGTGATCAGACTCATTAAGTTCAAGAGTTTGAGCGTCATCTCTGACACCACAATGAAATAACCCCTTAGGGTTCATTAGACTTAGGTTAATTTTTTTTTAAAACTCAAATTCAAAATTAATGATCCCTAACTAAATACATCATTTAAGATAACTAAAATATTAACCATAAGGTTTAAGTGTGATTCATTTAACTAGTGATCAATATTATACATGTTGATTTGCTTTCATAATTTAAAACATATAAAGAATAATAATTATCCAAGATAATAATTTAACCACTAATAATTATGTAATTCAATAAGTAAAAAAAAATAACATCCAACTTTTTTTGTGTTATAATCTATATCAGATAGTATAACTATATAATAATACATATATGAATAATCATATTATACTAATATAATGTTCCACAAAACATACGAGTCCCACTTAACTCATTAATATTTAAAAATAATCCTAAGTAAAGCCTCCATTGGTTGACTAATGGAAGGGGATGGAGACTATAATTTGAGTAATTTTCCACACTAACCATAGACCATCAATCCCCTGTATAATCTCCCAATAAGTGAATGGCCCACTCTTCATGGATGGGTAGATAATGATAGTGTAAAAATCGAGAAAGTGAACTAGAAACCCATGTGTTATAAGATAACTATCACAAGAAACATGTCAGAAATAAATAATTTCTATCATGATATCATGCAATACATGAAAACAAAATCAAATAGGTGAGATGACAATGTTCAAATCATAAATATTATTTTGGCCAAAGTTTTAATATAGTTTTCTAGATCTCAAGATTAGTCAAGTTCACACACACAACTCATTTTAAAAACTCAAATATGCCTATTAATGGCACTGAATAAGTAAGTGAAATATATTACACCTACTTATTTAATGTCAATAATACCAATTAAACATATTATTGCCCAATTTCATAGATTTCAAACACACAAAGATTACGTAATTAATGGCATAACATGTATAAATATAAGAACATCATAATCTCTTATTCATACTTATAAACATTTATATACTTATAATTCAATTAATTGATAATTAATGAACCTTTATTAATCATACAACTAATTTCATATTAAAAAAATTGTGCTAAATATTTAATTCACAATCAAAATTTTATGATTAGTTTTTAAACCAATTTTATACCTAGGTACAATTATATATAAAATACTAATCTCAATCACAAGGAAAATTTTGTCCCTATGATAGTCAAATACTCCTTCAGAATTTCCTCATAAAATTCCATTAAAACTACTATTAAGAATTTACATGGAAATTACTAATATTTAAATAGTGTTTTAAGTTTAAATAAACATCATGTTTATTTAAGATAACTAAAACCCAAACTTTTATTACTAAATAAAATAAACATATACCTGATAAAGCATATATCATACCAAATAAATCATTCAGTCATGCATAGTCACTTTACTAAAATAAGAGAATTGACTACACACTTGTGTGTGTGTGTGTGTGTGTGTGTGTGTGTGTGTGTGTGTGTGTGTGTGTGTGTGTGTGTGTGTGTGTGTGTGTGTGTGTGTGTGTGTGTGTGTGTGTGTGTGTGTGTGTGTGTGTGTGTGTGTGTGTGTGTGTGTGTGTGTGTGTGTGTGTGTCTATGTATGTCTGTTTGTATGTATGTATGTATGTATTTACACACACACACACACACACACACACACACACACACACACTTGTATATATAAATATATATGAAATACATAGGCAATATAATCATTTTTTTATTCAAATACTACCATAAGAATAGCTAATCTAAATTTTGTTCCATGAAATAAAATACAATTTCATATATTAATGATCTATCTAATAGCTACAATCCTAACTATTTATAGTCGATCCTCTAGCTATTTAAATGCTTAATAATTTATAGACATTCAATCATATAAAGATTTATAAAAATCAAATTTCCATATCAAACATTTCATAACAAATAATTGAAACATCATTTAATTGAACCATAAACTAAATACTTATTTCAAATGTTCATGCCTCCATAATCCAAAAAAATACATAATAAATATATTAACAAACACATACCCAATCTAAGTCTCCTAATAGCCATAAAATGGAGATATATATAAATTTTAAAGTATTTATGAATATTAGAACTAATACTCAATTCTTTATCCCTATCTGAATATAATGTATCTATCCTTGAACCATCTAAATCACACCCTCATTCAATATTATATAGTTCAAACACCTATATATATTATCAACTTTATATGTTCCTCCATCAC
The DNA here is from genome assembly GCA_037957365.1 of Torreya grandis. NCBI lineage: Eukaryota > Viridiplantae > Streptophyta > Pinopsida > Cupressales > Taxaceae > Torreya > Torreya grandis. Next base: position 1,711,334 of record JARHVA010003462.1, on the reverse strand, counting down.
ATCCCAATTCTCATATATCTAAGAAATGTTTAAAATCAAAACCTTTGTTCCATATATATACATTAAATAGTCATCCAAAATATGCCCTCATTAAAAATATACATAGTCATCTAACAATATAGGATCAAGATTCATTCAACATACTCAATTAAACATTTCAACACATAATAATAGTCACTTTCACATCCACATTTCCAGCCATTGTCTATTGGGTTAATGGTTCATTCATATTTGACCCTGTGAATGGGTCAAACCCATCCCTAGGGTCACAAATAAATGACCTAAATATATTTTTATATATGTAAACATCAAACCATATCACTACAATAAAATAACCAAATAATATTTATGCACAAACATTTGAAAAGTGAAGTATTTTGATATGAATAAACTATCATACACAAATCCTAAAATTTCTTGAAATCTTAATTTATTTCCTAGGTTTATTTCAAAAATATTTCCATAATAAAAATCCATACACAAATAAATCACATGGAGGGTTTTAATCTTCATAATTTTTGATACCAAAGAATTCACATAAAATTGGAATCTAATGGAGATAAAAAAATGTTTGATATGTGCTCAGTCCTCTAGATGGGCCAGACCCATCCATAGGGTTAAGCACACATAAATCATTATTCATTTTTTTTTTAAACAAAATATATTCTCCATAAACCATAAAAATCCATCAATGTCCTCAATAATGCATTATCAAAATCATTTAAGAAATAAAAACCAGAGAAATTATAGAATAGACCCTACCTCTGTCATAGTTTCTAGGTAAGGAGCAAATTATCCAAAACTTCTTTTACCTTTTGATCTCTCCTTATTTTATATATTTACACTATACATCCTCCATGATTCATGTCTCCCCTTCATCTCCATCCATTTCCAATTGGTATGCCAAAATTTCTAGCATAACTCTTTCCATAAAAATCTCCATAGTTCCAGTTAACTAGTCGAAACCCATAATGACTATGTCATGAAACCAAATCAAAGTTTATGTGTTTCCATAGTGACTCAAAGAGTCTCAAATAAGATTTAAAAAACTCTATATTCTATTTAATATTTCAAATATAATTATTATTTTAAAAATTATAACCTGAATGATAGTCATTGACTCAATCAAATACTAATAGATTACCATGCAAAATGAAATGATTCAAAAGTTTATTGAATCTATATGATAATCATGCCTTAAAATAAAATTTAATCTATGGATTCATCCATGAAACATTTATATTCCTTGAATAAAGTCTTTGATCCCTAACCATGCAGTACAATTTATGCCTCAGCTAAATAATACACCTCATTTAGATTTCAAAACCAGTAAAAGATTTAATATACCTAATGTTAAAAACCATGTCAATAATAAAAAAAGTCCCTTTTTATTATGAAAATGAATTCCACAAAATGAAAACATATCATATGGTTTATTATAAAACCCTATACTAAGCAATATGTTTTAAAACAACATGTTTATCAATATGTGTATATTGTTATTACACTACTCAAATCAAATACAACTAACTAAAAGTGAAATCCATGTGAAGATAATATAATTAGACTTCACATCATAGCAAGACCAATAAAGGACTTCCAAAACACAAGTTATGACAACTATAAATACATATGAAGTAAGCTAATTAAAACTTTTTAATTTACCTCTACCATCACATGTTTAACTCATTCGACCCACATGGCACACAAATATAGATAATGTCGTAAAACATATATATAATAATTTCAATCTTATAAATGCAAACACACTACTAGGGTTAGATCAATATTCTAATTAATCACATTCCAATGTAGAAACCACATTAGTAACCAAAATCATGATATAAACAATATTAAACAACTAGAAATTAAGAAACATATTCTACTCTATGTGGTGTGTGTTGGGCTTCCCATTTCATTGTCTCTTTCCCCACATGTCTCCATCTACACTATCCTCTCCAATAATACCCTCCCTTAGTTATAGTTATGAGGTTAAAATCCATCCTTCATCCATCTCAATACAAATGAATAGTGGTTAAACCATATCATGTAAAAATAATAATAAACTGCTATAACATAATATACTGCATAATCATGATTAAAATATACCACAATAGAATAAAACTAGCCAACTAATAGTTAATTATCATGATCATAAGCAACAAATACTATCCATAATCAACATACCACTAATTCTAATTACTAAACACATCAATTAAACCAATCACTAACCATAAAATTAGTAATAACAAGTCTAAAGAAAAATCAAGATGTAACACTTAATGTTTTATCTTGATTACTCACTCTAAATATTATTATTTATGCACTATTGAATTCATGCAATAAACATGTTTTTTTGAATATATATGACCATTCTAATTCAAGTAACCTATGTAGAGTATTTTAAACCAATCACATACATTCTAAATGTAGAGATCATGCCTTAAAAGAATCATCATCATCATCATCATCATCATCATCATCATCATATATATATATATATATATATATATATATATATATATATATGATGATGATGATGATGATGATGATGATGATGATTCTTTTAAGGCATGATCTCTACATTTAGAATGCATGTGATTGGTTTAAAATACTCTGCATAGGTTACTTGAATTAGAATGGTCATAATGAGCTAACTGAGTTATCATGTGTACCAAGACCTAATAACCAAGACCTTGGGGAGGTTTATTCACACAAATATCCTTTTAGGAGAGACAAGGATCAACAACCCCTTCATAAGTTGGTACACCAAAAGACCCATTAACAAATATGAAATCTAAATTATATAACACCTCGGTCTTATATACTTTTCAATTACCTCTCATGGTTGTACCCTTTAGTTCTTAGACATTTCTACTACCAAAAGGTTCGCATCTACTATATCTTGTACCTATTAATTATATATTATTTTAAATATATGCTATAATGATGACTAGACCTTCTATGCTGCTCAAAATGTGACAAACCTAATTATGATCATGCTTTGAAAGTTTTGGACATGTACCTATTTTCGAGATTCATGAACACTTACATCCTAGCTAGACACCTATGTTGACACAAGTGTCTTGTGCCAAACTAAGTGTCTAGTTACCCAAAGTCATAAAATTTTTGTTGTAATTCATTCTTATGGTAGGCCTAAGTTCTTTAATTTGAGATATTTACTGAAAGGGTTTTTATATATGCATGATCAATCCTTGTTGATACCTCACCTAGAAAGACCTAACAATTCAAAAGGAAACATACCAAAAATACTCAATTAAGTATTTAAGTGAGAAAATATTACTTATTATTTTTATCTCAATATTAGTCATAGGGACAACCCATACACATTTTTGAAGTACTGAAGGAGCATCCCATGAACCATATTTTCAAAGTTACAAGCTAGGTCACTCTATGTACTTGCTTATCACACATTTCATCCTTATGCATACACAAGTCAAAACATAGAGGATAACTACATTAGTCTAAGGACATATTTAGAGTATTAGCTATGTATTCAATTCTTATTGATAGAGGGGGAAACTTGACACTATGAACCCACTAACTATTTTTTCCCATAGTCACTCCAAGGGTGAGGAAGCTAGGTTTTTATCATTTAACAAAGAGAAATAACTTGTGAATGAGGTATAAACATACTATATCAAAGGCAATAAAAAACACACAAGGTTATAGGTGGTCTCATCTAGATCTAGTAAATATTATATACTATACACCTATTATTAGATTCAGTAAAGAGATGAATAAATGAATTAACAAGTGTACATAAATAATACATAGAATCCTATTATATAGGCATAAAAGAAACACCTAAAAAATAAGGAGGTGGGTGGAACCATAAACATTGGGTAGCGTAAAATAGTTAGGCATGTGTAACCTATTTACCTAAGAGGTTAAAACCATTATAACCACATGTATAGGGACTATACCTAAGAAAATATCCTAAGGTATTAAAATAAGATGCTAATACCTATGTCTAGGCTAGACACTAATGTTGACATAATTATCTAAATCTTATATAAACATCTGAGGCCATAGAGTACAAATTTTTAGAATCTAATGATTGTTATAAAATCCAAATCCATTCCAATTTCAACTTGTTTTATCCCAAATATACATGTGCATAATAAAGCAACTAAGTAATCTTGTTTTCAATTCATTTTAATATCAACCAATAGTTGTAATTTCTATTTTTTGCATAGCTCAACATTTAAATTTAAAATATTGTTTATATGAGTTTGTAACTAATTGGTCTGTTATAGATCTATTTGTCACCCTTGTGATTATTCATTTCTATATTCTTAACCTTATACTATATTGATCCATTTCAATTTAGGGTTAAAACACCAGGCTATCTTCTTCTCCCCCATTAATTCCCAAGGTTAAAATTATTCACTTTATTTAACATATAAGAAACCAAAATTTATAATCACATAACAAGTCAAAATCAACCCCTAAAATAATAAAATGATTTAAGACCAAGTAGCCACAAAGGAGTGTTATTATTAGAAATAAAATAAATAAATAATTCAAAAAAAATTAACTCAATAACAAAGTAAATGACTTAAAATTTTAATCTTAAAAATAAAATAAAAAGGTTTTTGTTTGTTTCAATTTCCAATAAAATTACATTAAAGTTTCAACATAAAAATATTTAAAATAGTCCACATTAATTGCACTATATGGATTAGGAACCCAAGTAGATGAGGACATAAAATAACCATCATAGAAGCCTCTATTACCTCCTAGAGGTAAGTTAAAAATATAAGTAGTATCATCAAATCCACTTGGATCAACATAGAATGGTAATCACAAATACTCACATAAAAAGTATATATATATATATATATATATATATATATATATATATATATATATATATATATATATATATATATATATATATATATATATATATTCTATGCAAAAATAATCCATGGTGTAATCACCTAAAATATTTAGGGTACTAATTCATGTAAAATGGATAAGTGGGTTTTCATCCTACAATAAGTTCCACTTCCTATCCCATAACCCAATTCAAACTAGTGTGAAGAGAGATCTACACCTCTCTCAAACCCCACACTTACATTCATAATCAATCCATATAAAAATGATGGAGGGCTACACCAAACCAAAAATTTGGTAATTTCACTACCTAATAGGTTAAAACATGTGTTATAGGTTTACATTAATTAGTTTTTCTATTTCCAAAAAATTACACATGGGTGTCGTATACATAAGGTATATCATAGGTACGTACACACTTACACAATTACAATTTGGCCACATAATATGATTTAACATTTTAACTTTGAAATATACATTATGATTATGAAATAATATTTATAAATTAAATAAGATGAGTTTATTTTAGATATTTTGTATAGTAACAAGACAACATAGGGGGTTAAAACAATAGTTATCACATTTACACATACATACATGTATTGTTACTAAGGGTCAAAATTAGGTATAAAAAAAAGTTTGCAATGTTAATCTACAATAGTTCATATTAGTGATAAAGGATGTGTACAGATACATCACAAAATAATGTAAAAAGTATACTAGTGATATACAAAGATAAAGAGCATCTCATTGGTCATATCTGTATTACACATCTTCATTGTACTTCAAATCATTGAGTAATCATGCATCATTTTTTCTATCAAAATAAGAATATCAAGAGGCATCCTAATACATAGCATACAAATGCCTCAAGAGTATCTCATAAAAATATCTACATGTCTTCTATGTGTTTCTTAATATCTGACCAATCATAAATCATAAATTTTGAATAAAATCAAATCTAACATCCCCACAAATAATATCTCAATATACAAAAAGTTTCATGAAAACATTCTAGCCATCACATACCAATATAAAAGTACATAACATGTTTTGTATTTTTTATGGAATATAACTAAACCAATCATACTAATTTACCCATATTTCCTAGTTTTAAACCTAGGTTCTGATACTAAAATGTCATGCCAAAAATTTCATGACTAAAACACACACAAGAAAAAAAGACCATTTTTTTAATAATGCACATTCTATGAAATTAACATTTCCCATTGTCTAGTCATCTTCATGGTATATAAAAATTAATGTGTCAATATATATATTAACTTTTTATATGACACAAGTAATAATGTGCAAGTAGAAACATGATCACTACACAATTCCAACTCTGCTTGCCTAAGTCAATCTACAAGATCTACACTAGCCTACTATTGCTTAGGCATGCTAGACATAACCAAAAGTCTATAATGAACATAATAATAAATATATATTATGATAATATATTTTAAATAGAGGTTAATAACCATTATTTCACTAAAACCTCAGTTAAAAGGTTAAAAATCCTCCACAATTAGTTTTTACAAGAAAATTTCCTTAATTTAATCTCATACAGAATATCCTTATAAATATTTTTTAGCCTCACTCAAAGGTTGGTGAGATCAAAAATCTAACCTACCATAATACCTTGACTTGATTCCCCACCTCATCTTGGAAACCTACATATCCATTCTTCAAAATTAGGATCAAATGTAGTTCTCCACTTGGATTTTGAAGTGTTTCCTCACAAATCCATCAACACTAAGAGGGGGTTGGCTATCTAATCCAATATAAGGAGTGACACTATAAAATCATTTAGATTAATTTATATAAGTACCATACATGTAAAATATTAAGTCAATTGATTTCTAACAAAATATCTATATATTAATTCATATATAAAACCAAATGCTCTAACATCCTAGGTTCATTTTACCTAGGCAATACCTCACCTAAAAGGTGATTGAAAAAAGATCATAAAGTAGCTTATTTAAATGGATTTATATCCATAGTTAAGCCTTCATTTAGGTTGAATTCCAAATAGTACAATATTCATAAGTCAATATATGTTCATGATGTTTTTAAAAGTGATTCAATATATGCATGCTAAAAATTTCATAGTATATACTCAAGTTTTTAAATATCAAATAATATCTTTAAATTCCAAAATATTTTTAAGTACAAATATAAGGTACAAGGAATTTAAATATTAATACATCAATGTATGAGGAGGACAACACAAAATATAAGTTAATGTATATAATGTATAAATTATAATTATACTGTTCACTTATCTAGTAGGGTTAGTTTCTCAAGTAGGATATAATTGATATTGAACCTATAATTCTAGTTTGAGATATTAAATAAATATCAATAATTATTAAAAGCAACATAATTTTTCTAAATAAATATCTCAACCACTTAGTACTTATAATGTACTTTTTATTATGCACCTCTTAACTTGTTATGGTTAATTTTGGACATTAACATTTTTATTTTTATTTTTATCTTATCTTTATTCATATATGAGATTAGTAAAATAACCTCACAAAGGAAGAGTTTAAAATAAACAAGAGTCCAAAATAATTTATTATACTAAAAAATAGCTAAGACACCCCTATGTCTCATAGATATATTTTCATATTAAAAATGATCCTTAACATCTTGGATTTATTACTAAGCATTCATGATTACCTAATAATATACTACTAAAACCATTCCACTATTTCCTTGTGAAACTTTAAGGCTTAGAATGTAACACTAAATCATTGATGTCAACTAGTAATGGTGAAACAAATCCATCCAAGTTGTCAAGTAGAAATTACTTAATAAACATAATCTATATAACACTTATCTTAAATATAATTAAATATTTTCATAAAAATATTATATCTTAAGATATTAAAACTTTAAAATTTTCAAAACTTAATTCACTTATGGTTTATAATATCCATCACCAGATTCCACTGATTCCCCACTACTTTATTTGTTATGGATATTGAATAAGTATGCTACAAAATAGAATCTTAATAAACCTAAAATTACTAATAATCATCAAGAAACTAATGCACCTAATAAGGTAGCTAGCATTAATTAACTTATTTCCCATTAAGTCCATCCATAATGTTTAAACCTTTGTATGAGTTGGCCTAAACTGAAGATTTAGTGGTAGGGTAAGGATAAAGCTCAAATTATACCTCATTCATTAAGCTAATTTCAAAAACCCTATTAATATAAGAATTTTCACTAATATAAAAAACACAATCATTAATGCTATAAAAACCAATGTCAGTAGTTAAACTATATGTTTCCAAGATGTAATGTTAAAACTTTCATTGGAGTCTATCAGATTTGAGATATGATTCATTCAATGGAAAGTCCACACACACACACACAGATTCAATACTCAAATTGTATATTTATAAGATGTAATGTTAAAATTTTCATTTGAGTCTATCAGATTTGAGGTATGATCTATTCAAAGGAAAATCTAAATACATAATGGGGACCACTTTTTTGAGGACTTATCATCAAGATAGAAAAATAAATTAATATTGGATTTTTAAATGTATGAACAACTACACTGGACTAAAATAGAGAAGGATAAAACAAATATTTTTCACATCGTGTGTGATTTAGTGAAGGATAAAATTAGAATGAATATCATTCTTTTAGCTAATAGTCACAAAGGTTCTCTCACCAAAACTTAGAAATTAATTTATAGGGAGTTTAAAAAATTGAACTCTTAAAATCTTCTAAGATCATGGTGGCATATTACACAATAAAAACATTTTGGCTTTCTAAAATCAATAATGAATAGACAAAGAAAATTATCCATCATATGACTTTAATAATGTCCTATGGTGGATAACATTATAAAATGAGAGGACTATGACCACCATAGATGGAAAAATCAACACATACTAGGTAATCTATTTTTACATGATAGAGTTGAGGAACTTGAGAAAGATTATGGAAGAAATAATAAGATTTTTCATAATGATTTGGATTACTATGTCTTTCCTTATAGGTTATGTTTCTCTTTTGATAGTTAAATTGAAATCATCCTTATAAAAATTTTCATGTTCTTATTTTAGCATAATTATATGGTATACCCAATTTTTTTAGTGCTTACATTGCATCTCAAATAAAATGAGTGATCTATGTGATTTTTAATTTCTAAAAACTTTAGAGAATCATAATATATAAGAATCATTGAATAAATTCATGAACACATTAAAATTAAATTTAATATAACCTATTCAATTCTATCCCCTTATTTTGATTTTCAACATCAAATAATATTGAAAAATGAGTCCAAGGTGTATACTATTATCCCTTGGATTTGAACACTTTGAGGAGAAAACAAATCTTTCCTCATACAAGTGGCACAATGAAAACACCTCTAGGTTTGTGGGTAGCCTAAGGAATGAGGTGAATCTCTAGATAGGGCTAGCTCCCTTGATGTACCACTTTGGATCACAACTAAAACTAAACTTGGGGGGTGAAAAATGAGAGAGATAAATGAAAACAAACTATCCTAAGGGATATGATACACCAAAATAGATGATGACTTCCAACCATATGCATGTTATGCTTGAAATCACGGGACAAACTGAATATGCACTTCTACAATCTACATATTCTCACATAAATGTTACATTATGATGTTATGGATGAATGTGAAAAGCTAGGAGGAATAGACAAGAGACCTTTAATGACACTAAATAAATAAATAACTCACTTAATCCTTGACATTTCCTAGAAAACTTCACATGCCCTAAAAGAAGAAGCTTTCCAATTGCAAATATATGATAGAATGAAATAATCATGCTAAGGAAACAAGAGTTATCACTTATGAAAAATTAAAAATTACAAATGAACATAATAATAATAGTTATGGAAGAGGTAAAAATAAGTATTCTTATTTATCAAAAGGTATACAAATGAGCAGGGCTTTGCCATACTTAGGTGGAACATAGATTACAATGTCAAAATGACTAGTTCTTATAGAACTTAAGAGAGAGAAGAAGAGAGAAGTCCAAGGGTCACAAGGAAACTTGTAAAGATGATCCAAGGAGTTATTTGTGAATTATAATATTATATGGGAAGAACCATTTGATTTAAATAATCCCGAGTGTCCATACAAGTCATCAAACTCTTGTAAAATGGTATGAAACTCCTCATTCTAGCTCAAAAAATTGCCTTCATGATTAGCTATTTTTAGGGTCCAAAAAGTAATTATGGATAGGTATTATTATTGTAATTAATTTAAAGGGTTTAAATAATGCCTCTACATGCATTGATTTTAGGCTTTGTCTTCTAAAAACTTCCCAAAATGAGTTATCATCATCTGTTGTCAAGAAAACTCCTCTTCTATGCACCCTGCACACTTGGCCTTAATATTGGATTTATTTTCCCATAAAAATATATGTTATGGAATGGATGACAATTTTAAATACCCATTATTTCATTATAATCACTAGGCATACCTTAAAATTACCCCACTTGAAGTTTTTCACCCTTCTCACTAGCTTGTCCAATATACCAATTTTGATTGGTTAAGATGAAACACCTAATTTGGATAATTATGAGTTTTTAATTGGAATTAAATGAACATAATGACTTATTAAAAGTATAAATATTACCTCCAAACTTTATTTAATATTTATAATCCTCCTTTATCTTGCATAATGCATAAAACTATCAAGAAAAACCTATTTTACACCCTATCTATACAAGTTCGTACAACAAAAAATCATGGGAGGTAGATTGAGTGAGTCCTATAAAAATTATAATAGTTTTCATGGTCAAAATATGCCATTATATCATCTATAAAACTCTATTTCCACAAACTTGTCCTTGCAAGGGTTTAACAAGGGTTTTAGGCTTATTGTTAGGACTTGTTCCAAAGTCTTAACATTAGGTTAGATTTTTGGTAGATAATAAATAATTATTGTAAATGGGGCATGCATCTTTTAGTAAAGACACCCCCATATAATAAACTTAGATTAATTTTTAGGTAGTTTTCATGTTTTATATTTATTAATTAGAACTACCTTACGGGTTGTTTCGCCATATTTAGTTGGTTATAGGATTAGTTGTTTTTACCGGTCATTGGTAAAAACTATATAAATCCATGTTAGCATTGTAAAAGGGTTAACAGAGTAAAGGCACCCTTATGTACTTGATTTTTTGAATTATTAATAATATACTTATGCACTCGCACTAAGCGGGGACAAGGTTCAACCTATTTGGTTCAGGAGTTATCAGTGGTATCAAAGCATGGTTATTTTGGGAGCTTGGTGAATTCGAAGGAGCAAGGTGAAAAATCAATTCACATGATATCATTTGGCATGAAATAAGGTATGCCATATAGTATTGGTTTAAATATTTTGAAAAATTATTAAATTATTTTAATTTTTCAAATATTATTTACATTTAAAAACTTGTATATTTTCCATATACCATAGTCTGGTCATTTTTGGCCATTTGATACTCCATTTTTCTATGTTCAAAATCCAAATTTGGCATAAAAAATGAATTTTTATCATTTAAATGTTATTAAATTCATTATTTTTTTAATCAAAAACTAGATTTGTATGGCCTGTTTCTTGTTGAAAACCTCTAAAAATTTCCATTCATGGCTGCCTTTGTTATTTCCATTCATTCTTAGTCTTTTTAAAACTAAAACACCTACCAATCTTGATCAAATGGTATTAAAACCCTATTTTTGCATTCAAAATAAAAAATTTGAGAATTTTTTGAACTTGTACAGCCTGTTGTATGGCCTTCCAATGCCCAAGCTTCATTTTGAATCCATTCCCTGCAAAACATCCCTTGAAAATTTACCAAAACTCAGTTAAAATCAATTTTATCTAGCCTATATGGATTTGTACAGCCTGTAAGAGAGAGAATAGGTGCAGAAAAACATCCAGGAGTAGCCATGGCATCCCAAGGAAGAATGGTGTAGTATAATACTTAGGATTTTTTTTTTTGTAGTTTCTAAAGTTTGCATTCATTCAATTTGTTGTGACTGGGTCCCACAGGAGGAAACTTGGAAGAGAAGGCTAAAAAAGGGAAAAAATTTAAATTTATTTACTCACATGTAATTTTTTTTCCCTCATACACAAAATCTAGTATAAGTAGAAATTTCTGAGTGTAATGTTCTAAAAATGCTCTTAGAGCAATTGGTTAAGCTTATTTTGTAAGAAGCTTGCAAAGGAGGAGGTCAAGGGTTTCAAATCCATTATTTTTGGAGAAAGTTCTTTTTGCTTTGGAAAATGCTTTTTTAAAAAAAGGAATATTCTTTTTTTAAATTAGAATATTGTAAAACACATACTTATTGTATTGTGTTATTTAAATTTTTAAAAAAGGGGGAATTCAATCATATTTCTTTTGCATTGTTGTGGTGAGATAAGGGTGTAATTGGTGGAATAAGGTTGTAATTTGGAAAAATAAGGGTGTAATCATTGATTTTTGGTGAAGTTAAGTGCAAAACCCATCAAAAATACTTATTTTTCTTTTATGCTCTATGCGGAGGTTAAGTGCAAAACCCCGTAGAAGCAGTGTCTTGTCCAGTGAGTGTGATATTTGTTTCATTTCTTTTGCATTATTTTGTACTTTTCTCTACTAAACTTGATTTCATTTCAAAATGCCAAAAATTCAAAATTTTATTTCAGATGGTGATAGATTAACAATTTCCAATTATTCAGATTGGAAACGATTGATGAAGGCTTCACTAGTGTTTAATGAATTATGGGATATTGTTAAGAATGAAAATCCCACATTGCCAATAGAGCAGGCTAAATTAAATATGTTAAATTTTCATGATTCTAAGGCCTTATCTCTCATTAAATGTTTTTGTACTCATGATACTTATGTTCATATTGAAAATTCTCCTCATAATTACACTGCATGGAAAACATTGTCAGATTTGTATGATAAGAAACCTAAGCATAAGAAGATAGATATTCATATGCAGTTGTTTACTTTGTCATTAGATGAAGATGGGGATATAGGAGAATATATGTCTAAGTTGAAAATATCACTACTGAGTACACTAAGGCTAGCTTTGGAAAACTAGATGATGACCTCATAGTTACTACTGCTTTGAAAGGACTACCAGGGTCCTATAGGAATTTTGTTGAAATGTTGCATGTCTCTAAAAAGATCATAGGAATCACCTTTGATAAGTTGGCTGAGTTTCTCATCCAACATGACCTCTCTCTACCCAATAAATCCAAGAAAACTAAAGAAGCCCATGTTTTAGAGTCAAAGCCTAGTTCATCTTCATCTGGGCATCAAAATAATAGAGGAAATAGTTATAGAGGGGGTCGAGGTATAGAGGAGGAAGATATCAAAATAGAGATAGGGGTCATTCTAATAATGAACAATCTAATCAATCACATTCACATGAAACAAGTGATTGAGGACATGGTCACAACTCATATAGGGGTAGAGGTCGAGGTAGATCAGACATTCAATGTCATAGATGTGGAAAATTTGGTCACATTGCCTCACAATGTAGGATTCCTTTTGATAAAATTTTGAGGCCATAAAAAGCAACTAAGTCTAACTCTACTCAGTATGCCGATCATGACTATGATGAATCTAGTAATCTTGCCCATGAATCTATATTCACTACTTTGGGGCACATTGATTATATTGAATATGAGGATAGAGATGAGCTCACAGATGTATGGGATTTAGACATAAGAGAAACCAAACACATGACATTTAGGAGAGATTTCTTTTGGTCTTATAAGGAAGATTCTCTCTCTCTAGTTGCCTTAGTAGATAAGTCTATGCATACACCACTAGGGCTTGGTTCTATTCAAATTCTTCTCCTAATGGGTCTATAAAATACTTGGAGGATGTTTGATATGTTCCCATATTAAAGAAACACTTAATTTATTTGGTAACTATTCGAAAGAAAGGTTATCAAATTGTGCTTGAAAATGGGCTCATTTACATCAATTTAGTGAAGGATGATTATAAAATAATGTATACAGGATATGAAGATGGAAACTTGGTTAGATTGCATTATAAGGTGCTTCCTCCCAATATAGAACTTGCGGCAATTATTGACATAGGTACAGGTACTATGTCTACACAGTGGTTATGGCATCTCCGCTATGGACATTTGAATATCCACTCTTTAGTGGATTTGTAGAGATATGGTATGGTGAATGGGTTGCCCACTTTTCACAAAGATAGTATTCTTTGTGAGTCATGTGTTTTGGGCAAACAAAATCAAGAAAAATTTCCTAAACAGTCATCTTGGAGAGCTAACAGATGTTTACAGTTAGTTCATAGTGATGTATGTGACATGAAAAAGTCATCCATTGGTGGGTGTAGATACTTTGTCTTGTTTATTGATGACTTTTCTAGGATGACTTGGGTATTCTTTATGAAAAACAAATCTGAAGTTTGTGCTAAGTTTGTTAATTGGTTACAATTAGTCAAAAAAGAAATAGGTTCACATTTGGCCACTCTTCATTCAAATAATGGAGGTGAGTATACCTCTAATGAATTTTTAGATTATTGTCAAGAACATGGCATTCATCGAAAATATAGTAATGCTTATAATCCATAATAAAATGGAGTATCATAATGAATGAATAGAACTTTAGAGGGCACAACACGTGCCATGTTGCACTATAAACAACTTGATGATAAGTTTTGGGCTAAAGCCATTGGTACTGTGGTGTATTTGAGAAATAGGTCCCCCACAGTAGCACTTTTGGGACAAACTCCATATGAGGCATAGTATGGATTTAAACCAAAAGTTAAACACTTGAAAGTGTTTGGATGTCTTTGTTTTGCTTTGGTTCCTATTAAACATAGAATGAAGTTGGAACCATGAAGTTAAAAATGCATCTTTCTTGGTTATTTTGAAGATAAAAATGGGTTTCATTTGCTTACATAGGATTCAGGAAAATTCATAGTGAGTCGAGATGTAATATTTGATGAGTTTGGGACTATGAACATTGCAGAGATTGATTCTCAACTTGATAGATTACAAAGGAAAAATACAAAAAGAGATAAGGGTTTGAATAATGGGGGTAAATCTTCAAAGTTATGGTATGAGACTCAAATTCCTTCACTTTCCTCTCCTTCATCTACAATTTCATAGGTTGATGACTTAGAAATTGTTGAAAATTCTCTAACTCCCCCTTCAAATAATGTACATGATGAGAATTTTGGAGTCCCTGATTTGAATAATTTGTCTAAGTATCCAAAATGGGCTCAAAGTACTTTTTTTGACTTGACAACAGATGAAGTTGGTTTAACAGGGCCCAGGAATTCTCAAAAATAGGTGAACTATGCTATGGTTGTTACTACTTCTTCCACTGAGCTATCCACTTTTGAGGAGGCATCTACTGAACATGTTTGGCAATAGACAATGAAATGTGAGTATGATTCCATACTTAACAATAATACATGGGTTTTAGTTGATCCTCCTCCACATGTTAAACCCATCGGATGTAAATGGGTTTATATGACTAAGTATAAATCAGATGGCTCCATTGATAAACATAAGGCATGACTTGTTGCAAAAGGATATGTGCAACAAGAAGGTATTGATTATGAGGAAACATTTGCACCAACTGCTAAATGGCACACTATTCATATGGTACTTGCCTTAGTAGCACAAAATAGTTGAAAATTACATCAATTGGATGTTAAAAGTGCCTTTTTAAATGGTGATTTATGGGAAGAAGTCTATATGAAACAACCTCAGGGTTTTGAATAGGTGGGTGCTAAACACAAATAGTTTAAATTGACAAAAGCTTTGTATGGGCTCAAATAGGCACCCAGGGCTTGGTATGAGAAAATGGATTCATACTTGAAATCCATTAGTTTTCATCATAGTGAATTTGATGATACTCTCTATTTTTGAGTGCAGGGTAAGAAAATGGTTATACTTATTCTCTATGTCGATGACTTGTTCATCACAGGCAATGATGAAAACCATAACAAGTCTGTGAAGGAATTAAAATATGGGTTTGAGATGAAAAATCTTGGACTTCTTCACTACTATCTAGGCATAGAGGTAACTCAGAAAGAGCATAGTATTTTCATTTCACAAACTAAGTATATTTCTAAGTTATTATAGAGGTTTGGCATGAGTGATTGCAAACCTACCCTCACTCCCATGGAAAGTAACTTGTAATTGTCTAAGGATGATAGCAGTGCCTTTTTTGATGGCAACACATATAGACAATTGGTGGGACATTTGATATACTTGATGACTACCAGACCTGATATTTCATTTTCAGTTGGAATTTTATCTAGGTTTATGCATGAGCCTAGAGAAATTCATTGGCATGTAGTAAAATGTGTACTTCATTACCTTCAGGGAATGAAAACATATGGCCTTGAATACTGCCACAATAATAAATTCAAAATATTTGGATATTGTGATGAAAATTTTGGTAGATGTGTGGATGACAGAGTGTTAACCATAGGATACACTATGCATATGGGTTTAGCTACCATTGTTTGGTGTTGTAAGAAGCAGGATACAGTGGGAAATTCATCAGCAAAATTAGAGTATATTGTAGCATGGGATGCTTCTAGAGATATTGTTTACCTTCATCATATTCTTGAAGATCTTCAAGTTTCTTAGTTTGCTCCTACACAGCTATACATTGATAATCATAGTGCAATCAAGATGTACAAGAATCCAATGTTTCATGCCAAAACAAAACATATGGATGTCAAATACCATTATCTATGAATGTTGGTGGCAAAGAAAACTCTAGATCCAATATATTGCCCAACTAATGATCAGACAACTAATATCTTCACAAAACCCCTTGATAGAATCAAATTTGAAAAATTTAGAAAAATGCTTGGTATGTGTCCAAAGACCTGACTTTGGATCATAGGGGGGTTTGTTAGGACTTGTTCCAAAGTCTTAACATTAGGTTAGATTTCTGGTAGATAATAAATAATTATTGTAAATGGGGCATGGATCTTTTAATAAAGACACCCCCATAAAATAAACTTAGATTAATTTTTAGGTAGTTTTCATGTTTTATATTTATTAATTATAACTACCTTACAGGTTGTTTTCCCATATTTAGTTGGTTATAAGATTAGTTGTTTTTACCGATGATTGGTAAAAGCTATATAAATCCATGTTTTCATTGTAAAAGGGTTAATGGAGTAAAGGCACCCTTATGTACTTGATTTTTTGAATTTTTAATAAAATACTTGTACACTCGCACTAAGCAGGGACAAGGTTCAACCTATTTGGTTCAGGAGTTATCACTTATTTCCACTCTTAAGGTTCATTCATAAAATCTTGATGTTGAAGTTTCAAAAAAATTACAAAATTTATTACTTAAATACATTCATGAACATACCTTAACCCCTTTGGCCTCCATGCAAACCCTCCAAAAATATGTGAGCATTTGAACTTGACCTATCGAGCTCCTTCCTCCATTCTAACAAGCCTGAGTTAGTTCTCGAGTCAAAAGAGATTATTTATGTTTTTTATACATTTAAATAGATTTAAAATATCTATATGCACCTTAAAAACATGTTTCAATCCATGGGTATGCTCATATCATGCTAAAATGGTTAATGACCCCCCATTTGGCCTTGGCTTACACATTATTCAATAGGTCTACCTAAAATTTTTGAGTTCTAGGTTATTAAATTTAAATTTTATGCATTCCCTAAGATTTAAAACATATATAATTATCATAAAAACATTATACATTCCATTTTAAAGTTCACCTAGACCCAAAAGTGGAAGTGTCTCTTGTTTGGATTCTAGGCCAAAACCCTGTCCTCAATCCTGAATGTGACTCTTGATGGTTTGGTCCAATTTTTAGGTTTAATAATTTTTAATAAGTATTTTAATGTTGGCTTATATGTGTTCAAAATTTTCAATCCTTTTTTCTATGTCTTACCAACTTCCAACTCAGCTAGCCATTGCCATTCTCAAAACCTATTAGTCTTGACTTTAGGGAAGTACCCTCTATCTGAGACAAAACAAAGGGTACTTACCCTATTATCCTAGATAATATAACTATTTTATGATATCCATCATGTATTATATAGGATACATATCAATTTTTATCTTTGGTTAAGGTCAATAGACTTCTCAACTCATCCAAATTCCAAGACTAAACATGCAAAAAAATGACTATGTAGTTGACAGTTAAAGACTGATCATGTCTTGCTTATTTAGGGTAACTATAGGTGTTATTCATATATAATACCTTGATAATGATGTATATAGGTTTCCTTTAAAATTAAAAATCCATTAATTATTTTATTTTACCTTTATTTACTTTGAAATGGATAAAACACTCTCAAAAACTCTAACTTGGGTCACTGTCTGTCTCAGCCACTTAAAGTTGGTTGTGTGTTGTCACCAGGACCTATAGGTGTTAGTCATAAGACATAAATCCTTAAAGTGTTATTTATTACATAATTTAAAATTTTCACACCATTATTAACCATACTCACTCTTCTCATGCTTGGAATAAGGTATATAACCAAGGTTATCAAACTCAAACCCTTTGACAACCCTGCAACTAGCTTGTAAGCTTCATTTATGAGGTAAAAGAAACATGTAGATGCTTATTGGATCTTTGGAAATAACCATTTAAATATTATTAATTAAATTTATATCATGTAAGGTTAATTTCACCTTTAACCCAAGTTAGCATTTCCAATACCTAGGTCCACTTATGAATGGGGTAAGAGTTAAAGTTTGTTGTAGGTCAACCTTTTGTACTAAGAGAAACTTGTAGGCGAGCATAAAAATAAAAACACCATACCAAATTAAATAGATTATTATTAGGTTATTAATGTTAAATTTAAATTTTTTTAATCTTCTTCATGTTTTGGCAAGTCCTAATTTGAAACTTTAGGTGAACATAGGTCTCTTTAGGGCTTAGTCATGTAGATAACACTGCCTAGAAACAATCATAGTTTGTAAACTTTAGGACTTTAAAATACTACCTTCCCTTTATCATATATCCTTAAAATTTTAAAAGTTATTTTATTATATGAGGAATAAAATATTTAATAATTTAGAAGCATGAGAAGTCTTTGAAACAATGCTACAAGATATCAACTAAACCCTAAGGAACTCTATTTTGTACTTTTAAGGAAAAGAGTCCTTAAACCTAAAATCATAATTTTTAAAGGTAAAATCCACATTAATATTTTCAAAATTTCCCTTCAAAATATTTTCCATTTTATCCCTGACCATCAATATCTCAAGGAGGGTTTCATCATCAATCTTAACACTTCAAAATCTATAATCTAGTGTGCAGACAACAAAGTGCAAATATGGGTAGTGAGCATTAGAATTTGCATTTAATAGATTGTATATCCATATTAAAACATTAAAATAATTTCCTCACACATAAAATATATTTAAAACATCACTAAAACTCTTGTTCCAATATGAAATCATCTTAATAAGCTCCTATAGATGCATATTAATAGCTACCTGATTGTAAATATTGTACATGACTTCTATACTCATGGAGATTGATTTGAATAATGGAGTTTTGATTTAAAAGTAGTATATAAAACATTTAAAAAATTTTAAAGGTTCTATCACAACCATATAAATCTATTTTTAAAGCATGAAGATTTGGAAATGGTGAAAATAGGCCTGTCATCCCACATAAGACCAGTCTAAAAACCTAAGATGATGTGCCCATAAAAACACCTTGGAAGATGAAAAAATGAATTGAAAAAATTATAGGGGATATTAAACATCCTCTTAAACCAATTTAAATATTTTATTTGTATGAACTTTCCCAAATAAGATCAAAACCCATAGGGTACATAGATTTATAAGCAAAAAAACACAATCAACTTCCTGAGGATTTTTCATGAAACACAATCCACCATTATTCAAAATAATTACATAGAATTTAATTTATATGAGTTTAATTTAACCTCCCCAAGGTGTTTGAACTAAAACCTCCTGAGTTATCCATACTATTCACAAACCTAAAGGTCACTTCTGCTTGCTAAGAAGACTAAAAAAAGAGCAGAATGGTTTTGAGCCAAAAATAGCACTTATAGAAAAAACATGGAATTAATCTTGGGGAAGTTGAAGAGACATACCATGATCCTTTCGCACATGGCACACTTCCCAAAGAGCCATACAAGTACCAAACTTCTTCTTTTCCTCAAGGAAACTACCTTTTTTTGAGGAACCTGCCACTTTTCAATTGGTTTTAGTTACTTAAGACATTTTAGGACACATGGGATGTGAAATAATTATTTATAACCTTCATATTTCCAAATATATCCATACAAATCATTAAATTCCCCCTTTTTACCTCAAAATGACAAAAGGGACTAAAATAACTAATGACTAAGGCTAGTACAACATTAAGTGACATTAGTTAACCTATAAAACACTTTGTGACATCTATATTAGACCCCAAAAAAACCTAAAAGTTAAGTATTTACCTAAGGGTGCCATAATTTGACCCAAAATTCAAATTTGGTCAACAAATTGGTGACTCATAGGGGTAGCATGCCTACTATGCTAACTAGACTAGTAGCCTTATCAATCCATTAGTATTAGGGATTCATTTGAAGTCTAAGACAAACAAGGAAACCTTTGAACATTAACCATTAATACAATAAATCTAATTATCCCAACCACACAAAATAAAGGATATACATAAAATAAGGTAACAAACTAACAAGACACACACACATATGCTTAAGGAACTTAGGGGAAATAAAAAACAAACTATTAGGCACAACTATAAACTAAGCATAACTCCTTTTTAAGATCAAAATGAAAAATTCTTGAATCATCTTCATGGTGAGATGAAACATAGTGCTAAGCATGTTTCTCCTTGGATTGAATGCTTTATGAATTAGACCTATTCCTTAGCACTTCCCTTGATATGATCTCAAGTAGATCATCCTAAAATAGGTCTCCAATGTATATATATTCCTCTTTAACATGTTCACATACTTCATATTTCCTCCCACTCTTCATTTCATGGTCAATTTATATCTCCTTAGTAGGCATGGCTTCAAGAGAAGTAGGTTCATGTTCCTTAGGATATTCAAGCCAATAGGATCTTGTTCCATCTTTCAAGAGTTGATGTGTTCCTCCAAAATATTTTATAGGATGATATCCCATCTTGATGACTTCAAAAATATCATCATGAAATGCATATGCCTCTTAGAAGGAAATATTTGAAAGATTACTTTTCATTTGCATACTTACTTGATTGCCAAAGCTGCCTTCTCCATCTTTAACCTGATCATAGCCTCCTTGAAGAGAATTATATCCTAATCCAATGATTTTAAATGATTCATCCAAATGTTGATTAAAAAATTGTCCTTGACCATCCATGACATCTTACAAAGTGATGGAAGAACCAATGAAGGATTCCTCCTTGACTTCCATAGTTCTCTTAATAAGATTGACCTTCCTCTTAGCTACAAGTTCTTCTAGATCATCAATGATATTTTCATATTCTTCCCAATTTTGGTCATTATCTTTGATGGAATCATTTTTATCCACCTTACCATGTACTTTATTCTCAACTTGGAAAAACTCTTCAAACCCTTGAAAGAATTCCATTCATAGCTATCAATCATTCTTGTCCTCTTTATCATCTTGAACCACTTCCTCTTTAATATTCTCTTCTTGATGTATGATGTCATAAAATTGGTTTTATTCAAATTCTAATGAATCTAATAGTGTTTCAATATTAGGCTAAGGTATTAGATCATCTTCAAGAGTAACAACTTCTACCTTGGTCTCAAGATATTTTTCTAAGACTACCACCTCTTTGGGAAAGAATTGACATTATTCTCCATCCATAATAACACTTTCATATTCATGTTAGAGGTGATCATCCAATTTTTTTTGATCAGATGTATATTCCTCTTCAAGGGATGAAATATATTCTATCCCTTTTTCTTTCATGGTGATGCCAAGACTAGGCATGTTGAAATCATGTGACCTAGCCCAATGAGGCTACCAAGGAGATATGCTTTCTTTAAGAATGAGTTATATTTATTTATCAATTAGATTCTCCTATTTAGTTTCCCATACCATAGGTTCATCAAGGAAAAGGGTGATAAGTTGAGGATAAGATGAACTAGTTGGTAGAGGTAGCACATAAAACTCAAAATTAGATTGAAAGTGAAGTGTAGCGAATTATTTTAAAAGCTCTTGAGGAAGGAGAGGCAGACCTTGGGCTAAAAAAACTTGATTTTATTCCTTCCACTTAAAAACCACTTCATTAACATATTATTTAACTTGATTAATATATTGAAGAAGGGTGGATGGGGTGTTTTCAAACATAGGATGTTGTTTTGGGTCTAAAGCTTCCATCACACCTTGACTTAGCAACTTTAACTTTGACTCTAACTCTTTAATTTGCTTGGCTAGGCTCTCTTAGAAAATACTCTTTTAAAGTTAATATTAATCATCATGATAATAAGGAATACATGAGGGCTGACATGGAACATAAGAAGCTTCTTGAGGAAGGGTGGGAGAGACTTGCAAAGGACCAAATTGACTCTCAACTTCACACTCCTTAACAATGCTTCTATCTTCTTTGTTTCCCCATGACTCTACTATCTTTTTCTAGCTTAGAATGTTAGGATTAAAATTATATTTCTTTTAGGTGGTGGGGATGAAATGTGATAAGGAAATTAGGGCTTAAATTCCACCTCCTTTGATGTTAACATGGACTACTATATATTAATATTGGCTAACTCAATTTTTCTATCAAGATTATCTTCAAAAACAAGGTTTCTCCCTTCAACTAGCTCTTCCAACTGATTAGGAAAAGGATGAATTTGATATCCTTGATTGGTATCATGAGTAGGGATCAAATATGGCTGATATGAAACTTGGGTAAGTGGATTTGAATGTTGATAGGTTTGGTGGTGTTCCCTGTCATGAACTCCTATCCTATCCTCTAAGGAAGAAACTAGGCTACTCACATCAAGCATATCACTTGTGAGCCTTTGCCAATTAGCTCTCTCAATAGGTACCCACTCTCTTTTGACCAAATCTAATGCATCTCTCACCTTATGAATAATATGAATAGGAACCTCTTAACACATCCCATTAGAGTATCAATCTCTAACATGTACCTCTCCTAACCCAAAAGTGTTTGTTTGAAGGTGGAAATAGATGGACTTGAGAAGTGACTAGGTTGACTAAGAGGAACATGAAATTGAGAATGCTGGATATAAGACTGATACACTTCATTAATGGGCTGATACACTTCATGAATGGGCTGGTATACTTCATGACAAGGCTAATTAAAAACTAGCTCATATTGATAGGGAATGATGCAAGCTTGAAAATTCTCACTAGCTTGTGTAAAAGAGTGCTCAACACCAATATTAGCAATGAAACTTCATTGAAAGAAAGAAAACAAAATAAAATGTTACCATAAATCTTCAAATAATAACCTAGGCTACTTGACTAGCTGATATATCTTTGGAGTCACCATTGATGCTTTGATAGATGCCTCCAAAGGTTGATTATTGAGAGACAAAACCAAAAATATCTCAACCTCTTAGACTAAGAGTCCCATCAAGAGTGAAAAAAATTGTTGTCACTTGGATTTTAACCCTTTAAGGAAATGGTAAATCTCTCCTCATCCAAGTGTCATAATGGAAACACCTCTAGGCTATGGGTAGTGTAAAGAATGAGGTGAATATTTAGATAGGGCTAGCTCCCTTGATGTAACACTTTGGATCACAACAACAAATAAACTTTGTGGGTGAAAAGGGAGAGAAATAAATTTAAAAATATATCTTTAGAGAGGTAATACACAAAAATATATGATGACTTGCAACCATATGCATGTTACACTTGAAATCAAGGGACAAACTAAATATACACTTCTCCAATATGCATCTTCTCACATAAATGTTACATTAGGAGGTTATGGATGAATGTGAAAACCTAAGAGGAATATAAAAGAGAAATTTAATGCAACTAATGAAAATAATAACTCAATAAATCCTTGACATTTCCTAGAACACTTCACATTCCTTACAAGAAGAAGCTTTCCAATTGCAAATAGATGATATAATGAAATAATCATGCTAAAGAAACAATAGTTATCACTTATGTAAAATCAAACATTCCAAATTAACACACTAATAACAGTTGTTAAAGAGGTAAAAATAAGTATTATTACTTATCAAAAGGTATACAAATGAGTAGGGATTCACCATACTTAGGTGGAGCATAGATTATAATGCCAAAATGGCTAGTTATTATACAACTTGAGAGAGAGAGAAGAATAAATAAGTAAAAGATTCATAAGGACAATTTTAAAGATGATAAAAGTATTTAATTGTGCATGATAATATGATATGGGATTAAAAATTTAAGTTAAGGAATTCCAAGTGTCCATACAAGTCATCAAACTCTTGCAAAGTGGCATGAAACTCCTCATTCTAGATCATAAAAATTGCCTTCATGATTAGCCTTGTTTGAACATCCAAAAAATGATTATGGATATGTATAATTATTTTAATTAAGGGTAATTTTTTTAGGCATTCTTATCCATGTATTTTTTTAGGCTTAGTCTTTTATAAAATTCCCAAAATGAGCTATCATAATTTATTGTCAAGAAAACTCCTCTTCCATGCACCCTGCACACTTGGCCTCAAAATTGGCTTTATTTTCCAATGAAAATACATGTTATGGAGTGGATTAAAATTTTAAAGACCCTCCATGGCCTTATAATAATTATTCACACCTTAAAATCACCCCACTTGAAGTTTTTCACCCTTCTCACTAGTTTGTCTAATATGCCAATTTTGACTGGCTAAGATGACGCACTTGGTTTGGATAATTAGGTGTTTTTAATTGGAATTAAATTAACATATGGAGTTAAAAAAAGTATAAATATTCCATCCAAACTTAATTTCATCTTTAGACTCCTCCTGTAGCTTGCATAATGCACAAAGCTATTAATAAAATCTTATTTTGCACTCTGTCTATACAAGTCTGTAAATACAAAAAGCATGGGGGTATATTTAATGAGTCCTATAAAACTTACAATAGGTTTCATGTTAAAAATATTCCATTATATCAGCTATCCAACTTAATTTATCCAAACTAGTCCTTGTAAGGGTTTAACAAGGGTTTTAGGCCTATTTTCACTCTTAAGGTTTGTTCATAAAATCCTAAGATTGAATTTGCCAAAAAATTACAAAAATTCATAGTTAAATACATTCATAAACATACTTGAACCCATTTGGCCTCCACGAAAACTCTCCAAAAAAATGTGAGCATTTGAACTTGACTTATCAAGCTCCTTCGTCCATTCCAATAAACCTGAGTTGATTCTTGAGTTGAAAAAGAGCTTATTTATGTTTTGTATCTATTGAAATATCTTGAATATATCTATATCTACCTTAAATTTTTTTAAGAAATCCATGTGTATTACCATATCATGATAAAATGGTGAATGACCCCCCATTTGGCCTTAGCCTACACCTTATTCAATACACATGCCTGCAACTTTTGAGTTTTAGGGCATTCAATTTAACTTTTATACATTACATAAGATTTAACACATATATAATGATCATAAAAACATGATAAAATACGTTGTAAATCTCAAATAGACCCAAAATTTAAAGTGACTCTTGTTTGGATTTTAGGCCAAAACCTTACCCTTAGTCATGATTGCAACTCTTGATGGTTTGGTCCACTTTTTAGGTTTCATCCTACTTAATAAGGATTTTCATGTTGGTTTAAATGTGTTTAAAACTTTTAAATAATTTTTTATATGTATTACCAACATCCAACTTAACTATCCATTACTATTTCTTGAAACCTACTAGTCTTGACTCTAGGGAAGAACCCTCTATCTGAGACAAAATAGAGGGTACTTACCTTATTCTCGTAGATAAAATAACTATTATATGATATCCATAATGTATTTTTTAGGATACATACATATTTTTATCTCTATTTAAATTCAATATACCTCTCAACTCATCCACATTCCAAGACTAAACATGTAAAAAATTGACTGTGTATGACAATTAGAGATTGACTATGTCTTGCTTGTTTAGGGTAACTGTAGGTTTTATTCATCTATAAGACCCTAATAATGATGTGTATATGTTTATTTGAAACTTAAAAATATATTTATTATTTTATTTTACCTTAATTTACTTTTAAATTGATAAAAAACTCTAAAAAATTCCAACTTGGGTCACTATTTGTCTCAACCACTCAAAGTTGGTTGTGTGATATCATCAGGACCTGTAGGTGTAAGTCATATGACCTAGACCCTTAAAGTGTTATTTATTACCTAATTTAAAAATTTAAAACCATTATATAACCATAATAACTCTTCTTATACTTGGAATAAGGTATATAACTAAGGTTATAAAACTCAGTCCCTTTGACAACCCTATAACTAGCTTGTAAGCTTCATTTATGAGGTAAATGAAACCTATATATGCTTATTATATATTGGGAAATCACCTTTAAAATATTATAAATTAACTTTATATCATGTGTGGTTACTTTAACCTTTAACCCAAGTTAAAATTTCCAATACCTAGGTCCACTTATGAATGGGGTAAGAGTTAAAGCTTGCTATAGATCAACCTTTTGGACTAGGAGAAACCTGTAGGTGAGCTTAAAACTAAAACACCATACTAAATTCATTAGATGATTATTACGTCATTAATTTTAAATTTGACCATTTTAAATCATATTAATGTCTTTTAAATTCCTAATTTTAAACTTTAGGTGAACATAGGTCTCTTTAGGACTCAGTCCTATAGATAACACTGCTTGGAAATAGTCATAATTTGGCAACTTTAAGACTTTCAAATACTGCCTTCCCTTTATCATCTACCCTTAAAATTTTTAAAGGGTATTTTAATATATGAATAATAAAATATTTATACATTTATAAGCATGATAATTATTTGAAACTATGCTACAAGACATCAACCAAACCCTACAGAACTTTGTTTCATACTTTTAGGGAAAAGAGTCCTTAAACCTACAATCATCCTTTTTGAAGGTAAAATACACTTAATATTTTCAACTTTACCCTTAAATAGATTATAAATATTATCCAAAACCGTAAATATCTCAATGAGGGTTTTATCATAAATATTAACACTTCAGAATGGTTCCTTTGCTCTCTGTTAGATCACCTATATGTGCATAATCTAGTGTGTAGGTAGTAAAGTGCAAATATAGACAGTGAGGATTAAAATTTGCCTTCAATGTATTTTATATCCATATTAAAACATTAAAATTATTTCCTCACAAATCAAATAACTTTAAAACATCACTAAAACTCTTGTTCCATCATGAAATCATCTCAAAAAGTTCCTATAGATGCACATTAATGGCTACTTGACTATAAATATTGTACATGACTGATATACTCATGGAGATTGATTCAAATAATGGATTTTGAAATGGAAAAGTAGTATATATAACATTTAAAACATTTGAAATGTTATATCACAACCATTTTAAGCCATTTTCAAATCATGAAGATTTAGAAATGGTGAAAATGAGCCTGTCATCCCACATTAGACCAGTCTACAAACCCAAGATGATTTTCCCATTAAAACAACATAAAACATGAACCCAAGAATGGAAAAAATTATATGGGAGATTAAACATAATTTGGAGCCAATACCAATATCCTTATTGTATGGAATTTCCCAAACAAGATAAAAACCCATAGGGTACATAGATTTGTAAGTAGATAAACATAGTCAACTTCATGAGGATGGTTCATGAAGTGAAACACACCATTATTAAAAATAATTATATTTAAAATAAGGTATCTAAGTTTAGTTTAATCTCATGAAGGATTTTGAGCTGAAACCTCTTGAGCTTTCCATACTAAGCACAAACCTAAAGGTCACCTCTGCTTGCCAAGAAGATTGAAAAAGGAGTAGAATGGTTTTGGGCCAAAAATTAAAATTAAAAAGAAAAAAATATATAAATAAGATTTAAGAAGCTTAATATACATACCATGATCATTTCCCATGTGGCACACTTCCCAAAGAGCTATACAAGTGCCAAACTTCTTCTTTTCCTCAAAGAAACTACCCTTTTTCTGAGGAACCTAGCACTTTTTAGTTAGTTTCAGTTACTTAAGACCTCTTAGGACACATGGGATGTGACATAATCCTTTGTAACCTTAAAACCTCCCTATAAATCCACATAAATCATTGAATACCCCTTTTTTGACCTTAAAATGACTAAAGGGACTAAAATAACTAATGACCAAGGCTAATACAACAATAACTAACGTTAATTAAGCTATAAAAAA
The DNA here is from genome assembly GCA_037957365.1 of Torreya grandis. Lineage (NCBI taxonomy): Eukaryota > Viridiplantae > Streptophyta > Pinopsida > Cupressales > Taxaceae > Torreya > Torreya grandis. The sequence continues at coordinate 1,683,147 of JARHVA010003462.1, read as the reverse complement.
CCTTGTGACATCTATATTAGACCCGTAAAACACATAAAATTCAAATTTGGTCAACATATACATCATCTTATGTCTATATTAAATTATGCATAAAATTGTATAGCTGAATGTCTAAATTAAGGTTGCATATGAGACATAGCATCTAAGTGTTTCACAAAATTTATAAAAGATTATAGCAATATATTGTCAAAAGTTTTGTCCTTGATGTCAAAGGTAATGACAAAGTGGTGATTGATTAAGGATGAATCATGACGTGACAAGAAGGCCTTGTGTGCTTGATAAGTGATCCATGTGGTTTGAGTTGTCTTGATCAATTGACAATGATATGATAGGCTTGTAAGATATCCTCAGGTGTAGTGAGATGATTTTTAAGCTATAGAATTGGTCTTGTAGAAGCTTAATGTGTTTTGGTGACAAGGAAGCTTGAAGAGAGGTTATTGTTTAGGATGGTCATAAATTGTTAGAGTAAAAATCATGTGACCTATGTGAATATGAAGGGAAGATTGAAATCATGGCATGAGTGCATATGAAATTTTGATGATGATTTGAGATCAGTGCAAGATGGTTTCAAGTGCTTTCAATATCCAATTTTGACTAATGGTTCTAGAATCAATGTGTATAAAGACCTAGTGAGGTCTAAATGAAGGATGAAATTGAGTTTCCAAGGTGTTGAAGCATATATGATCATGGATTGAGGTGTAAAATGATGGGTTACATGTGTTGACAAAGTTTAAGGTCTTTAGGAGGAAGACAAAACAATAAACAACATTCACAGGTTTATTATGTATGCAAAGAAAAGGTTTCCATGCCTGAGAAGGAAGTTGAGATGCTCATTGGCATGTTTAGAGTTTTTATGGTGACCTAATCCATTTGGAGTAGTTTGGGAAGGGTCCTAAGAATCTTCTAGAATAATTTTGTATAGAAACCAATCCCTCAACATTATGAACAAATGTTAAGAAGGTAAGGAGGTTTTTATGCTTGCAAACCCTCATAGTGGAGTGATTGGAAAGATGTAAATGGTTTTGTAATATAATTTATTTTTTGATCAATTTTTATGATTGTATTTTGTATAATACTCCTTTAGTCACATCTAAGTGGTAGTGGTGTGTCAAATTAGTGAGCAAAAGATATAGGCAAGTGATTATTTTTAAAGATTTTATTGTTATAGGAAAGGTTGACTAATTCAATGCATATAAGTTTATGGATGATGAATTCTAATACTTTTTATTAATGTACATATAGTTATTTTGTATATAAATATTCTCTATGTCAATCATTTTTTCCAATAAAGTTGACCTATCGCTAATCTACAAACACTAAAAATAATGAGTAATAACTAGGCATCGTGAGAACCTATTTAGGGATTATGTGAAAGTGAATAGGTATGGATAAAATGGTTTGGGTTATTTTTTTAACACCTATTCCTCATATTACCTTTGTTGGTAATTCTTTGTGATGCTCATACATAGGATAAAAGATGCTCTCAATGTTGCTTGGCTAAGTGAAGGGGAACAATGAAAGGTTGAGTTTAGATATTGGTCTATACATTCCTTATTTGATATTATAAATTTATTTATATGTGATTTAAGTTGATATAATGATGTTTAAGTACCAAATTAATTAATTATAATATCAAGGAAGTGTCTACACAAGTGTTAGGAGTCATGTTCACTATGCTTGTGTTTTGAGACAAAATGACAGTTCAAGGTGTACTAGATTAAGTGATGTGTTTGAAGTAATTATGGCCTAGATGGAGGTAATAAAATATTTTTGTGATATTTTTGAAGACTCATATATCCTTTTTGATTCTTTTATTATCATTGAAATTTCTTTTTAATATGTTATAAAGTCATGATTACATGACTAGTTTTCTGGGGTCATTGGCAGTCTTGAGAGACTTAGTGGCAAAGGTGTTTATAATGAATTATGTATTTATTAATTATGATTAAAGTACATGAATATTTTAAATATTTATTTTAATACCACCTTGATGTATTTTTAGATCATGGTTATTCCCATATTATTGTGGAGAAGTCAAATTTTTTTGACTGGGTGTTGGCAGTATTTGGTGGCTCTACGTGACCTTCTTGCTGAGAAGGTTTAGTGGTTGCATAGGTTGATTTGAAGACTATAATGATATGTATGATTACACTAAGGTCATAATTTGTCTATACATGTGATTTTTCCTATTTTTACTTCAATTTTCATAACTATATTTTGGTATGCACTCACAGTTCTGAGTGGCGATGTTGTTGAAGAGTTATTGAGGCATATTGGTCTATATAATGGTGTATTATGAACATGGAGATATTTTTAAAGTCTTTATTGATATATTTTATTTCATTTTATCATATTTTTATATGTAAATTTTAATTTTAGTTTTAGTTCTATGAAACATGTTTTTTGTGTAAGAAGGCCTAAAAGGCGAGAGGACCTAATTGATAGGTTCAAGGTGTGAAATAGAGTTTCAGGTATTAAGGACCCAAGGTGAGATTATAATGTGTATATCAAAGTGATATGTGAATTTTTTTAATCATTTATATAATATAAATATGGGATAATTTTTACGAGGGTAACATATGCCTTGAAGAAGGGATAAATCCATTAGGTCTGTACTAGGCCTAATTGAGTTAGCCTCTATAGGCTATAACCAACATATGGAGTGTTTGGTTCTCATATTTAAAATATGTATGGACATATTTTAAGTGTGATATAATTGTGTTTATGATATTTTCTAACCAATATGTGTTAGATGAAGAGTGTAGTATAAAGGCAAGGCCTAATAGGCCCATTTGGAGTTGTTGTGGGAGTGTGGACTTAAGTAAAAGAAAGAGCTCAATAAAGGAGTAGAGATAGGTCAATTAGAACCATCAGAGGGTGAAGAATATTATTCATGCATATCTGATCAGGTTTATTTAGGTGGACACATAGGTCATTGGACCTGATGAGACTAGAAGAGGCATATTGAGTGAGCCCTAAAGGTTGTTTCCTAAATCCCGAGGAAACAACAATAAGTAAAATACCCAAATGTGGTATAAGCTAGTGTAAATGATTAAGGACATGAAACATTTAATTTTTTTCCTAAATCCCATGGAAAATAATAATTGTAATCAAATCAAAAACATATCATGATTATATCCTAGTAATTAATCCTAATCTTGCATTTACAAAGCTTATTTCAACCACGAATAGATTTTTATAATGACATGGGTCCAGTAGGATAAGTGACCTAGTTATTTACCTGAACTAGAGTCTATAGGTTCTAACATATGGGTATGTTTACCCTATGAGTCACCATTTTTTGGGGCCAACATACCCCTAATTTTGAAAATTAGGGACCTTGGGATGTTTTAGAACCTTGTCATTAAAAACCTTGTTGTGTTCCTAGATTTTTTTAGAATTTAAAGATCATCCACTCTGATAAGGTAGCATATTTTATTTGTAATTAAGATTTAGTATGCCTAATATTGTTGATGGTTTACCCTATTTGTGATAAATGTAGGTTCCATGGAGAAATCACTAGAATTTATCGGGTAAGAAATCCACCACTTGGTCGTGATCAAGCTTTTACTAGCCTTTGGTCTATATAAATTAGATCCTAGACCCCATTAAGTGAAACCCTAAGCCTAAAACCCTTTAGTTTGAATTCAAAATTTTGTGGGAGAAATTTGGTAGGAATGTTTGACCCACTTTATACTTGAGTCTAATTTTATATTAAGGCTTGGTCACATTTATTAACACAACCAAACCTTAATTCAAAATCATACATAGGTCTTTGCATATTTTCCTTTGAACATCCTAACTTATTCTAACCATGCCTAAAAATAGTTCTATAGAGTCTTTTTTTTGTTTTCTAATCGAGCCCTTTTTAAATAACATTTGGCCCAATGTTTAATCCTAAGACCCCTTCATGCTTATTAATGCAAATGGGACCTTATAGTTAAATATTTATCCTAAGTCTTTATTAATATCAAATCCTAACTTAATATTCTTGATTTATTAAAGATCTAATGATCCTCACTTCATCATTGGATCTAATTTAATGGCATGAGATGAATTCAAGATCTTGGGAATCCCCACAAAGAGGCCATGTGTCATTTTCATATTTGATAAAAGGTATTTCATGATATTAAATTTGATGATCTTGCTCACATCATTTGATGACCATGAGGACATCTATGATGTTAGTGAGACCATCAAATTAAACCTCTCTTAACATTTTGCCTAAATGAAAAGTGCCTTTTCATGATTTTTTTTAAAAGTGTTTCAATTTAAATATTTTAACCAAGACTTAGCATAATAAAACTTAGTCTTAATTTTATCATGTATATTAATATAATGAATTTAGGAATAAACATTTAACATAGGTCTTTATATGACCCACAATACTAATTTAAAAACCGTACACCTTATAGGATCTAATGATCCTCACTTCATCATAAGATCTAATAAAATAGAGTGAGTTGAAGGTTGAGAAGTCAGAGCCTCAATAAGACACCATGTGGTAATCACTTATGCCAAGCCTCATTGGTAGAGGTTCCCAATTATTAAATAGAGATAATAATGGTGATGACTCATATCACTATACAATAGTCCTTGTTTTTCACCATGTAACACCCTCACATCTAACCACAGGAACTTCATAGATTTAAAATTGACACTCTTTCTCAAGTCATTTTACGATCATGAGGATGTCTATGATGTTAGCGAGACTATCAAATTTATCACAATCCAATTTTTTTCCTAGACAAAGGGGGCATGTTTTAAATGTTTTAACAAGGGTCCCTTTGATATTTCAACCAAGAATTATCATAAATTGATTTAGCTAAAGGTTATTCATATTTATTAATATAAGATTCACTTGGGTCAAGCATATAACCTAAGTCTTAAACTTATATCTTGGTACTAACATACAAACTTCACATCTTGCAGGATCCTGTGGCTCTCTCTTAATCATATAAAATTGATCTAATGGGGTGAGATCCTTGAATATAACTTAGGAGACTCAAGATATCAACACATGGAAGGATCTCAAAGATTAGAGCTCAATGGGTATGAGAATATGCCAAATGGCATAACCACAGAGCTTAGAACTTGTAACAACCAATGATCTAATGTTCCCAACATTATGATCAATGGTTCACACTAAATCCTTGGATATATATCCAATAAAGTAAAATTAAAGGCAAAATTTAAAGGTTAACGGTTAGTTCTCCTTTATGAATTTATGAAAAATTCCATGAAAAGATGCCAAATAGATGCCACATAAGATCCACATGAGTAAAAAGTGACAAAACTTAGATTGTGTCCATCTATAAATGCAAAGGTCTAAAGGCAAGTCTTAATCAAATCTAAAGACATGAACAAACCCAAGTCTAAATCACCTCCATGATTAAAGCTCTAGGGAAACCTAAAACCTAGCATAAAGCATGAAAATTGTGATCGATCAAGTCACAATTAACCCAAAATAATTTAAGGTGAAAAGAAAGACAATCCAAATATTTTCGTGAAATTGGTTCCAAACATTATAAAAGTTTAGGAAGTAATGGTAGTAGGTAGGCAGCATTGGAGGGAGGAAATCGAGGTTTACTTATCTATAGACCACTTGAGTAGGGTCTTTAAAGACACAAATTTAGATGACATAACACTAAAAAATGGGTGTAAAAATTGGTTTGAACTCTTCATCACCATAGATGAGATGTAGCCCATAACTCAAAATGAAAGGAGAATTGAAGTAGTTAACACCAAGTACAAGGACCTAGTCACTGTGTAATTAGCTAGCCTTCATCATGCAACTACAAAACCCAAGGTACTCTATTGTATCAATGTACTTGCTCCAATTTTAATATAATATATAATAGATGGTGATTAGATAGTGCATGATGGAAAATACAAAAATATTTCATATGTTTCTCTTGTAGCCTTTGAAGGTTACTATAAACTCCCATAGTCCTATATAGATTTGTCCTCAATAAATAATTGGACCACCTAGAATGACCTTGACACTATCCTTAGACCATGGCTACACTAGGGAAATAATGTGTTCAAAGACTACCAAGAAATAATCCCAATTTCCCAATTTAGGGAAGGAATTAACATTATCATGACCTTATTGAATATGATTTCTAGAGCTACCATAACCACATATGCCAATACCAACTGGGTCTCTTATGTGCATTTTTTGATAAATCAATAAATCACCCCTCTTATTGGAGACATGATAAGAAATCACTTAGGTCACCAATTTACCACCATTAAAAGGACTATAAAATAGTTCTTTATGATGTCTTATTTGTTTGATGCCTTACTTGCTTCTACCAAATTTAATGACATCAAAATCTGGTCTCCTAGAGGTAGAACCACCATCTCCCATCATTATTCAAAGCTACATATCTTCAAATATAAGAACCATATGAAATTCATATATGATATCAATAATCCCACTTTGGTAGAAGCTATCACTAGAGCCACTATGCTTAGAATTCACCCCCTGATCAAAATCTATGTAGAGATGATAAGAAATAAATGGTATTATCCTGACTGCACTATAATTAGAATTGATAGAACCATGTCCTCACCATTCATATTGCCTATTTATGTACCAAAAAGATAACTAAATAAGAAATCACATCCTAGATCATCAATGGAGTTGATGGAGTATGCAAGGAAAATAAGAAAGGTCTCCTCCACCCATTTCCCTTGATAATTGGAAATACCACATTATAAGAATAGAAATAAGTATATGTCATGTCTAGATAGAGAGGATCCTTTTTTTTCCAAGTGGATGAATTTAGGATGTGGGATCCTAAGAAGGTAGTGAAGGACCATTTAAAAGAAAAGAAGTTACCTAAACCAGTATATGAACACCAACCTAGGATTTATGAATATGTATACACCAAGGCAAGAAACTTTAAGGAATTACTAACTAGACTTAAAAAGTTCAATGCCAAATTGGAACATAGACTATCAAATGAATGAAAACCAATAGAGGACATTTGGAAAATTCACCCTCTCAAATATCATTTACTTCTTTCAAACTCTAGAGCACCTTAGAGACTTCCTTAAATAGAATTGCCACCACCTCAAGACCTTGGTAAGAAAAAATAGGAAGAAAGGCTAGGCGAAGTGGCCTCATCTTCTAGTCCTCCACAAAGACCACCATATCTAGTGGAATATTTGGACATGGTAGCTCTTGAGCCAAATGAGACAATTGAGGATGTCCTCAAAGTTATTTTAGAGGCATATATTCTAGAGGAAGAGGAAATAGATGAAGACCCTTACATATAAATAAGGCAAGTCACAAGAACCCATGATCAAATAAAGGGGATAAAAAATGGTAAAGGAAAAGAAACCATGTTGGAAATAGTCCCAACCACAAGTCAGAGAAAGAATAAGACTGAGTTGGTCCTTGTCCTTGCCAGATCTAAGAATCCAAAACTTCCATTTGTGTATCCAACCAAAGATATAAATTTATTTAATGATGAGTTCCCTATCCATGGAATATTCATTCTAGATTGGTTCATTTATGGGAAACTATAAACTATTTCCTCCATAGCCCATTCATGGGCATTAACATAAAACACCAGTATTAGTGTGCATGAGGACTTTCAACCATGGATAATAGAAATGACAAAAGAGCAAGAAGAAATAAGACTAGTGGAAACACAAAGGGCTAGTGGTAAGAAAATGGATTCCCTTGGGAAATATATTGCTACAAATATTGAAATTCCCTAAGCCACCAAGTTCATAGAGCCCACCATTATACTACATTTCAACCCAAAGACCATAAGACTAGAAAATATCACCACAAGAAAAGATGTGGTGGGTATAGAAGAGCTCACCTTTCAAAAGGGGAACCATTTATATGTCTAACTTTAGTAGGAGTATAGGAATTGGGATAGCATCCTATCCACCAATAAGATATAGAAAGCCTATTTGGGGATCAATCAGCATAGGCCATAGCAAGATTAAGAGGGATGAAACAAAGTATTGTCAACTTGGAAAGGGAGAAGAAGAACCTAGAGACCCAGGCCATCCTATCTCTATATAATGATATGATAAAAATGTTTAATGAATCATTATTTGACATGTTTTAGGTCTTAAAGGATATGAAACTTAGGCAAAGTACCTTGACACAACAAACTAAAGTAGCTAAATACTTGGTCATCCAATGGTAAACGTCAAAAGATCAAATTACTAAACTTATTAATATGTAGATAATAAGATAGATCCCAGGCTTCAAAACTATTATCCTGGGAGACTTGAGTGTAGTCTTAGGAATTTTTGTGACAAAGTACAAGATTTGATCACATGGCATAATAATGTAAACAAATTTTTGAAAGGAGATGAGAATTTGGTGAATAGAATTGAGCAACTCATGGGGACCATGCTAATAAGGCCTTCACAACCCACTAACATTGGGCTAATGGATGATGAGGAATTCAAATAGATAGCCACTATAACCATTAAATAAATTAAAGGAAAGGGAAAAGGACAATCTATAAAAAAGAATCATAAGATCCTAGACATCATATTTAATTCAAGGGAATGGATTGTAAAGGCTAGAAGCATCAAAGAAGCCATGGTTAGAAATGACAAAGAATTCAATGAACTGATAAACCAGGAGGATGGGTTTTTAATTAAACTTGTAGTAGATTTGGATTTGATCAAATAATATTACACTAAGGCCAAATACATCTTCCAAAAAAGGTAGTTATAAGGCCCACCACCAGCTTAATGTAAGATTCTATTGATTATAATTTTCCAGTACACTTGTAAAATAGAATATTCTATTATATAAGTATATGATAGTTTGTTAGCATATATGTTTCTAGGTCAGTCCAATGTATAAGGTCATATCTAGTCTAAAATTTTCATATAAGGAGAGTTGTCCTTATTTTACACATATGTATCTTGAAAAACTAATTGATACACTACCTATTATCTCTATAAATAAGCAGTGTTACCATTTTGTAAAGGGAGAGATTTTGAGAAAAATTGTATACTTGGAGCAATTAATAAAGCTAACGAATTCTACAAGGATTATCCATGTTGTTGTGTTAATAGTTACTATATTTTGTCTCAATTTCTTGTCTAGATATTGAATTTGAATGGTTTCTATAAATTTTGAATTACATTTTCGTTACAAGGTTGTTAATTTGTGCCACACTAGATTAGTTGAAAAGATCATAAGTTAATTCATTTTAATTTATTCTGAATTAGCTATTTAGGTATAGCATCAAAACATTAATGCATACTTGGTTCCTACTTGTACTTTCAATTTATCCTAAAAAATTTGCTTGGTTTCTGATGAAAATTGAGCATTACCTATTTTACATTACATATTGGTTTAGATGTATGTTTAGGTAATCGAGACCTTGTCATTTATTTTCTACCTTACTCTACTCTTTTTACTATTTTTTAAAATAATTCACTCTAGCTTAGATGCCATTGTCAATATTCACTTAGATTAGTGTAGCTTAGAACTTTGGTCAGGATTCATCAAAATTCATAGAGGTTTGGACCAAGGTGGCTCCTAACCACCAAATCATACAAATATTGTGGAATAGGCTACTCCACTTTGCTACTATTTCACCATAGGCATTATAATTACCAAATACCTACAACTCATGCTCTGAATTCTTGGAATTCTAAAATGAGAAATGTTCTCTAAACACTAAGAGCACATATGGTATACTTAGAGGAATCAACAAGAGTAGTTTCACTGGTGCTAGGAGGGCCCTTTATCAATTTTAGTGTTAATTTATCAAATATTGATGTTATATTTGCACCTTTAAGTGAAAATTTTCTCCAAAGTGTAAAGATCATTGGTCTTAGAGTTTTTTGACCTATATTTGTGCTTTCTTGAGGCAAATATCATAGTTCTTTTATAGATGATTGGTTAATTCTAGTAAATACAACTTTGAATCTAAAAATCTACAACATTTGAGGTTAGGATGATTTATTTTATTCAAATATTAGGTGATCTCCTCTAGATATTGGTTTATTTTGGGCTAAAACTTGTAAAGATCAACTATATTTGTGTAATAGGATACATTCTCAAGCTATCTTAGTATAAATTTGATGTCCTTTATCATTCTTTACATGAATCTTTATGGAATTAGCTTAGTGTACATTTTTAGTCCTTACTTCTTTTAAATATTAAATTGCTACAACATATTTCAAATAGGATTTTAAATATTCAAGTTGGAACTGCCTAGAATTCACACAAGATCATCCTCAAAGACAAGGGAACCTTTACTCAAGTTAAAAAAACATCAGAGAACTAGACGTGATAAAGGTAGACAAAGACTTTCCAATTCTTTACCCACTTCTCCTATTCTAGGTACACTTGCATTCAAATTGCATCTAGTTATGGCTTGGTTCTGAAGTTCCCATATTAATATACAAGGTGTATTGCATGATTTACCACACAATCTTGAGAAGTATTTACCCATATTTAGTTGAACTGATGTTGTAACTATAGAGGAATATGTTAAGTCTTTTAAATATGTTTTGAGATTATTAAATGTCATACATGAGGATGTATCATGTATGTTATTTCCCTTTACTTTCAAAGATGTAGCATATGAATAGTTCCTTAATTTTCTTGATGAATGTATTACCTCCTGGAATGATTTCAACACCTTTTTCATTGACCAATCTAGCAACATTATTAGTCCTTGTGTTATTTATCACCAATTCACAACCATCAAGAGGGATGAAATTGAGCCTATAATATATTTCAATGTTAGATTATATAAGATATTTGGCTAAAACATGAATATTTACAAACCCAATGAGGCCCTATCCCTAAAAGTTTATAAAGATGTAGTTGATCTTATGACCTCTATGTTATTAAAAAAGACCCTATCAACCATAACCACACTAGCCCAAGCCTATTCTAAATAAATAATTATTATTGATCAAATGCAACAAAAAGATCAAATTCCTACTCTAAACCTTGTCCATGATAATAACTAAAACACCCCTACTCTTAATCAACTCCTAGTTTTAAGCATACTACCCACTAGTCATGTTGCTCTTAATCAAAGTTTAGGATTCATAAATCACCAAACTACTAATGGATCCTATACTAATGGTTAGAGATCCTTAATACCAATTTATAGTGTAATAAAAAACTAGGTCCATAATTCTAATACCCCCAAGCGTGAGAATGAATTTATATTAAAGATGGTCCAAAATATTAACACTAATTTTATTCATTTGCAAAAATAAGTTGGTAATACTAGTGAGGGTTATGTAAGGAACTTTACTTTCTAAAAGTTAAATATATTAGGAAATAGGTTTCATAATGATAACTTATACAAAAACAAGGCTCAAGAACCTTCTTCTAGTAATATGACCATGGACATCAATCTCACTAGCATTGCCTTGCCTGACTACTATAGAGTGCATGCTACTGATAAGCATGGTGAGATTGATTAAATTGAATTTTTCAAATACTTTGAGGATTTTCAAGAAGATATGGAAATATTTTAAGTAGTACCTAACAAGAATAATTCTACAAGTTCTTTTGGGTCTAAGTCATCAGACCAAGTCTATATGGTAGAGACATTTTAATTCCCTTTTCAAGAAAATGAACCAAAAAATATTCCTAAAGAGATCCAAGAATTTTATAAATTATTTAAGATGTATCAAATAATGAATAGAGAATAGAAACAAACATTTACCACTTCAACCCATCTTAATAATTATGAGACCCCCTGATACCACTTAAAAGAATGACCTTGATCCACCGAAAGGAAGTTCTTCCAAATCTAGTGCTAATTCCCTAAGTAGGAATGGCTATAACATTTTTGAAGACATGAAGAAAATTAAGGAAAAAAACACTTTGCATGAGTTAACTCAAATTATAGAACAGAGAGCCTTGCTATTATATTCATTGTCTAAGAAACCCGAGAAGCCACCCAGAGATGATAGTGTAAATGTAACCATGTAAATGGCCAAGGTAAAATCTCTTCCCTTCCTACTTATAGTTAGGATATTTGGTAAGGATATCCATAATTATCTTCTAGATTGTGGGGCATCAAATAATATCATGATTTCAAGAATATGTAAACAACTTAGAATAACCTCAACCAAATATGATAGGGTAGTTATGTAATTAAACAAATCAAGAGTCAAAGTCATTGCAGAATTATTAAATGTACACATGTAGCTAGCTAATGAACCTAGAGTGCATCAATTCATTGACATTTAAGTAGTAAACATTTCCAATGCATATGGACTAATCTTGAGTAGAGAATGGACCAAGGCCTTAAATAGATATATGTTTGTTGATTGTTTACATCTATGGTTGCGTTGGAAAGGTGTTCCAAATTAGATAAGAGTGGAAAGGGAACCAATAATGAAACACATGACTATTGAATATAATGCTATCAATAAAAGAGTTAAATTCCTTGATTTCGACTTAGGATTCTTCACCTTAGAAACTATAAAAGTGGTTGATTCCAAAAACACTCATATTGTACCTAGTTTTTGGAAACTATATGTTGATGGCAATAGATGCAAGTCTAGATTTGGAGTTGGTATTGTTTTGATAGACCCTGTTGGTAAACAATATCATGCATCTTATAGACTACAATTCCTATGCACCAATAACCTAGCTGAGTATGAGGCTCTCATCTTAGGGTTACAATTTTATATTAAAAATAAGGTCAAAGAGATACTCATTTATGGAGATTCTAAAATTGTAATCAACTAAGGTGCAAGTACTAATGTAGAATCTCATACCTCAAAAGGTATAAATTTAGAGTCTGGGATCTAATAGAATATTTTTAGACATTCAATATCCTCTCTATCCTTAAAGAAGAAAACAAAGATACTAATGGGCTAGCTTCTATTTTAGCCAACCTCATGCCTAATTGGAACTCCCCTAACTTTAGTATTGAGTTGGTACACTACCCCTTAATCCTAGATAATATGAACTACTTCTAAGTCTTAAATGATGATCAATAGATCCTAAAATTCATGGCTAACTCAAGAGATTTTGAAACTCCTATTATTGATGAGATTGATGAAAATACCTCTATTATATAGACTAATTACCCAATGATTAATAGATTCACCAATTTGATTAAACATTAATTATCAACCATAGGTGTGTAAGTTTTTTAAGAGTGTCAGCACCATATATTCATTACTAATTCAGAAATTAACTTGGTTTTCCAGCTATAGTACAATAAATTTATGTTGAATTTACCAAATAGATATATTATGAAATTGTTGTGATAGAATTATAGAACTATTCTACACTTATTTATCACACATGCATCACACTTATATAATCAAACTGAATAGTAAAATCAACTTACATAACACACTAATAATTAAAGAGGGTTAGGATCTTCATAGTATCTCATTTTTAGGGGGAGGCTTCCTCATTCAAAATTGAGCTCCAATCTTTTTTGAGAGAATTAAAAAACTTCTTACAAATTCAACTTTTTCATTACTCAATTCTAGATACAAAGGATATGGTGAAAAATTCTACTATTATTTCCTCAAAATTATCTAACTCTTAATCTAATCTAGGTTCTAAATTTAAGTACAAAAGGTAGTTTATTAACTCTTAACCAAAAACACCAAACTAGGAAAGAATATAAATACTTAGAAACTACCCAAGTCAACCTTCAAGTATTTAGTAACTAAAGTTACTTATTTTAGGTTTGACTGGGTTAGAAACAAGGCATATTTTTTTTTTGTTTTATTTATTTTTATCTTTTCTCATTATCATTGTCTTTACCATCTTTGGTAGCACATCCAATCTCTCCTTGCATATAGGGAATCCATACAATAATTATGACTCTTCCCAATCATTCATTTGGTTTCTCAAGACAACTAGATGTGTCTACAAGGTCTCCTCAATAATGACTCTACTTTGCATAGTGGTTACAAGCACTCTTTAGTAGGTACATACAACCTATAGGTGAAACCTTTAGTTGCTATGGGTATTTTGTAATGGTTGTAGGCAACCTATAGGTAGATCCTACAGTTACTATAGGCACTTTTTAGTGGTAATAATTAATCTATAGGTGAAGCCTATAATTACTGTGGGTATTCTATAATGACCATAGGTAACCTATAGGTGAATCCTAAAATTATTTTGGGCACTCTACAGTGGTTGTAAGCAACCTATAGGTGAAGCCCATAGTTACTACAATAGCCTATAGAAGCTATAGACTTAATAATAATTTGTAGCTTTACATGACCCTTCAGATTCTTGTTAGATAAAGTCACACCAATATAATTTAATCAAGGAAAAGCATCAATAACTCATAACATAACACACACACACACACACACACACACACACACACACACACACACACACACACACACACACACACACACACACACACACACACACACACACACACACACACACACACACACACACACACATTAATGAACATACACAATCATGACTTCATTCATTCATTTGCATTAGTGATGGATAGTTATGAGATTTACATGGAAAAGGACATAGACTAAGCATGCATGAGGTTATAATAGTAATAAATTGGTGGCCTCATCACACCCCCTACTTAATCTCTTGATTGACCTCAAGAATGCCTTGGTTGCATTCTAAAACCATAAAATTTTCTAAAGTCTAGGGCCTCAAGGCAACCTACCCTAGCATTCTCAATGTCACTCCATCTTTTCTTCTCTTTCTCCATATCACCTAGAACATTTCCCTCCTAGTCAGGAATTAGGAACCAGAATATAGGGGATTGAAATATCAAACCTAACCATTTTACTCTCCACTTCCTAATAAGTTCAATATACAAATATACTCTATGGATGGCCTCCCTTAGCTTTTGAGCGGAGTATGGTTCCTTTCTTTTCAAGGCATCTGAGAGATCTACCCATCTATGAGAAAAAGAAATAAAAATTTGCTTGTCATCTCCTTCCATAAGACCCAAATAATGGTTCTATACTTCTACCTACATTTTGGCAACCCACTCTCAAGGAGTGTCTTTATTCATAAAGGAGATCCATTCATCTATCACATCATCTAAATCCCTTACTTCACTCTTGATCATCAGGGTAGCTTATTTTTCTTTTGCTTGATATCCTTCCATTTGTTTTCCTCTTTCAAATTCATTTAAAACATATGAAGAGAAGTTATTTAATAGAAAATCCCCCAAATAGATGTTGGGATTCCATTCTATATCACTACTAACAATATATTGGTGAATGTGGAATTCACTTAGTTGGGATTAAAAATTAGGATCAACATGTTTATACTCTTTAAATAAATATTTTGGGTCACAAACCATATAATATTGATCATTATAAATCCTATAATACCTAAATTTCAACCATTTTTCTTCTAGGTACATGACATATACCCTATAAGGTGGTTTGCACTCCATTAGCATTTTAGTAGTTTCATGTAATTTGTCAATCTTTTTCTTCAGATAATTGATCCTAATTTTAGTAAATTCTATTTTTTTTGGTAATTCATCACGTTTTTATTTTGATTCAGCATAACCCTTGAATATTTACACTAATTCTTTGTGGTAAGCTTCATTATTACCAAATTTTTCCTTTAGAAAAATCAAAAGATCATCAGTCTCTACTAGAGTAGTGGTTGACAAATCCACATCAATGACTTCTTCTATAGTAAGTGTTGGTGTAGTGGGAAAGGGAGGATGAAATATTTGATAGAAGGGTACCGAAGCTATATCATCCTCTACTATAGGGGATTTTTTGACTAAAGTGGTTGAGGATGCTACAAGTTCCTCTATGACTATAGATGCAAGTTCCTCTATTATCTTCTCTTTGTCCCTATAGGAGTCTACAAACTCTGTTGCTCCTATAATCATTTCAATGTATCATTTTCCTTTTAGTTCTGTTATCTAATTTTTGAGTCTATATATATCTTTTGTAGCTTGTTGCAATTTTTGTAACTCCTAATCATGAGAAAATTTTGCTTGTTCTCTTCCTTTTTCCATAACCTCTTCTTCAATCAATTCTTCTTCTCCATTTTCCATAACCTTTCTCAATTCTTCCTTTGTGTATCCAATTTTTTTGAGGATATCAATATCTTCCTTAGTAAATATAGATGGAAGAGGTGACCATTCTTATTCTTCTACTTTAGTAGATCATTAATAGACCATTCTTCTATTTCAAATCCATCAGGGGTTTTCTTAAGCCTAGGCTCTTTCCTTGGTTCTTCATGATCACTAATATCTATAGTTAAGGAGGCTGAAGAGGTCTTTTATTTCTTCATACTTTGAGATCTCCTAAAAGGAGTTCTCATTCCTTTTGACACCATGGGTTTCTTCCCTTTAGATTTAATTTTACTTGAAGGAGGGGTGACTGATGGAATTTATTCTTCTTATGCATTAATTGATAGGGGAACTTCTTCTTGTCTAATAAGACATAGTGTGAAGGAATCAACCTAAGGTGAGGACATAATGGGAGAAGGACCATGCTATTTTGGGTTTTCCTCCTCTATGTTAAAAGGAGATAAGACCAGTCTTCTCCTCTTCTTCTTTATTGTAGTAGTCCCAGATGGATCTTCAGTGGCTATGGGCTAACCAGAAACACTAGTGCCCACAACATCTTCCTGAATAATTTGTTGGAACTGCTCCTTAGGATATTCCCTCTCATTAGTGCTCTCTTCTTCCTAAGGTGCAATATTTTCTAGGGAAAAAAATTATTACCAAGTGAGTTCAGGTCTGACAAAAGCTATTCCTTATTTAGTTATGAGCCATATGAGGCAGTGGTGAGATAGGGTTATTTTAGTGTCTTTTTAATATTCTTTGGAAATTATTTTCAAGATATTCCATAAGAAATTGGGAACATTAATGATTATATTATGTCTTAAATGGTTTAAAATTTTGAACTAGAGAGTGTAAATGAGGGAATACCTTCCCTCATAGGTCATGTGCTAGATAATATATGATGCTATTTCTCTCCATTCTATAGGTAGACTCAGTCTTTGTACACCTCCCTTATTTAGTACCAATTTTCATCTTCTTATAAAAATTATTGCCTGGCATCTTGGCCATTGGGTCTATCTTGCCAATTTTCCCCCATGCTTGGTAGCCCAATTATTTGGCTTATCAAAGTATTAGTAACTAGAAATGTGATGCCACATAGAGTGGATTGGTTTCCATCAAAAGAACCTATAAATTTCCTAGAAAGAGGTTCTAAAAAAAACTACAACCATTCAAAATAGGTAGTCTAAACAACTCTATGGAAGACATCCCCACTGGCTTAGTCTCCTTGTAAGTACCTATGGTTTGATGGCTCTCTCTACACAACTAACCCTCCCATTTTAACTCTATCAGTAACTTAAATTAATAGTCAAATTCACACTCTTGGGACTTATGGAAATCTACCTACAGTAGGTTTTGGGTCTAAAATGGTGAAATATGGGGTTTGCATATTGTAGGGTTTGGTTCACAAATGGTGAGTGTGAGGTTGTAGGGTTCTAATGGTGCATGAGGTTTAACCCATAACATCTCTCCCCACTTAAGCTATCACATGTCCTCAGGTGACATGGATGGAGTAGGAAGTATGGGATGAGATAGGTCATTATGAGGAATAATGCTAGTGTAGTGGTAAGGTGACAAACTTTTTAATAAATGATTAAAGTCATAATTAAATATGTTTTATTAATACTATATGACTAGATTAGAATAATGAATGACATTTTAAATGATGAAAGATATGACTTACCTTTTAATAATTATGTTTTGGATGTGACACCTAGAAATTTGGACATCATGTGTTGACATGCAAATATTTGCATGGGAATGATTAATGACACAATGATTGGTTTGGAAGTTAGAACTAGAGTGAAGTAGACCCTTTGTGAAATGATTGAGAGATCACCAATGGTTAGGTATTGATGATGCCTATAGCACACATTCATGTGATGTAGGATAAGTTTCATGTAATAAGGGTCTTGAACTTGGAGTGTAAATGATTGATGTCATACCATAAGGTAGTAATTGAAAAGTTGAGTGCTCCAAGTGATGGTTACAAGATTTTAAGTAGGTATATAAGGGTACTACTAGCTAGTGAACTTCATTTGGATGAACCAGATGATAGGAGTCTAGATGTTGCATATGCCCTGGAGGTTTTATGCATAGGCATGGCTGTAGTAATCAATAGGGTCTTCAACATGGAGCCAAAATTGTAAATGAAACATAAGTGTCCTTGTAGGCAAAAATTCTAGTCTAAAACATTTCCTCATGTAAAGGAAAGTTTTATGCTTTGTTGTGGCTTTGTAGCTTGATATTCAAGGGTAAATTTAGGTAATAGATATGACATGTGCTGCCCCAATCTTCCTAGATTCATCCATGAGGTTATTTGATGATTTTCAAGCAATGCTAAAAATCCAATAGCCAAGTCATCATTGAGAGATGTAGGAGGATTTATCTTGTATGTTATCTAGAAAGGTGAAAATAGGCATGAGAGGGTAGCTATAATAGCTATAAAGTGCCCATAAAATGCTTCAAAGTGATGGAAAAATGTGTAGAAGGTGCCCATAGCAACTTTAGGAATGCCCATAACATCTTTAAGAAACTTGTGTGAATAGTTGGGATTTGAGGGATTGCCTTCTCTCTACTTTCATCTTCATATTCCCATTTTTAGTTTTTTTTAGTTTTTACCCCTAAATAGCCAGAAATTTGGTTTTCTATTTAGGCCCTTTTTATAGATTTGGGTAGCCAACATACTGGTTTTCTACCTAGAAGCTACCAATAATGCCCAAAAATGGGTTTTCATTTTTAGATTATTATTTGTTTTACTCTAACTGCTATTTATAGTAGAATGTTTATTCAGTGGTCCTAACCAAGTCACCTAGAAATGTGACTTGTCAAATACCTATGGAAGGTCTCATTCATCATGCCAAAGGAGGGAAAGGATGTCCTCCTCTCCTTCCTTAACTGACTATATACTAGTTCTCTCATTATCTAGTGGGGCAACCTACCTAACCAAGACATCATTGTATCCATATTATAACTACTACTATACATGGCTGGTAATTTTTTTTTGAGTAAGTACATTTTTTTACAACTTAAGTCTGTGGTCATTGATCAATAGATGGAATATTATTAGATTAAGATTTTGTAGTTAAATTGCTCCATTGTCAAAAACATGCACAATATCAAAAGGACCAAGCCATCTAGTCTGGAGTTTACCCTTGTAGTCCTTATATTTAGAGTCAAAAATAAGGGCCCAATCTCTAGTATGGAATTACTTGGCCTTAATGTGCCTATCATGCCATCTAATCTATTACTAATATACAAGTTTTGTGTTTTGTAATGCCTATTGTCTATATTCATCTAAGGCATTCAACTATAGAAGCGTTTCTTTTTGGTCTTCAAATATATCCATCCCAAGTTCTAGTGCTATCTGTAAGGTCTTGTGCTCAAATTCAATGGGCAAGATAGGTTTATTTCCATATACCAACTTATATGGAGTGAAGCCTATAGTGGTTTTCTATGTGATTCTATAAGACCACACAGCTTCATGAGGCTTAGCCTCCTAATTCTTATGAGATAAACTAATAGTCTTCATTAGAATATTTTCTAACTCCCTATTGGTGACTTCCACCTATCCAATAGACTGTAGATGATATGGAGTTGATTTTTTATGCCTAATCTCATATTATTGTACTAAGTAATTAAATTAACAATGAATTAGGGTCTTTGATTAGTGACTATTTAATGTGGCACACCATATTGAGTAAATATTTATTTATAGAGGAAACCTACCACCTTCTCATCCCTAACATGTGTAAGATCCTTGACTTCTACCCATTTAGTGACATAGTTAGTACAAACAAGGATATACTTTTTGTTATTGGATTTGGGATTAAAAGGTCCTACAAAGTCTAGGCCTCACTTTTCAAATGGTTTAGTCATCATCTAAGGCTGTAAAGGCATTTCATTTGAATGTGTGGGTCTCCCCATACATTGACATTTATCACAATGTGCTATATGTATTATTGCATATTTATGGAGTGAGGGCCAATAGTATCTTCTATTCAAAATTTTGACTATGGTACGCTTGGCTACAAAGTTTCCTCCGTAGGGTTCATCATGGCAGGCTTTGAGGATATCTAAAACTCTATCTTCTCTGAGACATCTTTTGATGATAGAGTTAGGCCCAATATATAAAAGAAATCCAAATAACCATGAATATTTGACACTTTTGTGAATCAATGCTCTCCTTTGTTTAGGGAAGAAGTATTATGGAAATAACCCTATGATAAGGTAGTTAGCAATATTAGCATACCAAGGTGTGGTAAGGGTGAGAGAGAACAAGAGCTCATCTAGAAGTGATTCATATACTATGGTATCTTCTTCAAGGGTTTACAAGCATGATAAAAAGTTAGCCACTACATTATTGTTACCAAGCTTAGCAACAATGGTGATATCAAATTCTTGTAATAAGAGGAACCATCATATCACTCTGGCTAAAATAGATGGTTTGTTCATAAGGTATCGAATGGTTTCATGGTCTATATGAACAAAGACTTGATACCCTATGATATAGTGATATAATTTTTTGACAGCATAAATTAGTGCCAATAACTCTTTTTCAGTAACTGTGTAATTTAATTTTATTGCCTATAGGTTTTTGCTTATAAAATAGATGGCATAATTTAGTGCTTCTTATATTTGGTTGAGCACAACTTTGAGGGTAGTTTCTAAAGCATCTATGTGAATGTGGAAGGGAATATTCCAATCAAGATCATGTAGAATAAGGGTGGTGGTCAATAATTCCTTCAATTTTTTGAAGGCTATATCATAAGCAAGAGTCTAGAGAAATTTAGCATCTTTAGTCAGAAGAGTGAACAATGGTACTAATACTTTACTAAAATTGTTGATGTATCTCTTTTAGTAACCAACATGGCCTAAAAAACTCCTAACATCTTTCTATTTTTGAGGAATAGGTAGGTTTTTAATGATGTCGATTTTTGTAGGGTCAACATTACTTCTTACAATAGATATGTGGTGGCCCAAGACAATACCATCTATCATAAGCATGTAGCATTTATTGTGGCTAAGAGATATATGGTTCTCCTGACAACATTGTATCACTTTTTCTAGGTTTTTGAGGCATTCATAAAATGTCTCTTCATAGATAGTGAAGTCATCCATATAGATTTCAACACATTCATTGGCCATATCTGTAAAGATACTCAAAACAACCCTTTGGAATGTAGCCAAAGTGTTACATATCCCAAAGGGTAATATAGAATAAGCATAAGTAACCTAAGGATAAGTAAAGGTGGTATTTTCTTGGTCTTAGGATCAATTCTACTCTAGTTGTAACCACTGAAAGTATCCAAAAAGGCAAAATATTTTTTCCCTACTAGTTTGTCCAACACTTGGTTAATGAAGGGTAGAGGAAAGTGATCCTTATTGGTTGTTGTGTTGAGTTCCCTATAACTCATTCATACATTACATTATTATTTTTTTGGTAAAATTACTAAAGGTGACACCCATTCACTGTCAGAGATAAGATATATAAATCTAGCAGTCAAAAGTTTTTGTAATTCCATTTTTATAATTTTTCAAAGAGCTAGATTCATCCTACATTGTGGCTGGCTGATTGGTTGGCACTCTTATTTGATGTAAATATGATGTATGCATGTTTTAGGTCTGATTCCTTACATATCCTCATAATCCCATGCAAAATCACGTTGGTTAGCATGCAACATGTTGACTAGGAGCTTTTCCTCATTTAATTTCAACTTGCTATTAATAAGCAATGTTTTCCTTGGAAAGATTTCAATTTGTTGTGAGAGTGATTTAATTATTTCCATATTGATAATGGATTTGGTTTGGCTACATCTATGAGGTAGTAGTTGGTGGAATGTTTCCTATATAAATTCAACAAAATTATCCAATTGTTAGAAGTTAGAAAAGGGGTACTCAATACTTTGCAAGTGGTTGAGATATATAAAAAGAGTTTGGTAATTATGTTGAAGAATATCAGAGAGATTGTTATCTTCTTCTTGATCAACAAATATGCATGCATGGTCTATGGTAAATATAGGAATCAGGTAAGGTTAATATACCTCTTCTTATTTAGCCCATAATGTAGGCTTTGGAAAAAAATTGGTTGTGCTGGAGGATAAAAAACCAACTATTTAGTGTGGTAGCCATTGGATATCAGTATGTTACCTATTCTATAATTGATGAAGGCATATTTTATGGCAAGTCAAGGTCATCCCAAGATAAGGGGGTATCCACCAAAATTAGACTTAGGTTGTAACACAAATATGTAGGATACTCCCAAGAATCTATAGAAATGATAAGATCTTAAATGATTCCCTTTGGTCTGACTGTAGATCTATCAACCATTTACTACATTTTAGATGTGGGATGAATATTATTCAACTATAGTTTATGCATAATTTTGATTGTCATTACATTTATTGCAACCCCCATATCGATCAACTTGTTGGACAATTATTGGTCATGGAGTTGGACTATTGCTACTGGGCATCTAGGATTTGAATACTTCTTTGGTAGGGTATTCCCCAACATGATTTCTGCTAGCTGGCCAATCACATACACAATATTGGGTTTTTTTTTGTTCCTTTAAGGTTTTCATAGATAGAGGTCTCTAACAACATTGTAATATATAGGTACATATTTGATGGCATAGAATAGACGGATTTTGATGTAAAATTTCTTAAGATATCCCATGAAATCAAAATTAGGTTCAATTTTATGGTGTTGAAGGCTGAGACATTCTACAAATGGTGGGGATATTTCATCAAAAAATTTATGTGTTGGTTTATAGAGTTCTTGAGGTGATGACAGTGGATTAACATGTTATTCTAGCGTTTCATCATCTGAATCCCTTATTATGGGTGGTACTAGGGGTGGTAAAACCTTCCCTAAATGGAGGTGAACTTCACTAATGTTCACCATGTATGTTGGGTGTTGAACAAGTTTAGTACTAAATGTGGATTACACTAACTTATTTTTAGGATTCTAAATGGGTTGGGCAAGTAGCTAGTTAGGCTTGGGTGTAGCTTATATATTGGGCATAAGAGTATGAGGTTATTATTATTATTGTGGAGGACATCCTCCTAGAGAGATACTCCATGGTTGGTTAGGTTTCTAGGGCTGTTGCAACTAGTTTATGAAGGGTGGGCCTTGGGGTGGTTGCCAAGCTTACATCTAAGATGAGGATACATTTTATGGAGGCTTCCAAGAGGTGGTGGGGTAGCTTTCTTGAGGTGGCTACTAGCTAGAATTAGGAGGTGGAATGTTCATCCAAGGGCTAGTCCAATTGGGAGTAGAATTTACAAATTATATATTTTGTCCCATACCTTGATAAGGTGGCTGTTAGACTCATGGTATTCTTTGTGAAAAATAGAAAACCTAATCAACATCTCCTCCTATAGTGTGTAACTCTATTGTTTATGTTTCTTCAGCTATTATGTGAGCTACTTTAGCTTGAACCTTATGACATCTACAATCAACCTTTTTCTTCTTATAGTCTAGATAGTAAATAGTCAAGGCTTAATCCAAAACTACTCAATTTTATATTGAGTGCAAGTTGTCTAGTTGGGTGGCTAAATGTTTAATTATATCCTCTTTCATATCTTGTAATAGGTTACTAACCTCAATTTTTGATAGGCCATTTGTAGCTGCTAATGGGGGCTTATTTCCCCTGACTTTGTTTATGGAAGATTTAGAATAATTCTTGCTTAGCTCTTTGATATTTGAGAATAGTAGGTGAGAAATATCCCCTCCACTCATTAGGTCCAAGGATTCTAGACAATCTTCTCTAACTCCTTTTAGGAAGATGAGTTTCAAAGGTTCTTCTCCAAGTGCACTTTGCTTGAATTTTTATACAATGAACATGAACCGTTCAACATATTCCTCCAAAGAGACATCCCCCTCCTAAGTCATTCTAAAGATGTCATTTATTCTATATAACTTCCTAATATTCCATATTCTTGATAATTGGTCAAAAAATTATTTTTCATGTCTTCCTAAGTGCAGACTGAATTACTACCCAGTCCCATAAACAAATGAAGTGTCAAGTCTTTGAGAGTAGTTAGAAAAAGTTTCAATTTTTGTGCATCATACCTATAGTCATAGCTTCTAGAGAGGATATCAAATTTGAACAAGAATGTGTTTGGGTCTTTTGATAATATACCTCTAAAATTGGGCAAGGTTGAGGGTGGGATGTTTTTCATTTGTGTTATGCATGTTGCATCTAGAATATGAAATTCAAAAGTAATTATGTCTAGAATCCCATTGTCTTCCACAAAATATTGTTCTCTACTCATGATGTATTTTCTTGTGATATGGATACCAAAGGTACTCAGGATCTTTTCCTCAAAATCTATGTCAATTCTTTGGTTAGCATGATAATAAACATTTATCTGTTGATACTTATTCTTCTTACTAGATGAAGGGTCTGAAGATTCTCCTAAGCTTTCTTTGATTTGATCAAGAAAACTTTGTTCAAATGTTATAAATATGTTACTTTTTAGAGTGTCTAGTTCATTTAGTTGTTCTCCATCATTCCTTCTTACCAGCTTAGCTAATACTTCTTCTACTTCTATTTCTTTTCTCAGAGCCAATAGTGCTTCTTTTACAAGCTACCTCCTTCATTTTTTAGTGTTCACTTCTTCAAGAGCCTTATGACTTATGGTATATTATACAATAGGGTTCTTAGTTGTTGTAGGTATTTGTGGTTCTATCCCAATAGTAGGCAAGAATCTCCCTCAAGAATCTCTTTCTCTTTGCATAAATGTTATGCCATTTCTTCAACTGTCATATCCCTTCTTGCACAGAGTTAGTTTTTTTTTTCATTTTCATGTGTTTCAAAAGGGGTTGTTTCAGACCATTTTTTTTATAAAAATAATATAGAAATAAAAGAATTCTGAAATCAAAACAACAAGAACTGAAATTTTACTTCTAGAAAGCAATAAAAATTAAATACTGAAAGTAGTAAAATTTATTCTAGAAAGCAAGAAAATTTATTTTAGAAAGCAGGAAAATTTATTCTATAAATTAGGAAAATTTACTCTAGAAAGTAAGCAAATTTAAAGCACACTTTGACATAAATAAATCACTTTTGTAGGAAATAAGTTCTAGAAACAAGAGGTAACTTATACACTATTTACTTCTAGAAACTTATACATCTAGCATAAGACACCATAGTGCCCTCACTCGACTTACCTGATTGGAACTATATGTCCAGGAACTTAGACATTTAGAATATGACACCATAATGTCCTCACTTGACTTGCCTGGTTGGGTAGAATAGAGTATTAACCAAAAAACATTTTTTAATGATTGATTTCATAAATAAAAATTGACACCATCTCTAACAATGGTGCCAAAATGTTGTGCAGACTAATTACCTAATGATTACCAAATTCACCAGTCTAATTAAACATTAATTGTCAACCCTGGTTAAGTAAGCTTTTAAAGAGTTTCAACACTATATATGCATTATTGATTCAAAAGTCAACTTGTTTTTCTAGTTGTAGTACAATAAATTTATTCTAAATTTACTAGATAGATGTATTATGAAATTAATGTGACAAAATTAAAGAAATATTCCACACTTATGTATCACACATGCATCACACTTATATAATCAAACTAAATAGTAAAATCAACTTACACAACACACTAATAATTAAAGAGGGTCAAGATTTTCATACCAAGTCATTTTGAGGGGGGCCTTCCTCATTCAAAATTGAGTTCTAATATTTTTTTGAGATAATTCACAAACTTATTACAAATTCAACTTTATCATTACTCAATTCTAGATACAAAGGATATTGTAAAAACTTTTGCTATTATTTCGTCAAAATTATCTAACTCTTAATCTGATCTAGGTTCTATCTTTAAATACAAAAGGTAGTTTATTAGCTCTTAACCAGAAACACCAAACTAAGAAGAATACAAATACTTAGAAATTACCCATGTCAACCTTCAAGTAGTTAGTAGCTGAAGTTACTTGTTTTAGGTTTGATTAGGTTAGAGACAAGGCATATTATTTTTTTATTTTATTTATTTTTGTCTTTTCTCATTATCCTTGTCTTTACCATCTTTGGTAGTACATGTAATTTCTCCTTACATATAGGGAATTTATACAACAATTTTGACTATTCCTAATCATTCATTTGGTTTCCCAAGACAATTAGATGTGTCTATAAGGTCTCAATAATGACTCTACTTTGTATAGTGGTTGCAACCACTCCTCAATAACTACAGGTAACCTATAGATGAAACCTTCAGTTTTTATGGACATTCTACAATTTCTATAAGAAATCTATAGGTGGAGCCTATAGTTGCTATGGGTACTCTGTAGTAGTTACAAGTAATCTATAGGTGAAGCCTATAGTTAATATGGGTATTTTGTAGTGACTATAGATGAATCCTATAGCTATTACAGGTACTCTATAGTGGTTATAGGTAACCTATAGGTGAAGCCCATAGTTGATACAACAACCTATAGAAGTTATGGCTTTATCAAGAATCTATAGCTTTACATGAACCTTCAAATGATTGTTATATAAAGTGACACCAATATAATTAAATTAAGGAAAATCATTAATAATTCATAACATAACACACACACACATATTAATAAACATACAAAATAATAACTTCATTCATTTACATTAGTGATAGATAATTATGAGATTTACATGGAAAAGGACATAGAATAAGCATGGATGATTGTATAACATTAAGCAATTGGTGGCCTCATCAACCTATGAAAGATAATTCAATGGCAAAATCATCCAACTGAATGATAACAAGATACCCAAGGGGATGATTTCACTGGAAAGGTTGTTTGACTAGGTCAAGCTCACTGAAACCCATAAGGTCCCCAAAGTGAATGGGAAATACTATAATGCAATAAATATTGGACCCCAAAATCAACCCTATCAAGTTAATGTGGGGAGGACTTGCACAAATAAGGAAAATAAAAGGGCTAGAGAGTTGCTCACCAAATACAAGGGCATAATAGCCTAGTCTTATGATGATTTAAATTTTTTCGATCCCAAGGTTATCACCCACACTATACCCCTCAAATAAAATTTTAAATCCTTTAGATATAAACAAAGGCCTATTAACCCCATCCTAGAACCCATGAGCTTTAAATAAGTCAAAAAGTTGTTAAATGCAAGGATTGTGTTTTCGATTCAACATTCCACTTGAGTTACCAATCTGGTTCCTATTAGGAAAAAGAATGGTGAAATCAGATTATGCATTGACTTTATAAACCTAAAAAAAATATTTGAAAAGGAAAATTATCCCTTGCCTTCTCTAGACCAGGTGATATAGGTTGTTTCAGGGTTAGCCATGATGTCTTTCCTTGATGGCTTTTAAGGGTATAACCAAGTATTAGTTGATAAAGAGGATAGAATGAAGACAAATTTTACTACTAAGTGGGGAAATTTTGCATATAAAAAGATTACCTTTTAACTAATTAATGCAAGGGATACCTTTCAAAAGGACATGGACCATGTTTTCCAAGGTCTAGTATGCAAATACATTATAATCTACATGGATGACCTAACAATGTTCTCTAAAAATAGGGAAGATCATTTCACACACCTATAAGAAGTGTTTGAGAGGTGAAAAATATATGGTATTTATCTTAACCCTAAGAAAAACATATTTTATGTTACTGAAGAGAAGTTGCTAGGTCATGTCATTACTAACAATGGGATATCCATAGATCTTGAAAGGGTGGAAGCCATTTCTAGGATAGAGCATCCAAACTATTGAAAAGAACTGAAGTCATTTTTTTAGCAAGATAAAATTTGTGAGGAAATTCATCTTAGGGTTTACTAAGATTATTAAACCACTAAATGACATGATCAATAAAGATGCCAAAATCACTTGGAATGAGGAGTCTAAGAAAGTGTTCAACAATATCAAAGAAGTAATCAATCAATCCCTAATGTTGATAAGTATAAAATTTTCAAAATACTTCTATTTGTATTCATTTACTTCTAATCATATGATGGCTATGGTCCTAACTCAGAAAGTTGATGGGAATGATCACCTAATAGCCTTTTTGAGTACAAATTTCAAAAATGTAGAACTGAACTATTCTTTAATTGACAAATAGTTATATGCATGAGTGAAAGTAGTAAAAAAGTTTAGGAATTACATCCTCAGAAACAAAGTGCATGATATCTTACCAAATCCTACAACAAAACTCATGCTAAGTCAAAATGAATTAGGTGAATGTAGAGGTAAATGGATTTTAGTTTTACAAGAGTATGATATAGAGATGAAAACTACTAAAATGGTAAGGTGTCAAGGCCTATTCCAAATGATTGCCAATACTAGTCCCAAGCTACATATCATGTAATTTGACTATCAGGACTTCCAATCTAATGAATGGTATGACTCTTTGATTCATTTTCTAATTAGCTATACTTGTCCTATAGGGCTCACAAGGTAATAGAAAAGAGCCCTGAGACTCAAAGATTCTCACTGTTTGATCAAAGATAGAGTATTACATAGAAAAAACTTTGAGGGAGTCTATTTGAGGTGTGTATTCAAATAAGAGGCTTCTAAAATCATGAGTAATTTCCATGAGAAACTAGGTAGTGGACATACATCAGGAAGAATGACAACCCACAAAATTCTCAAGGTCGATTACTATTGGCCTACCATTTTTTAAGATGTTCACAATCACGTAAGAGAATGTCACTCTTGTCAAATATTTAGCACTAAATAACCAAAGGTAGTCATGCATTTAAACTAGTGTTGATTGATAAACCCTTTACATAATGGAGGTTAGATTTCATAGGAGTGATTAACCCCAATTCTTTTGAAGGCCATAAATATGTCGAGATTGCCACATATTATTGCATAAGGTGTATTAATGTTATAGCCACCAAACACTGTAAGACAGAAGAAGTGACCAACTTATTAGAAGAAAATATTTGTTCTAGTTTTAGAACCCTAGTTTCCTTGGTGTGTGATAATGGATCGACATTTATATCCATATAAATGATCTAATGGGTGTTAGGTTGTGAAGCTAAAAGTTTCACTGATGCAGACATTGGAGGAGGGTGCTGAGTGTCATAGTCACCAGTGTTGGTCAAGCCAACCGACATCGATCAGGTGGAGATAAGAAGTTGTTGACGATGGTTAGGGATCGATCAATGTCGGTCACCCCCAGGCAGACAAGGATCAACGTCAGTCACCTGTGTGGTTCCAAAACTACCAGTTCATGGACATTTAGTTAACAAACCGGTTGTTTGCATGTCAAAGGTCAATTTTAGACTTGAAGCTGTGGATCTAATTATTGTAATTAGGTGTCTAATTATTGTTTGCATGAGATATATATAATAGACTCATGGGCTGTATTGTAATTTGTGATAGAGAGTAAGAGAGCAAAAATTAGCTCCTTCTATGTGTGAAGAGAGCAAGGTGTGTTCCTCCTAGTGCCACAGTGCCAAGTATGGGTGCTGGTTTGGTGAATCAAAAGGATTCTTCATGTATGTATGATCTTCGCCAGTAGGTGTGCAAGGCCAGGTTAGGAGATCTGCATGGTAAGTAAGATCATTGATCTACAGGTGTATGTGTGTGCATGGTCTAGGTTTATAGGTGTGTAGAACCAAGTTGATTTACAGGTGGTAGCAAGATCAAGGTGACAACAACATAACAGGTAGCAAGATCAGGCAGGATCTACTTGGAGTATGGTGTGTACTCAGTTGGAGAGCAAAGAGGAAGGCAAGGTAGTTCCTTCCATAAGTTAGATCATTTGAGTTGCAGGTTGTTGCAAGTTTATGGGAGATCTAATTGGAGTATGTTGAGTACTTGGAGTGCTTAGAGCACTTATGGAGTGCGTGGAGCACTTGTGTACTGGCAGTAGTGGATACTGACTTGTTGGAGGTGAACACCAACTCTGTGTTTGAGTTGTGTGTTGGGACCGTAAGAGAGAGAGCTTTGAGGAAATAATTACTATACACTTGAGGTGTGGGATGCCTCTGAGAGGTGTGAAGAAGAAGTGGCATCTTCTTTATTTTATTCTTTTTTAGATGAGTATTAATACAAGTTGTGTATTGTTTCTCATATTTTGTGTTTTTTCCAAATTTTAGTTACTTGTGATTCTAGTTTAATTCCGCATGTAAGTTGCTTGTATATGGTAATCAATTGTGCTTCTGTGGGTTCTTAATAGTTGGTATAAGAGCATGTTTGTTGTTCAAGATGCCTGACAATTGGTATCAGAGCTAAGGTTGCAGGGAGCAGGTTTTGTGTTTGATTACAGGTCACTCTAAGGGGTTTTTGATTGAGTAAGAGTAGAGCAATGGCAGAAGAAAGTAAGAAAAGAATGGAGGAATTGAAAGGCATGAATGGTCAATTACGATGCTATGGAAAGAAAGAGCAGGTAAAGAAATATTGTTGGTTGGCAGAAGATCAGCATGAAGAAACTGAAGAAGCAGATGTTGTAGGTGTTGTTGCATAGGATGCTTTAGGATGTTTCTTGGATAAAGTTGAATCTTGGTTAATAGATTCTATTTCCATGCAGCCCCAAGTAGAGGGGTTGGTGAGCCTTGTCATAGTATTGGCAAAGGGGAAGTGTTGCTGAAATTGTAGGTGGCCAACACATGGGTGTTGAAGGAGGTCATGCAGGTCCCAGTCTTGAAGATGCGGCTAATTGCTTCAATAAATTTGGGTGATGAGAGATGCATAAAAACTCTCATAATGGATGCACTTGAATTAGCATGTGGTAAGAAAGCAGGTACTCTTTATCTACTTGCTTGTAATACTGATTCCACTTCTATTACACAGGTGTGGCTTTGTAGGCTTGGTTACATAAGTGAGAAGGGAATGGATATTCTTAAGTCAAAAGGGCAGAGTTTAGCTTCGAAAAGCATAGACTGAGATTTTTATGAGCAGTGGGATGCTACAAGAAAGGATTGTGTTTATTACAAGAAAAGGAAGACTGATGTATTTGATAAACTTAAGAACTGGAAAGCCTTGGTGTTCTTGGAGGAGATGATAGACAAAGATCAGTGGATGGGGCTGAGTAACTCTGAGCAAGGTGGTTTGGATAGGGTTTTGATCCATGGAGAGCTCACGGGTAAAAAGTCATCACTCACAGGAATACACAGGTACCAACATCAGTCAAGGGTAATCAACATCGAACAGATAGGTGCCAACATCAGTCATGTGCAGACCAGAGAAGTCAGTGGTGTTGGGCAGGTGGAGACTGACGTTGGCAGGATAACCAATGTCGGTGACTTGGACAGTCACATTGAACCGATGTCGATTGGATGCAGACTGTGTAGTGATCGAGGTCGGTCACTGAGATGGATTTTGGGCAGATAGCAACCTATTAAGGAGTCTTAAACACCCATGGGGAGGACTAAAAGTGTAAGTAAGCCTCAAATTTGTTGTTCCTCTTCTTCATACTCATTGCTCACTACATAGTAAGAAGGATCTAGGAAATAGTGGGAGCATGGAATGAACAAGATGTAGAACCAAATGGGAGATTTGGTAGGGTTGCCAGCTGGTATGAAAGCACTAAGATGAATGGATACCTTAGTTAAAGAATAGAGAGAATGGATACATGAGATGGAAGGCCAGGTCATATGGTCTTGAGGAAGCTGCAAGACAGTGGTACAGGTTTTGACAGGTGGATGACAAAGTAGGGCTTTAGTCAATGTCAGTGTAACCATTGTGTTTGTCTTACCAGGTGGATGATGATTGCAACATTATCTTGTTATTTTATGTGGATGGTATGCTAGCTAGTAGGTTTAGACATACAGGGTTTTGCTGAGCTAAGGGTAAGGTTAGTTCAGTGGCATGTCATGAGGAATTTGGAGCATCAAAATTCTTTGGCATGAGAGACATGGAAGATCATAGGTTAATTTTGTCTCTAGTGGGAGCTGATGTGAATTAGGTGTTGGTGAGGTTCAATACGTAGGATGCAGAACTGGAGCACACCAAGGGCTGGATAGTTCAGTGTCCAAAATGACATGAGGTCTGGTATAGACCTGAGTTTTCCCCAACAGTGGGAGCTATTATAAAGTTAGGAGCCAATTCAAGGAAGTGGGTTCTCAAGTATTTGAGAGGGACCAGCAGCAGGGATTCATGCTATGCAGGGTCAGGACTTCACTACATGGGTTTGTAGGTTCAGATGTGGCAGTTTACTCGGATGATAGGAGGTGCACCACAAGTTGTGTGGTGGTTGGTTTTTAGGGTTGAGATTAAAGAGGGATACAAGCGAAGAAATATATTAGATGGGGTATAGGTATAGTGTAGCTGTTTATCTCCAAGTGGGAGATTGTTAAGTTGTGGAGCTAAAAGCTTCACTAATGTAGACATTGGAGGAGGGTGCTGAGTGTCACAGTCACCAACATCAGTCAGGCCAATCGACGTCAGTCAGGTGGAGACAAGAAGCTGTTGATGATGGTCAGGGATCGACTGACGTCGATCACCCCTAGGTAGACAGGGACCGACATCGGTCGCCTGTGTGGTTCCAAAACTACCAGTTCATGGATAATTAGTTAATGAACTAGTTGTTTGCATGTCAAAGGCTAATTTTAGACTTGAAGCTATAGATCTAATTATTGTAATTAGGTGTCTAATTATTGTTTGCATGAGATTTATATAATAGACTCATGGGTTGTATTGTAATTTATGCTAGAGAGTAAGAGAGCAAATATTAGCTCCTTCTGTGTGTGAAGAGAGCAAGGTGTGTTCCTCCTAGTGCCATAGTGCCAAGTATGGGTGCTAGTTTGGAGAATCAGAAGGATTCTTCATGTATGTATGATCTTCATCAACAGGTGTGCAAGGCGAGGTTAGGATATCTACATGGTAAGTAAGATCATTGATCTATAGGTGTATGTGTGTGCATGGTCTAGGTTTACAGGTGTGCAAAACCAAGTTGATTTTTAGGTGGTAGCAAGATCAAGGTGATAGCAACACAATAGGTAGCAAGATCAGGCAGGATCTACTTGGAGTACAGTGTGTACTCAGTTGGAGAGCAAAGAGGAAGGCAAGGTAGTTCCTTCCATAAGTAAGATCATTTGAGTTGCAGGTTGTTTCAAGTTCATGGGAGATCTACTTGGAGTATGTTGAGTACTTAGAGTGCTTGGAGCACTTGTGGAGTGCATGGAACACTTGTGTACTAGTAGTAGTGGATACTGACTGGTTGGAGGTGAACACCAACTCTGTGTTTGAGATGTGTGTTGGGACCATAAGAGAGAGAGCTTTGAGGAAAGAATTACTATACACTTGAGGTGTGGGAAGCTTCTGAGAGGTGTGAAGAAGAAGTGCCATCTTCTTTATTTTATTCTTTTCTAGATGAGTATTAATACAAGTTGTGTATTGTCTCTCATATTCTATGTTACTTCTAAATTCTAGTTACTTGTGATTCTGGTTTAATTCTGCATGTAAGTTGCTTGTATATGGTAATCAATTGTGCTTCTGTGGGTTCCTAATAGTTGGTATTAGAGCATGTTTATTATTTTAGATGCCTGACAATGGGCTTATGACAATGGTATTTCTCTAAATTTTTCTTCTAAACATTACCCCCAAGGAAATGGAGTCTATGAATCTACCAACAAGAACCTAATCAAGGT
The DNA here is from genome assembly GCA_037957365.1 of Torreya grandis. Classification (NCBI taxonomy): domain Eukaryota; kingdom Viridiplantae; phylum Streptophyta; class Pinopsida; order Cupressales; family Taxaceae; genus Torreya; species Torreya grandis. The sequence goes on along the minus strand of JARHVA010003462.1, from coordinate 1,649,540 downwards.
AATCAAAAAATATATAGAAGACAAGCCTAGGACTTGGCACAAACTCCTTAAATATGCTTTATGGGTAGCTAGAATCAAAATCAAGCAATCCTTAAAATCATCACCATTCCTATTGGTGTATGCCCAAAAACCTATCTTTCCTATCACCCTTAAGCTACCCACATTCATATTTATATAAAAATATATGGAAGAAAGTTAGGAGCTTACAAGTTCTAGATTTCTAGATATCATTCATATGGAAGATGCAAGGGAAACAACCTTTGTTAACTTCAACAAACATCAAATCATAATAAAGAGATGTTTTGATAAAAGGTCGAAATTGAAGGTGTTTAGACAAGGATATCTAGTCCTTATTTGGGACAAAGCATCAAAACCCAAGGGTAAGCATGGAAAATTCACACCTCTATGGATTGGCCCATATCATATTATTGAAACACTTGTCAACAATACCTTTAAGCTAAAATACCATCAAGGAGTAGAATTCACATTGCCCACCAATGGGCAATATCTCAAGCATTACTCTGATGCATCTCCATTGGGTGTATTCATGGAATAAAATTTATAAGACTGATTAAGGTTAGGGTAGGTAGGCTAGTTAGTTTCTTTCTTTTTCTCTTCTATATTTTGTTTGTATATATTTATTTGTCTTCTATTGTCCTTTGTTTTTTCCTATTGTTTGTTCACTTTCTTTTGTGATTTTATTTTCTACTTCTACTTTGTTCCTTGGCTCTAATGAGTCCTTTTGGATAATTCAGTGCTCAATGTATCTTATCTACCTTAAATTATCAAGATTAAAAAATAATATATGAACCTCATACATATGATGACCATAAACTTGAAATATGAGATTAGTGTTATAACATGGAGAAACTGGTAAAGACCAAAGAAGAGATCCCTTATTCTATTCAAATCTAAACATTACCTTAACCTAAATATGGTTTTAATAAGAGTTTTAGTTATAAAATGAAATCTTAACTTATTAGCATAAAATAATGTTTGCACTTAATAGGACATCCTTGCTTGGGACAATGGTTATATCCATGGGTGATTTTCTAAAATCAAGCACTTAACTAAAATCCTTAAACCTGGATATCTTGGTTACCAACCTTACTAAAAGCATTAAAATATGTGTTAAAAAAAAATCAAAAATAATAACTCATTACAAAATATGAAGCTTTTCAAGCATAGGTGATTTACATAATCTCTATTAGGTCTATGGATTCTTAGATGGTAGTAGAGAAATGTCCAAGCCTCCCCTGAACTAAGAGCATGATTCATCATGAATACCTAAACATGTTATAAGCCAATGTAAATGATTAAGGAGACAAAACATATAAGTTGTTTCCTAAATACCATGGCAAACAATAAGTTGAATCAAGGCACACTCATAACATGACTATATCCTGGTAATTAATCATAATCTTGTATGTATAGACCTTGTTTCAACCATGAACAGATCTTGACAATGGCATGGGTCTAGTAGGATAAGTGACCTAGTTATTTGCTTGAACTAGAGTCTTTAGGTTCTAACATATCGCTATGTTTCCCTTGTGAGTCACCATTTGTTGGGGAAAACATACCCCTAATTTTGAAAATTGGCACCCTTGGGTTGTTTTGGAACCTTGCCATTAAAAACCTTGTTGTGACTTAGATTTATGTAGAATTTGAAGATCATCCACTTTGATAAGGTAGCATATTTTATTTATAATTAAGATTTAGTATGCCTAATATTATTTATGGTTTACCCTATTTATGAGAAATGTAGGTTCCATGGAGGATGCACTAGCATTTACTAGGAAATAAATCCACCACTTGGTTATGATTAGGCTTTTACTAGCCTTTGGTCTACAAAAAATAGATCTTGGACCCCCTTCAGTGAAACCCTAAGCCTGAAAACCTTTGGTTTGAATTCAAAATTTGGTGGGAGCAATTTGATGGGAACATTTGACCCACTTTAGACCTGAGTCTAATTTTATATTAAGGTTTGGTCATGTTTATTAACATGATCAAACCTTAATACAAAATCATACTTAGGTCTTTGCATATTTTCCTTTTAATGTCCCTACTTATTCTAACCACTCCTAGAAATGGTTTCGTAGTCTTTTTTCTTATTTCCTAACTAAGCCCTTTTTAATTAACATTTATCCCAAATTTTAATCCTAAGACCCCTTCATGTTTATTAATGCAAAAAAGACCTTATAGTTAAATATTTAGCCTAAGTCTTTATTAATCTCAGATCCTAACTTAGAATTATTTCTTGATTGTAGATCAAATGATCCTCGCTTCATCATAGGATCCAATCTAGTGGCATGAGATGAACCCAAGATCTTAGGAAGCCCCATGAAGAGGCCATGTGTCAATTTAATATTTGATAAAATGGATTTCATGATATTAAATTTGATGATCTCACTCACATTATTTGATGACCATGAGTACATCTATGACATTAGCGAGACCATCAAATTAAACCTCTCTTAACCTTTTGCCTAAATAATAGGGGCCTTTCATGATTTTTTTAAAGGGTTTTACTTTAAATATTTCAGCCAAGACTTAACATAACTAACCATATTCTTAAGTTTATCATGTTTATTAATATAATGAATTTAGGATTAAACATTTAACCTAGGTATTTATATGATCCATGGGACTGAATTAAACTCTATGCACCTTGTAAGATCTAATGATCCTCGCTTCATCATGGGATCCAATAAAATAGAGCAAGTTGAAGGTTGAGAAGTCAAAGCCTTGATAAGGAACCATGTGACAATCACTTATGCCAAGCCTTGTTGCTAGAGGGTCTCATTTATTAAATAGAGACAATAACATGTGACTACTCAGATCACCATCTAATGGTCCTCGCTTCTCATGATCTAATGAAGCATGTTGAATCCAAGATATTGGGAAGCTCCATGAGGACACCATGTGGCACCCTCACATCTGACAATATAAACTTCATGGATTTAAAATTGACACTCTCACTCACATCATTTGATGACTATGAGGATGTCTATGATGTTAGTGAGACTGTCAAATTTAGCACAATCCAATTTTTTTCCTATATAAAGGGGACATGTTTTAAATGTTTTAACAAGGGTCCCTTTGATATTTCAACCAAGACTTCACATATATTGATTTATCCAAAGGTTATTTATATTTATTAATATAAGATGTATGCATTACAAGCATATAACCTAAATCTTAAAATTATAGCTCGATGCTAACTTACAAATGTTGCATCTTATAGGATCCTATTGATATCACTTAATCATGTAAAATTGATCCAATAGAGTGAGATCCTTGAGTATAACCTAGGAGAATTGAGATCTCAACATGTGGAAGGAGATCAAAGATTAGAGCTTGATGGGTATGAGAATATGTAAAATGGCATAACCACAGAGCTTGGTACTTGTAATGACTTATGAGGTGATGGAACTAGGATTATGATCAATGGTTCATGTTAAATCCCTGGATCTAGATCTAATGAAGCAAAACCAAATGTAAAATTTAAAGGCTACTAGCTAGTTGTCCTTGAGGCATTTATGAATTTGTTTTTGAAAAGATGCTAAATGGATACCACATAGGATTCACATGAGAAAAAAGTGACAAAACTTAGATTGCGTCCATCTAGAAATGCAAAGGTATAAAGGTAAGTCTTAATCTAATCTAAATACATGAATGAACCCAAGTCTGAATCGCCTCTACCATTAAATCTCCATGGAAATCTAAAACCTATCATAAATCATGAAAATTGTGATCAATAAAATCATAATTAACCCAAAATAATTCTAGGTGTGAAGAAAGATGATCCAAAGACTTTTGTGAAATTGGTGACAAACATCTTTAAAGTTTAAGAAGCAATGGCAGTAGGCAGACAATAATGGAGGGAGGAAACTGAGTCTTACTTATATATAGACCACCTAGGTAAGGTCTTCAAATACATGGAGTTAGATGACATAACACTAAATAATGGGTGTAAAAATTGCTCTGATCTCTTCTTCTCCATAGATTAGATGCATCCCATCTCTAAGAATGAAAGGAGAATTAAAGCAGTTAACACCAAGTATAAAGACCTAGTCATTGTGTAATTAACTAGTCTTCATCATGCAATTGTTAAGCCCAAGTTACTCCATTGTATTGATGTACTTGTTTTACTTTTCATAGACTTTATAATAAATGATGAATAGATAGTGCATGATGGAACATCCAAAAATATTTCATATATTTCCCCTATAGCCTTTGAAGGTTACTACAAACTCTTGTGGTCCCATATATATTTTCCCTTAATAAAGAATTGGACCACCTAGAATGACCTCAACACTATCCTTATACCATGACTACACCAAAGCAATCATTTGTTTATAGATTACCAAGGAAGAATCCCAATTTCCTAATTTAGGGAAGGAATTAGGGTTATCATGACCTTACTAAATAGGATTTTTGGAGCTACCATAACCACATATGTCAATACCACTTGGGTGTCCTATTTCTTGATAAATCAACAAATCACCCCTCTTATTGGATACATGATAAGAATTCACTTAGGTCACCAATTTACCACAATTAAAATAAGGACCACCAAAGATTTCTTCATGATTTCCTATTTTCTCGATGCCTTACTTGCTTCCACCAAATTTCTTGACATAAAAGACTAGTCTCCTAGAGGTAGAACCACCATCTCCCATCATTATTCAAAGTTACATATCTTTAAATACATGAACCATATGCAATTCATATATGACTGTATCTATCCCACTTTAGTAGAAGTTATCATTGGATCCCTATGCCTAGAATGCACCCCTTGATCAAAATATATGTAGATATGATAGGGGATATATGGTATTATCCTAACTACACTATAATTAGAATTGAGGTAACCATGTCCTCACCATTCAGATTGCCTGTATATGTACCAAACAAGCTAGCTAAAAAATTAAATCACCTCCCAACTCATCAATGGAGTTGATGGAGTATGCAAGGAAAAGAAGAAAGGTCTCCTCCACCCATTTCCCTTGATAAATGGAAAGACCACATTACAAGATTGGAAACTAGTAGATGTCATATCTAGGAAGAGAGGAGCCTTTGTTTTCCAAATGGATGAATTGAGGATGTGGGATCCTAAGAAGGTAGAAAAGTACCATTTGAAGGAAAATAAGTTGCATAAACTAGTGTATGAACACTATATTTGGGTTTATGATTATGTATACACCAAGGCAAGCAACTTTGAAGAAGTACAAGCTAGACTTAAAGAGGGCAATGCCAAATTAGAACATAAAATAGAAAATAAATGAAAACTAATTGAATTTTTTTGGAAAATGCACCCTCTCCAATATCATTTGCTTCCTTCAACCTCTATAGCACCCCAAGGACCTCCTCAAATAGAATTTCCATGACCTCAAGACCTTGATAAGAAAAAATTGGAATAAAGTCCAAGTGAAGTAGCCTCATTTGTTAGTTCTCCAAAAAGACCACCATCTCTAGTGGAATATTTGGACATAACAACTCTTAAGCCAAATGAGACAGTTGAGGATGTCCTCAAAGTTATTACAGAGGCCTATGGCCTAGATGAAGAGAAAATATATGAAGACCCTTGCATTCAAATAGGGCAAGTCACAGGAAACCATGATCAAATATAAGGGATGAAAAAGGATAAAGAAAAATAATTTTTTTTGGACATAGTCCCAACCACAAGTCAAATAAAGAGGAAGACTGAGTTGGCCCTTGTCCCTAATAGATCTAAGAAGTCAAAACTTTAATTTTTGAATCCAGCCAAAGATATAAATTTATTTAGTGATGAGTTCCCTATCCATGGGCCTATAATTCTAGATTGGTTCACTTATGGGAAACAAAAAAATATTACCTCCATATCCCATTCATGGGCATTAACATAGAACATCAATATTAGTGTGTATGAGGACTTTCAACCATGGATAATAGAAATGATGAAAGAGAAAGAAGAATAGTGTAAATACAAAGGGCTGGTGGCAAGAAAATAGATGCCCCAAGGGAATCCAATAGTATAAATATTGAAATTCTAGAAGCCACCAAGTTTACAAAGTGCACCACTATAGTGCATTTCAATCTAGAGACCATAGGACTAGAAAATATCACCACAAGAAAAATTGTGGTGGGTACAGAAGAGATCACATTTCAAAATGTGGAACCATTTTTAGGTCTAACTCTAGTAGGAGGATATGAATTGGGAGAGCATCCCATCCACCAAGGAGATGTAGAGACCCTAGTTGGGGCTCAATCAGCTCAAACCATTATAGGAATAAGAGGGATGAAACAAAGGATTATTAACTTGGAAAGGGAGAAGTAGAACCTAGAGACCCAAGCCATCTTCTTTATGCTTGATGAGATGATAAAAGTGTCGAATGACTCATTCTTTGACATGTTTGAGGCCCTAAAGGCTATGAAACTTAGGCAAAGTACCTTGACACAACAAGCTAAAATAGCTAAAGCCTTGGTCATCCAATGGAAAACTTTAGAAGATCAAATTACTAAACTTATTATATGTAGATAAGAAGATAGATCCTAGGCTTTGTAACTATTAGTTTGGGACACTTGAGCATAGTCATAGGAATTATTGTAGATAAAGTAAAATATTTGAGCACATGGCACAATAATGCCAACAAACTTATGAAAGAAGATGAGAATTTGGTGGATATAATATGACAACTCCTAGGGACCATGCTAACAAAGCCTTCATAGCCCACTACCATTGGGATAATGGATGATACATAATTCAAATAGAGATCCACTAAAACCATTCAATAAAATAAAGGAAGGGGCCAAGGCCAATCTAGTAGTGAGAATCATAGGATCTTAGACATCATATTCAATTTAGGGGAACATATTATAGAGGCTAGAAGCATCAAGGAAGCCATGGTTAGAAATGATAAAGAATTCAATGAACTGGTAGACTAGGTGGATGGGTGTTTAATGAAACTTGTAGTAGATTTGGAGTTGATCAATGAACAACACACTACGGATAAATACATCCTCCAACAAATGTAGCTAGAAGGCCCACCACTAGCTTAATGGAAGATTCTATTGATTATAATTTTGAAATACATTTGTAAAATAGAATATTCTATTGTATAAGTATATGCTAGTTTGTTAGCATATATGTTTCTAGGTCAATCCAATGTAGAAGGTCATATGTATTCTATAATTTTCATACAAGGATAGTTTTCCTTATTTTACACATATGTATCTTGAAAAAAATGACCGGTACACTACCTATGCTCTATAAATAGGAAGTGTTACCATTTTGTAAAGGGAGAGATTTTGAACAAAATTATATACTTGGAGAAATTAATATAGCTAAGGAATTTTTAAATAACTATTCATCTTGTTGTGTTAATAGTTACTAGCTTTTCTCTCAATTGCTTGTCTAGATCTTGAATTTGAATGGTCTCTCTAAATTCTGAATTACATTTTTGTTACAAGGTTGCTAATATGTGTTGCGCTAGATTAATTAAAGAGATCATACATTACTTCATTTTAATTTTTTATACATCAAGGATGTGCATTAGATATTTAGGTATTGTCTCCAAACATTAAATCATACTTGGTTCCTCCTTGTAAATTCAAATTACCCTAAAAAAATTTCCTAGTTTGTGATGAAAATTGAGCATTAGCTATTTTAAATTACATACTGGTTTAGATGTATGTTCAGGAAATTAAGACCTTATCATGATGTTTGAGATAAAGATCAACAATAATGTTCATTTCTTTTTTTCTTTACTCTACTCTTTTTATTCTTTTTTTAAATAATTCACTATATCTTAGATCCCATTCTCAATATTCACTTAGATTAGTGTAGCTTAGAACTTTGGTTCGGATTCATCAAAATTCATAGAGGTTTGGACCAAGGTGGCTCCCAACCACCAAATAATATAAATATTATGGAATAGTCTACTTATATTTGCTGCTATTTCACCATAGGAAATATAATTACCAAATACCTATAACTCATGCTCTAAATTATTGGAATTCTAAAATGAGAAGTGTTCTTTAAACATTGAGAGCACCTATGGTACACAAAGGTATAAATAATTTGAAGATACACTATCAGTTTACAAGCCTCATGAAATTATGCCATGTGTCAATCTCTTGATCCCATTGACTATTTGAATCATCACGAATTACTATATCAAGATGTACGATGGAACATGGACCATTAGATCAACTAGGACCCACTGTTTGAAAGCCAAGAACTACTTCATGATCTTAAAATCAATATCTTAACTCCCATAAAATGACATTCATATGACCATCATTAAAATTCACATGAACATCAAATTTTAGCTCAAAAGGATTTGTTTTTCTTGATCTTAAACTTGATGTTAGCATGAATGTATCCCATTATTTGACCAACTTTGAATATTTATAACTTGAGCTAGAAAGCTCAAACATACTTGAATCTTTTAGAGCATGTTCTTGGCATGTAGATATATAATTTCACATAATCCACTGGTCCATTTTCTCCTACATGACATCTTGGTGATGATATGATAAAAAATTGATGTGTGAAAACTTAGCAAGTTTTATTTAAGAGGCCAACTTTAGGTCTTCATATCTTTTACTGTGCTTAATTAGATGAGCTTAAAATTGGCACATATGTTCTTAAGTATAATATTAATAGAACCATATGACCAATTCCTCTTGAATCATCCACATATGTGAATGATGGCATCAAAAAATTGCCTACTCAGAATTTTTGCCACTTGACCCAAAATGTCAATATGAACACAATGAGGACCTAGATGAATACCATGCACATCTAAGTCATTACAAGCACTCTTGACATCCCATGGGGTATTTTTAACTATATTAATGTCCTTATAAATCTATAAATTACACTTTAAGTAAACTTAAAGTAATTCAAAAAAATTGCAAGTTGCATGATCCCTTGGGTCATTTCATTCCATCTAGAACTTGCTTAGATCTTGCTCCATTTTTGATATTCAAGACACTACACTATATCTATGTATAAGCTTAGTATGTGGGACAAAATAGACAATAGGTATTTTCCAAACTAGAATAATTTACCAAAGTTACTATATAATAATTACCCAAAATTAATATTTATTTGTATGAGTAAATTTTGACAACCCCCTTTGATAAATCCAAGTACCTTCAAGGAGTTGGGGTAGGCTATGTCTTAGTTCATAATTAAGGAAAAATAAATCCTCTTATATTTAATTTAAATTTCAAATCCACCAATAAAATTTTTGAATACAAATCTCTCATCCTTGGGATGAAAGTATCCATAGATCTAGATATCCCTTATTTCATGCCTTACAAGATTCATAACTCATATATTGCCAAATCAGTGACACCTATCAATGTAAAAGTTTAATTATTATTACATATCAAAAAATCACCTATAGTTTTTCCAAAATTATTGTGTCTTTCACATTTTAATCAATTCAAAGTGATAAAAATGTAATCATAGACTCTCTTGCTTTCTCAGCCTCTCTTTTTCATCCTCATTAGGCACTATACAATTTGTAGTTCCTTGTACACATGAGAAAATCACCATCTACATTAGCAAAAAGGGATGATTATATTAATTTTAAAATAAAAGTATTCACCACTTAATAAATCTCATGGTAAGAAGACATGATTAAATTCATTGAGCATCATGCCTATCCTCTTGAGGCAAATTATTTTGAAAATACTAGACTTTATAAGAAAGCTTACAAATTTATCATTAAAAAAAACATTATTTAGTATCATAACATTGAAGGAAACCTAATTTATTTTATCTATAAATAATAATTACCTTATCTTGTTGAGTAAGTGCATGGTGGAATTTATGGTGTACATTTTTAGTGAACATGTTAAAACCCACAAATTCTTATGGATGGGAAACTAATGGCCTACTCTCAAAAAAGAGGACATCACAATTTACAAGAAATGTAATCCTTGCCAACTCCATGATGAAAATATAAATTATCATATATATTATATTCAATATATTTAATATTATTGGCCATTCTCCTTGTGGGGATTATATCTCATCATAAAATAACCATAGTAGTAAAATGGCCATGTATTCATCATCACTGCCATAGAATACTTTACCAAGTTGGTAGAATCCATGCCCCTTGATAATGTTATTGGCATAAATATATAAAAATTTATTCTTAATAAAATCATATGTCACTTTGGGATTCCTCATTCCATCATCTCTAAAAATGGTGGGAATTTTAAAAACAATTACATGAAGAAATAATGTTTAAAATTTAAAATCAACATTTTTTTGACACCCTATCACCCTTACTACAATCACCAAAAAAAATCAACCAAAAAAATACTTAAAAATATTTTAAAAAATTAGGGATTCCAATTCTAATTGGCATCTCAAGATATACCCTGCACTTTGCCTTATCGTACTAGTATCCATACTACCACTAGGGCAACTCCATCATCCTTAGTTTATAGCTTAGAAGTCATATTACCATTATAAATATAGTTACACTCTTTACACATATCTATTAATGGAATTATTAATTATAAATATATTAACTAAACCCACCTTCATGCCTTAGACTTAATTTATGAGTGATGTATGAGTGCCTTAAAACACAATCATCAGTACAAAAACCACATAGCTAAACAACATAATAATAAATTCAAAGTATGTACTTTTGATTTCAGATACATGGTGTTAAAATTAGATTATACCCATGAAAAAGAAGGAAGGTATACCCAAAATGGTGGGGTCCCTACCTATTCAAATACATCCTTGTAATTAACACATATACATTACACACAAATTAAGGACTTTTTTTCAAAGAACTAATTAATGCTCAATTTTTTTCTAATTATGTTCTTCCTAGTTTCAATTTATTTATGTTTTTCCATTTCCTTTACATATTAATTTCATGTTTATCATTAATTTATATATTTATATTTATTTAAAATTATTTCAAGTTCTACTTCAACTCTCTTATATTGTAGTTTAGTATTATTTTATATACATACCTCTAGGTTTTCTTTCACCTTAGACCTAGTACCTATCATTGGTCCTTAGGTATTTTATCTACTTTTACATATATTAGTTTTCTATTTTTAGGTTTAATTATAACACCTAGGGAATACAACCAATACTTCCTAAAAAATTCCCATCATTTTAATAGTCAACCATTGATTTCACCATATACACCCTTTGATTCATTTTATATCATTCTATAATTCATAGTTTTATCTTAATTGTGACTCTTATTTTTTCAAATTGTGAGTTACATGGTAATACTTAGGGAATCAACTATAACCTCCTCACAAATTCCCATCATTTAAAAAAAATTATACATAGATTTATTTTTATCCCAACCTTACCTATGTGTCTTCTTAGAAAGGTAAGGCAATGGTTGAGAGTAGTGTTCTCCTTCACTTGAAGTTGGCCATACTCTCTTGTGGTAAAACTATAGTAGTCTATATTCAAGTCTTCATTCACATTTTACCTTTTCTTATGATTATGTTTCATACATACTTGTCATTTTACCATCTCATTTATTATTTTTTTGTGATTGGGGCAACTCAATCATTTTGTGATCATTTCCATCATTTTCCTATTTTTAATTCTCCTTTTGGGCTCACCAGGGTTGGTTTTGAGATTTCACTCTTTTATAAGGTGAAATTTTAGGGGTTATTAGATACTAGGGACTTTAGTTTATCATTTATAGTGAATAAGTGTATTTTATCCTATGATATTCACCTTTAATAAACATGTTTGGTTCTTTTAAATCCATATCAAGGAGGAATATAAAAAGACACAAGAAGTAAAATCCATAACATAAAAAAGGCAATGTTAAAAAGAAACAAATATTAAGAGTTAGATAAAAAAGACATGCTATTTTTGTCACATATCCTATCATTTGAAGATCAAAATCCAAAGTTTGACTCATTATAAATATGAGGTCCATTGGGGTATGGTAGGCTAGTAGACTGGGGTAGGAAGTCATATTACATCATTATATTTTCTTACATTCTAGTGCCACTTAATTTCTCACATAAGTATTTAATATTCCCAATAGTATAATGAACATTTAAGAGGTCCTAAGGAGTGAAGAACATGTTATGAGAAGATACGATCATTTTATTTTCATGCAAACTAGCCTTCATGGGATGATATTTTTAGTTCATTAGTTAGCCCAAGCTTATGTTGCTAGGTAGGGTTCTCTCAAGCCATTGATATAAAAAAGCTTATTCTTTGTAACATTATCTAAGTGTCTCATTTCTAGTAAAGAAAATGTTTTCACCTTGGTGATGCTTTCTTCTCATTTATTTCATCTTTTCCCCTCGACAAGTAGATTTATTTTCTAAATCTTTCACATCTTCTTTTGACATCTTATTTTCATCTCTTTTAGACATGGTAGTAATATGATAGTTTTATATTTTTCCATCTTTATAATATGAACTACATATTTGAGTCATTTCAAGATGATATATTTTTTGTTGCCTTATCTTTACAGCATTTCTCATAGTCATTTTTGGGACTTTAATTTTTCTATTTGACTTTTAACGTGACATTTGGTCCTATTTTTTACTTTTATGGTTTCATTATTTCATATTGTTTTGAATTTTGTGTGTTACTCATCTTACATTGATTTTTAAACCATAAATTAGTTTTTTTTGTCCCTTATTTGATTTTAATAGTTACGTATCTTACTTTGAATGCATTTTTGGGTTTTTCAATCAAAATTAGCATTAATGTTTTGCATTATTCATTTTCATTTATTTTTATCTACTCTTTGGATATTTTGGTTCTATCATATCCTTATCAATCTTGGATTACCAATATTTACAATATTTATTAAATAATTTATGAGTCTTTTTCATTTTAAATACATTATTTGAGAATCCTACATTTTCACACTTTTCTTTTATCCATTTTAAGTCTTGTATCCCTAAGGTTTCTCAAAATATAGTATTTTTAGGATTTCATTTTAGTTATGATTTTTTTTGATATTTTTATTTCTCAAAGAACCATCACTCATTATACTATTATGACATGTGATGAGATTGGATTGGGGCATATGTATACCCATAATATTTTCACTTTATCATTTACTGACACTTTATTTTATATCAACTCATCAATATAACTGGGTGCATGCCTTAAAGGGTATACCAAAAATGGGTTGGGAATGACTTATGGTGATTTATGATATATGTAGGCATTACATCCCAATTACATCATCACTATTATCAATTTGACTTCCTTTGAGTCTCTATCTACCTATATCTTTTGTATACTTCTTATCTAGATTTTCTAGTTTACCTATACCATACAGTATCATCCAAGTTGATGCCTTATATTTTGTGCTTTTATCCTTCATTTAATATATTGGCTAATCCAATAAATTTTTGAGTTTATCTTCTATAATTTGTATTATATGAACTTTTCTAATATCATATTGTCACATCCCAATTTATCTCTAAGCTAAATAACTTGTTTGATCCATAGATTATTATGGTTGATTAGTTGATTAACTAATGTTTGATTAAGATTTATGTCATATGATGATTATGGGATAGTTATGTGATGCTTAATTTATATGATTAGTTTTCTATGAGTTAGCAATACTTTTACATTCTATATATTGTGATCATGTTTATTAATTATATAGAATTATTTTATGGACATAGTGATGTTTCATGTTAAATAACATAATTGTTGTGAGGTGGATATAGGAAAAGTTATTCCCTTAAAGCATGATGGAGGGAGTGAATCATCATAGAGGGTGTTTTAGATAGAGACATTTGGGGACATCAGAGAACAAACTTAGAAACCCATGCACACATCACTGTAGTATTTCATGTTGTGTGATTAATTGTTTGAGTAGATAGTTATAGTATGCTTTGTTTTATATTTGAATAAATATTGTGATATTTTATGTTTTCAATAATATAGTTGTTGTTGATGATCATGTTGATTTGTTGGAGTGATTTTTCTAAATTTTTGTGATCATATGTAGCTTATCTTATATGATGTAATTGTTTGGTTAAATGAGTTAATCTCATATGTTTTTACTTAACTTACTACCTTATTGGGTATGGATATGTAATATAATGTTATGATGTTATGTATGCATTAATAAATACAAATGGATTCCATTGTTATTATTTGATCTATAAGATTTAAGTAATAATAATTAAATATTATTATTATAATATATATGTATATCCTAATGTCAAAAGATATCGATAACATTGTTTTAAAATTTATTTGTATTTGATTAAATTTTGATCAAATGTTTAATATTTATAATACATTATACATTGATTATATTGATTAAATTATCAAGGGAAATAATTGTGTTTGCAAAGTGGTAATATTAAACAATAGTCTTTTAATATATAATTATATTTCCATGTTATATAATCATTATTTTATGTAGTCAATAGTAGAATTTTCATGGGAATATAATATCAACTAAGTCAATATTAATTGCATGGAATAGACATTGGTTATGTGACTTGTGGTTTATTTGGTTTGGTTGGTCAATTTTGTGAAGTTGACGAGGGAATTATGTAAGCCAATGTCATGCATATTTTATAAATATTATAAAATGATTATTTTGGAAGTATCAAGATGATTAGGGTTTATAATCACCCATTGAATTTTGGTTAACCATCATTTTGAAAAAACCATGGATTTTTATTGTGGCTGCATGGTGGTGAACTGTGGCATACAAGGAGTTCTATTGAGCTATTTTTGCATGCATATTTTTGAGTCAGTTAAGTCAGATGTTAATGGTGGAGAATAATATGACAAGTAAGATAATGTAAAAGAATAAAAATAAAATAATGAGGGTTTTGACGCACATATGACATGGCACATTCCATATATAGAGTAGGAGATAGAAGAAGAAGGGCGAATGCGTTTAGGAAAAGAGTAATTCAGCTTCCTTGGCATTCATATATTCATAGGTTGATTTTGTAATAAAATTCAAATCTATGAAATGTTGAATGAGTTATTGAATTGATAAGGTTATTGGGTTTTCATTATTTGAAACACTATATAAATGGGCTATATGTAGGGCCCTATGAAAGGCTCAGCCTCCACATAACCCTACATCCAAGGTAACTTAAGGGGATTGGGTAGAGCCTTAGAAAATTTCATGGCTATTTTAAGCTATTAAGAAGCTCTATGATAAACTCCTATTTCAATTCAAATATCATTGTTAAAATCATGAAATATTATTCTTGATGGGTATATATATGACATGGCTCAATCTAGTTGTTTTGAACTAGTTTGTTATATATTCATTAAGGTATTTAGAATATAGATTAAAACTTTGGAATGTATAAGGTCTTGACTATGTAAACCTATTTGGATTTTAGGTATAAAAATATGGGTTCTTAATATAAATGATCTATGTATATTTACATACACACACACACACACACACACACACACACACACACACACACACACACACACACACACACACACACACACACACACACACACACACACACACACACATTAATATAAATGATCTATGTATATTTACACATACACACACACACACACACACACACATGTGTAAATATACATAGATCATTTATATTAATGTGTGTGTGTGTGTGTGTGTGTGTGTGTGTGTGTGTGTGTGTGTGTGTGTGTGTGTGTGTGTGTGTGTGTGTGTGTGTGTGTGTGTGTGTGTGTGTGTGTGTGTGTGTGTGTGTGTGTGTGTGAGATTAGACTGATAGTGTTGTGTATGTACACACACACACACACAAACACACACACACACACACACACACACACACACACACACACACACACACACACACACACACACACACACACACACACACACACACACACACACACACACACACATCTATGTATGTGTGTGTGTGTGTGTGTGTATATGTATAATTGTGTGTATATGTATAATTAGATTAGATTGATTGTGTGTGTGTGTGTGTGTGTGTGTGTGTGTGTGTGTGTGTGTGTGTGTGTGTAAATATACATAGATCATTTGTATAAAGAACCCATATTTTTATACCCCAAATGTGTGTGTGTGTGTGTGTGTGTGTGTGTGTGTGTGTGTGTGTGTGTGTGTGTGTGTGTGTGTGTAATTAGATTAGACTGATAGTGTTGTGTATGTACACACACACAAACACACACACAAACACACACACACACACACACACACACACACACACACACACACACACACACACACACACACACACACACACACACACACACACACACACACACACACACACACACACACACACACACACACACACACACACACATCTATGTATGTATGTGTGTGTGTGTGTGTGTGTATGTATAATTGTGTGTATATGTATAATTAGATTAGATTGATTGTGTGTGTGTGTGTGTGTGTGTGTGTGTGTGTGTGTGTGTGTGTGTGTGTGTGTGTGTGTGTGTGTGTAATTAGATTAGACTGATAGTGTCTGTATTGTTATTTTTGAAACCTAGGGATTTTGAAGGAAAGTGTATGATTTATAAATAACCATTTGTAAAATACAATATAAATGAATTCAAAGTGTTAGTTTTGAAAGGATTTTAATGCTTTAATTTTAGAATGAATTATATTCATTTATAAACTCAGATCATAGTATTCATTATGGACTCTATTGTGCATCTAGTAACTTGCATATTTACTTATATGTGGATATGGTAACAATATAATTTAAGCCATAACATATACACCTAGGTGTGAGTGGATGAATGCACGAACTATTATTCATGAACTCAGCTCTATACAAAATATATATACATGAAGGTTAAATATGGATATGGTAGAGTTATGATTTCAATTAAATTTATAATATTTTTAATATGTAATTATTTATCTTGACTATGTATTATGATTACATACATGGATTAGACTTTGATTTGATTAAGTGTTTGCATAGTTGGTAACATGGTTGGGTATTCATTTTTATGTTATTCTGCATGGAAAGATTTATATGGTCAAATTTGTGTTGTGATAATAGAAGACCCAAACTGGGCATAGTCGATGGAGTGTCTAATTCATTATATAAATTTCATCTAAATGTTAATTTAAATCAATATATTTTAGAAAATTGATTAAATATATTTGGTGGATGAATGAATGGCTATGTGTGATTGTCAAAATTATATGTGTTTTAATTAACAAGCATAATAGGACTTATCTAATTTATAAAAGGGTTATGGGGTCTTTATTTGTTAGTTGGATGTATACTTAGTGTATATAGTATACTCTAAGACTAATGATAGTGGATGCCATCTTAAGATTATACCGTATAAAATAATGAAGTATTTATATTGTATTAAATTCATACTTGTGAATTCAAAAAATATAAATATAAATGGTATAAGTTATATGATTGTTGATTGTGTAACAAATCAAAAAAATATTATACCATTTAAACACACACACACACATTGACATATACAATTGTGTTATGTATGAAATTATTATAATCATAACAATGTATAAATGGATGCTTGTATATATTTTAATGTTAATTAAAAGCATTAAATTATGGTATTTATGAGTTTTGAATATAAAAAACATATTATGATGTTTTTGACTAGATTTTGTTCAATATGTGGAATATGAATATATATATATATATATATATATTTATATATTTATATATTTATATATATATGCCTATGTTATAATGATTATTTTGGGGAGGAAATAACATTATAAGTTGATTTATGGTTTAAGTAAATGGCAATCTAGATAAATCATTACCCAGATGGTATGTTATATTAAGGGTTTTTTTTTATTCTGTTTATTATTTGTAATAAACTATATGTTATGGATTCCTTGCATTTCATTTGATGGACTAAATGAATGAATGTGATATTTATGTACTTAGCATAATTTTTATTAGATAAAGGGAAATATTTAGATTAAATCTACTAGTTTTTATATTATTATATATTTTTACTAATCACACATTCTTGATACTAAATAAGTAGTGGACAGATTCTACTAGCTTAATTAGCACCATCAATGCAAGATGAGGTGTAGTCTGATTGAGTAGTGTGTATGAATTTGATTGATCCTTAAGATCATTAATTATTGAAAACTTTACACAAAGTAATGTTTTAATTAAATATTGTCATTTAATATGTTGATATAGTTTTCATATTTATATGATATCATATTAGAATGGATTTATTTATAGTACACATTATGTATTAGATATATTCAACACACATGTTTTGGTTTGTTACTATGTATTCCTGCATCATTGTTATATACCCACCCATGAAGGGAGGGACATCCCCTTATTTGGGAGATAGTGTAGGGAATTTATGGTTTACGGTTGGTGTGGAATAGTGCTCAGATCATGTTTCCCTTCTTAGTTGGATTACTATACTAGGGACTACACTTGAGATTAAAGATTTATACTTGAGTCATGGATACTCTTGGGTCATGGAGACTCTACTCTGTGGAGCTTTGTATCATGTTTTATCATTTGAGATATTATTATTATACATTATACTTCTACAATAATGGTTATAATATTGTATCAGTCATGGTTGAATTTATACTATTTCATTTATGATTAGATGCAATATCTATTTTTGTTTATCTTTATTCATGATTGTTATATCTATTCATGGTGATCCTTAGCTAAGTGGATTAGCTATAAACCTTTTGGTTAACTAAATCAATGCAACTACGTAAAGATCACCAATTAGGTCTCTTGTGGTGAAATTTATATGATGAATATGTGTAATTTAAATTTTTAATTTTTTTACTATATTCCAATAAAATCAAGTGGGGTTGTTACACATATATGAAAACTAACATCTTATAACTATATTAGCCTATATCATACTGTCAACTTCATTTAGGGTTGGTGCTATGTATTATAACCATATATATATATATATATATATATCACATTTCATTCATATCATATCATATCACATCCATAAACTCTAAAGTCACTCAAATTTTTCCTTAGGAAAGTATTTGGGAGAGTTAGTAGATTATAACCTTATCTTGGAGATCTTATCTTATGATTTCATTGAAGCTTAATAGAAGTCATTTGGATTTATTAAATAAGGATATCTAGGTCTTCATCTAACCATTTGATGTATTTAACCTACAAAATCCTTTTTAAAATCTCCACTTGAGTGAAGGGGGAGGTTGAAGAATCAAGGGGTCCACCAATACGTAAATATATCTATCCCTACACTCTTTTGTATATTTACTTATTAGATAGACATTAATTTGCTTATCAAATTATGGACGTATGTGTTTGTATACTTATTTAGTATCTTTCATCTTACCCATTTATAGCTATTATGACCCATATTTTACTTTAGTCTGTACCCCTTTATAAACATTTACATTATTTGCATATTTATAAAATTAACTATAAGCATTTAACCTTTTTAACACCTAGTGAGAGTTATATCCTTATGTAATGGGATTAGGATTTGTAACCCTTTACTATTTACATTAGAGTTTTAAGTTACCCTATTATATATTTACTAAAATCACTAGTCCTTACCTGATCATCCAAGTATACATAGGCTCTATTTGATTGACCTTATTCAAGTCCTAGTCTACTAATAGAAAGAAGATAATTTTAGGTCATTAAATCCCATGCATTTATAAACTATGTCATATGACTTTACTTTGTAACCATTTCCTTTTGACATTTGAGTGAATATTACATCTTCTAGCTCTATGGTTTTTATAGGTCCTTACCCGATTGTCCAAGTATAGGTAGGCTCTATTGTTATGACCTTATTCAAGTCTTAGTGTATTGAGAGAAATAGAATAGTTATAAGTCATCATAACCTATGCATACACATAACACTCTAGCATCATCATTACCCTAACATACTAGATTAACTCATTAAAAAATCAAAGAGAAAAATTCAAAAGGGTTATATTTTAACTGTGATAGCTAATGTAGTCATGGGCAAAAATGGGTTAAAAATTAGTTCTACATTGAAGGTTATAATTAATAATAAGGTGATTAATAAGTATAATTAGAGTTTTTTGATGATCCACATTATGAGATAACATATAAAAATTAAATATTTATTAACACACACTTTTAGGACTCCACTAACCATCAAGGTAGTGGGTTTTTCTAAAAAAATAAATTGGGATGGTATTGATTGACTTGGGAAGTACCCATAATTTCATCACTAATAAGTTGGCATCTCACTTAAACTATTTTTTAAATCTAGCACCAGAATTTCCCATGATTGTATATGGTGATATAATTATATGTACATGATAACATCATAGTAATAAACTCACATTTGTAGACTACATGCTTGATTTAATTATGTTCTATATTCCCATGGGAAATGTAGACATTATTTTAGGGGTCTAGTGGCACATACTTTCAAAATAATTGAGTTAACATTTTAGGATTTTTTATGGGTTTTAATTTATAAATAATAAAATTTAAACCACATATGATACATTTAAATTTACCACAATAGGTTAGCTCTAAATACATGCAAAATATTCTTTAAAAAGGAGGAGATGACTTTTTGGCATAATATTTTTTATTATAAGAAATACTGATAAATGTGACTATACCGCTATATCTACAAGTTGTTGAGGGTAAATTAATAATTTTTGGAGATATTATAAAAGTAATACCACCAAAAATTGATCATGATCATGTCATTCAACTGGGACCATGAATCTAACCACTAAACATCAGACCTTATGGGTACCTATATGTACTAAAGATTGAGATTGAGAAGATGATACTAAAATTACAATAGCATAGAAACATAGCTAAAAAATTTATTGAATTAATAATACTTCCATTATAATGAGGCATCCACCATGGAATTTGAGAAGCTAAATAAGGCCATGTACACCACTCTAGTTATATCTACTCTATATCATTCCAAAACCTTAATTATTGAGTGTGATGCTTTAGGGTATGGCATGGGCATAATATCCATGAAATAATGATGACTTATTTCATTTTAGAGTAATCAAATCAAGGGTAATAATTTAATAACTCCCATTTATGAGAAGAAAATGATGGATATTCTTCACGCATTAAAATAATGGAGAGATTATTTGATGGGAAGAGACTTAAGGTGAATAAAAATTCCTAAATACTTTTTAGAATATATGTTATCATCAACATAACAAAAAAATAGGTCACAAAATGTTGAGATTTGAATTTTAGATCATCTATAAGAAACCAAGTGATAATATATGGTTGATGCACTATCTACAAAGGATGAGTCCACATAATCACTATTATGTGCCATATTAATATTGTAGAAGATTGGGTGGAGGAGAAAAATTAGATTGAGTAAATGACACAAAGACTTAGAATCTCCAATAGGATTTTAGTGTATTATAAAAATTTATATAGAGACATGATACCCTATGGTATAAGGTTCAACTATACCTATTTAATAAATCAACCCTTAAGAAGAAGGTTCTTGTAGATCTACATGTTTTACCAACTGGTGGGAACTTAGGATTCTTGAATACTTATCATGGAATAAAGGAAGAATTATTTTAGGGAGGTATCAAAGGGTAAATCCAAAAATTTATGGTAGAATACATGTTGTGATAAAAAAAAGGATGATACATTTAATACCTTGGGTCTTATACAATCATTGTTTATTCCTAGCCAAAGGTGGGAGGAGGTGTCCATGTATTTCATCATAGGGTTAGCCAACTATGACAGGAAAATGTTGTTATGGTTATCACAGATAGAGTCACACCATATTCACATTTATTTATTTGGTTACATGTTTTTTTTATAAATCATAGTAGAATAAACTTTTATGGATATAGTTAAAAAGTTACATGGGACCCCAAATAACATTATAAGTGATTGTGATCTTATATTTACCAATATTTTTTGGACTAATTTATTTTATTACTTAGGTACTCAATTGTCTTGTATATTAGCCTATCATATAAAATTTTATGGCCATACTGAGGTGGTCAACAAGTGGTTTTAAGGTATAGGCACATCAATTTTGAATAAAAAAATTGAAAATGCTAGTTTTGACCAAACATTAACATACATGATTTGTGCATACACAATTAACTCTTTTTCATACTCTATCCTAGCCATTCACTTACCTATGGGACATTCCTTCCTAAGTTGATGTAATCCACAAACATAATCTGCATAGAATATGCCTAAACAAATTATTATTTTAATAAATTTATTGCCTAATCTAATATCATTATTTCATATTTATTGAAGCTCATTAGTAGGAACCATTTAAAGTTCCTAACTAAGGATATATAATTATTTATCCAACCATTTGATATCTTCAACCTAAAACATTATCTTTCAAATCTAGACTTGAGGCAAGGGGGTGATTGAATCATCAATGATTCCAACCTAAATTAAGTATATTTATTCATAAACTCTTTTATATATTTATTTATTACATTAAATATTATTGTGCTTATTATATTATAGATGTATGTGTGTGTATCATTATTTATGATCTTTAACCTTACCCATTTAAAACCATCATGACCCATATTTTACTATAGTTTGTACCCCTTTATAACCATTTTCTTCTTTTGCATCTTTACAACCATAGCTACAACAATTTACCTTTGTTAACAAATAGTGAGAGTTATATCCTTGTGTTGTGGGCTTAGGATTTGGAACCCTTTCCTATTTAAAATTTTCTTTTAAGATAACCTATTATAGATATATGTAAATTATTATTATTTACCTAATCATCCAAGTATACATAGGCTCTTTTCAACTGACCTTATTCAAGTCCTATTCTATTAAGAGAAAGAAGATAGTTTTAGGTCATCTTAGCCCATGCATTCATACCCTATGTCATATGATTTCACTTTGGAACCCTTTACTATTAATATTTAAGTATATATTACATATTATAGGTTTATGGTTGCTTTAGGTCCTTACCTAATCATCCAAGTATGTGCAAGCTCTACTATTATGACCTCATTCAAGTCCTAGTGTATTGATATAAATAGGAAAATTATAGGTCATCCTAACCTATGTATACACATAACACTATATAACCATCATTTATCCAACATTATATATTTAAACCTCATAAAATATGAGAGAAATTTTTGAAAGGGTCATGTTTTAACTGTGATAGCTAATGTAGTCATGGGCCAAAATGTGTTGAAAAGTACTATATTGAAGGTTATAATTAATAAGAAGGTGATTAATAAGTATAATTAAAGGGTGTTGATGAAATAAATTAAGAGAAAACATATACCCAACTAATTATTTATTGGTATACACTTCTATGAATTATCACCCTACAAACCATCAAGGTAGTGAGTTTTCTAAAAAACCATATTAGGAAAATATTGATTTACTTAGGAAGCACTCACAAATTCATCAATAATAAATTGGTAGCTCACTTAAACTATTTTTCATCTAGAAATATAATCTCATGTTATGATTGTATATTAATAAACTCACCTTTATAGACTACCTACTATATATCATTATGTTCTATATTCCGACGAGAAATGCAAACATTATTTTAGGGGTCTAATGGTTCATACTTTTAAAACAATTGAGTTATTGTTTTAAGATTTTTCATTTATTTTCATTTATAAGAATAAAATTTAAACCACATGGGATACATTTTATGTCCCCATAGTAGGTTAGATCTAATCAAATCTAAAATATTCTTAAAAAAGAACAAATGATTTTGTGGCACAATATTTTATATTATAATAAATATCAACAAAGGTGGCTACACCACTAGATCTACAATAAATTGTAGAGGGGCACATATTATTTTTTGGAGATATAAAAAAATCAATACCACCAAAAATTTATCATGATCATTTTATTCAAATTGTACCATGGATATGAACACCCAACATCAGACCTTATCGGTACCTATATGTACTAAACATTAAAATTGAGAATATGATACTAAAATTCTCAAAGCAGGAATTATTTGACATATATATAGATTTTATTCCTCTCTAGTGGTAATGGTGCATAATATTAAGGATTTCCCTTAGCACATGTGTCTAGATTACAAAGAACTCAAAAAGTATACCATCAAAGATAATTTTCCAATTCCTATACAATTATTGATTTTAAGATGAATTAAATGGTTTTGTATAGTTATAGAACTTGATCTTCACTCTAGTTATCATCAAATTATAATAAAATATGAGTATATACATAAGACAAATTTAAAACCCCATAAGGACTGTTATGTATTTATGATGATTCCCTTTAGCCTAATAAATTTTACATCTACATTTCAATTTTTTGAGAAACTCTATATTTTGTCCAGTTCTATATAAATTTGTCTTGGTGTTTTTTGATGACATCTAAACATATATAAAAACATAAGAAGATAATATGCAACATGTGAATCAATTATTATGTCTACTAGTAAAACATTAGTTGTACCCCAAGCCTTCTAAGTGTTATTTTGGATTCAGTGAGTTGGAGTAATTAGGCCACATTTTTCCCATGAAGGTGTAAAGGTGGACCCTCAAAATATGAAGAACATGATCAAATGGAAAATATATTAATCCATCAATAACCTTTGGGGATTCTTATGGATCATGAGTTACTATCACCAATTTTTTAAAAATTACAATAACATATAAACATGTCTCATAATTTTACTAAATAAGTAATCCTTCCATTATAATAAGGCATCCACCATGGAATTTGAGAAGTTGAAGAAGGCCATATCCACTACTCTAGTTATATATACCCTATATATTTCCAAAACTTTCATTAATTTGTGTGATGATTTAGGGTATGTTATGGGTGTCGAATCCATGAAATAAGGATGAACCATTGCTTTTGAGAGTCATCAACTCAAGGGTAAAAGTTTAATAAATCCAATTTATGAAAAGGAAATGATGGCTATTCTTCACATGATCAAATAATGGAGAGCTTCTTTGATGAGAAGAAACTTTAAGTTGAAAATAAATTCCTAAATACTTTTTAGAATAGATGTTATCATAAAAAGAATTAAGAAATGGGTCATAAAATGTTGGGATGTGACTTTTAGACCATATACAAGAAAGGAAATGATAATAAATTTATACAAGAAAGGAAATGATAATATATGGTTGATGCACTATCCATGAAGGATGTGTCCACATAATCACTATTATGTGCCAAATCAATATTATAGTAGATTAGGTGGAGGAGAAAAAATATATTGAGTGAATGACACAAAGACACATACTCTCACTTAGAAGATTCAATAGGATTTCATTGTGTTATAAAAAAATGTATGGAGATAGGATGCTCTATGGTATAAGGTTCAACTATACCTATGTAATAACTCAACCCTTAAGAAAAAGGCTCATGTAGATATACATGTTTTACCAACTAGTGGGAACTTAGGATTCTTGAATACTTATCATAGAATCAAGGAAGAATTATTTTGGGGAGGTATTAAAGGGTAAGTCTAAAATCTTATGTTAAAATGCATGTTGTGACAAAAAACAAGGATGATATAATTAATACCTTGGTTCTTATACAATTGTTGTCTATTATTAAACAAAGGTGGGAGGAGGTGTCCATGGGTTTCATTATAGGGTTACCCAATTATGAATGGAAACTGTCATCATGGTTGTCACAAATAGAATCACACCATATTCCCATTTATTTATCTTGTCACATGTTTTTCTATAAATTATAGTAGAATAAACTTTTATGGACATAGTTAAAAAGCTACATGGGACCCTAAATAACATTACAAATTATTGCGATCCTATATTTACCTATATGTTTTGGGATAATTTATTTTATTGATTAGTTACTCATTTGGATTATATCTTGTCCTATCATCTAAAATTTGATGGCCATACAGAGGTGGTCAACAAGTGTTTTTAGGGTTTAGGCACATAAATATTGAATTAAACAGTTGAAAATGTTAGTTTTAATAAAACATTAACAGACATGACTTGTGCATACACAATTTACTCTTGTTCATATTCTCTCCTATCCATTCACTTACCTATGGGCCCTTCCTGATTTGATGTAATCCACATACATGATCTTTGTATTCTATGCCTAAAAAAATTATTATTTTAATAAATTTATCATCTAATCTAATATTATTATTCCATATTTCTTGAAGCTCATTAGTCAAATCCATTTAGAGTTCCTAACTGAGGACATATAGTTATTCATCCAACCATTTTAGATTTTAAACCTACAACATTATCTTTCAAATCTACACTTGAGTCAAGTGGGAGATTGAATCATCAATGAGTCCAGCCTAAATTAAGTATATTTATCCCTACACTATTTTGTATATTTACTTATTAGATTAAATATTACTTTGATTATTATATTATGGATGTATGTGTGTGTATTATTTTTTATGATCTTTCACCTTATCCATTTACAACCATTATGACCCATATTTTACTTTAGTTTGTACCCATTTATAACCATTTACTTCTCTTGCATCTTTATAATCATAGCTATAATAATTTACCTTTGTTAAAAAATAGTGGGAGCTATATCTTTATATCATGGGATTAGGATTTAGAACCCTTCATTATTTACATTTGAGTTTTAATTTAACCTCTTCTAGATCTATGGAAATTATTAGTCTTTACCTAATCATCCAAGTATACATAGGCTCTATTTGATTGACCTTATTCAAGTCCTAGTCTATTGAGAGAAAGAAGATATTTTTATGTCATCATAGCCCATAAATTCATACCCTATGTCATATGATTTCACTTTGGAACCCTTTACTATTAATATTTAATTATAGATTACCTCTTCTAGGTCTATGGTTATTCTAGGTCCTTACTTGATCATCCAAGTATACACGAGCTCTACTATTATGACCTCATTAGAGTCCTAGTGTATTGAGATAAAGAGAAAAATTATAGGTCATCCTAACCTATGCATAAACATAACACTATAGAACTATCATTTTTTCAATATACTATATTAACACCTCACAAAATCTAAGAGAAAAATTCTAAAGGGTCATGTTTTAACTATTATAACTAATGTAGTCATGGGCCAAAATGTGTAGAAAAGTACTATATTGAAGGTTATAATTAATAATAAGGTGATTAATAAGTAAAATTAGATGGTGTTGATGAAATAAATTTGGAGAGAACATATACATAACTAACTATTTATTGGCATACACTTTTAGGAACTATCACCCCTCAAACCATCAAGGTAGTGAGTTTTCTAAAAACCACAATGGGACAATATTGATTGACTTGGGAAACACCCACAAATTCATCAATAATAAGTTTTTAGCTCAATTGAAATATTTTTTATCTAGAAATATAATCTCATGTCATGATTTTATATTAATAAACTCACCTTTATAGACTACCTATTTTATTTCATTATGTTCCATATTCCCACGAGAAATGAAAACATTATTTTAGGGGTCTAATGGCTCATACTTTCAAAACAATTGAGTTAACTTTTTAGGATTTTTTCATTTGTTTTCATTTATAATAATAAATTTTAAACCACATGGGATACATTTTAAGTCCCCATAGTAGGTTAGATCTAATCAGATCCAAAATATTCTTTAAAAAAATAACAAATGATTTTGTGGCACAATATTTTTTATTATAAGAAATATCAACAAAGGTGCCTACACCACTAGATCTCCAAGAAATTGTACAAAATTAATGCCACCAAAAATTTATAATGATCATGTTATTCAACTGGTACCATGGAATATGAATAGCGAACTTTAGACCTTATAGGTACCTATATGTACTAAAGATTGAGATTGAGAAGATGATACTAAAATTATCAAGGTAAGAATTATTAGACATATTTATAGAGTTTATTTTATCTAGTGTAATGGTGCATAATATTAAGGATTTACCTTGGCACATGTGTCCAGATTATAAAGAACTCAACAAGTATAACATCAAAGATATGTTTCCAATTCATGTACATTTAATGATTTTATAGATGAATTACATGGTTTTGTATAAGTATAAAACTTGATCTTCACTCTAGTTACATCACATTATAGTCAAATATGAGGATATACATAAGAAAAATTTAAAACCCCATAAGGACCACTATGTATTTATGGTGATTCCCTTTAGCCTCACAAATTTTACATCTACATTTCAATGTTTGATGAACTCTATATTTTATCTAGTTCTATAGAAATTTGTCTTGGTGTTTTTTGATAACATCTTATCATATATAAAAATATAGGTAGAGCATCTGCAATATGTGAATAAGTTGTTATATATACTATCACAACATTATTTGTACCCCAAGCCTTCTAAGTTTTATTTTGGATTCATTGAGGTGGAGTAATTAGGCCAATTTTTTCCCATGAAGTTGTAAATGTGGAACCTAAAAATATGAAGACCATGATTGAATGGAAAATCCATAAATCCATCAATAAACTTTATGGATTATTATGTATCATGAGTTACTATCACCAATTTTTCAAAAACTAAAATAACATATAAAAATGTTTCATAATATTACTAAATAAGTAATCCTTCCATTATAATAAGCCATCCACTATGGAATTTGAGAAGCTATATAATACCATGTCCACCACTCTAGTTATATCTACTCTATATCTTACCAAAACTTTCATTATTGAGTGTGATGCTTTAGGGTATGGCATGGGTGTAGAATCCATGAAATAAGTATAACCCATTGCTTTTGAGAGTCATCAACTCAAGGGTAAAAATTTAATAAATACCATTTATGAGAAGGAAATGATGTCTATTATTCACATGTTCAAATAATGGAGAGCTTCTTTGATGGGAAAAAACTTTAAGGTGTATATATATTCCTACATAATTTTTAGAATATAAGTTATCATCAAAATAATAATAAAATAGGTCACAGAATTTAGGCATATGAATCTTAGATCATCTACAATAAAATAAATGATAATATATGTTTGATATATTATTCATGAAGGATGAGTTAAAATAAGGACTATCATGTGCCATATCAATACTATAGAAGATTGGGCTTAAGAAAATAAAATAAAATAGATTAATGACACAAATACATAGTCTCTCACTTAGAATCTCCAATAGTATCTAAGTGTATTATAATTTTTTTTATGGAGATGGGATGATCTATGTTATAAGGTCCAACTACACTTATGTAATAAATCAACCCTTCATCAAAATGTTCTATAGATCTACATGCTTTAATAATTGTTAGGAATTTAGGATTCTTGTACTTATCATGAAATCAAGCAAGAATTATTTTGGATAGGGATCAAAGTGGAAGTCCTAAAATTTGTGGTAGAAGCATGCTATGATAGGAAAACAAGGATGATATAATTAATACCTTGGGGTTTCTACAAGTGTTGTCTATTTTTAGCCAAAGGTGGGAGGATGTGTCCATGTATCTCATCATGGGGTTACCCAAACATGTAGGGAAAATTTCACCATGATTTTCATAGATACAACCACTCAATATTACCATTTATTTATCTTATCATGTGTTTTATTATAAATTATAGTAGAATCAACTTTTATGGATATAATTAAAAAGCTACATGGGAGCCCAAATAACATTGTAGGTGATTGTAATCCTATATTTACCAATAATTTTTGAACTAATTTATTTTATTTCTCATGTACTTACTTCAATAATACATTTTCCCATCATCCAAAATTTGGTGGCTATACTAAGATTGTCAACAAGTGTTTTAAGGGTGTAGGCACATTAATTTTGAATTAAACACTTAAAAATGTTAGTTTTGACTAAACATTAACATACATGACTTGTGCATACATAATTGACTCTTGTTAATACTCTCTCCCTATACATTCACTTATCTATGGTCCTTCCTTCCCAATTTGGTGTAATCCACATTAATTATTTACCTAGTCTATGCCTAAACACTTTATCATTTTAATAAATTTATCACTTGATCTCATATCATTATTTCATATTTCTTTAAGCTCAATAAGAGGAGTCATTTGGAGTTCCTAAGTATGGATATATAGGTCGTAATCTAAACATTTGATTTATTAAACCTACAACATTAACTTTCAAAGCTCCACTTGAGTCAATGGGGAGATTGAAGCATCAACGAGTCTACCCTAAGGTAAGTATATATATCCCTACACTCATTTTTATATTTACTTATTATATTAGATATTTATTTGTTTATTACATTGTGGATGTATATGTGTGTATCCTTGTTTAATATATTTAACCTTACCCTTTTAAAACCATTATTACCCATATTTTAATTTAGTTTTTACTTGTTTATAACCATTTACTTTACTTGTGTCTTTACAACCATAACTACAAGCAATTACCTTTATTAACACCTAGTGAGAGTTGTATCCTTGTGTCATGATATTAGGATTTATAACCCTTTCCTATTTACATTTCAGTTTTAATTTAACCTCTTATAGATCTATAGAACTCATTGGTCCTTACCTGATCATTCAAGTATATATAGGATCTATTCAATTGACCTTATTCAAGTCCTAGTTTATTGAGTGAAAGAATATATTTTTAGGTCATCTTATCCCATATATTCATACCCTATGTCATATTATTTAAATTTTTAACCCATTTCTCTTAAAATTTGAGTTTATATTTTTTATTATATATCTATGGTTATTATATATCCTTACCCGATCATCTAAGTATATGCAATTTATATTGCTATAACCTTATTTGAGTCCTAGTGTATTGAGATAAAGAGAATAGTTATAGGTCATCCTAACATATTCATACACATATCAATCTAGAACCATAATTAATCCAATCTAATCTATTAAATCCTCATAAAATTTAAGAGAAAATTTTAAAAGGGTTATGCTTTAATTGTGATAGCTAATGTAGTCACGGGCAAAACTGTGTTAAAAATAAGTAGTTCTATATTAAAGGTCATAATTAATAAGAAGGTGATAAGTATAATTAGATGGTATTTATGATCCAAATTAGGATATAACATATACAAAACTAATTATTTATTGGTATACTCTTCTAGGAATTATCACCCCATAAACCATCAAGGTAGCGAGTTTTATAAAAAAAATGGGATAGTATTAATTGACTTGGGAAGTACCCACAACTTCATCAATAATAAGTTGGTATATAACTTGAACTATTTTTTAATATATTACCATAATTTTAGGTCATTAATATGGTGATATAATTAGTTGTACAAGAAAATGTCATAGTAATAAACTCACCTTTGTAGACTACCTACTTGATTTCATTATGTTCTATATTCCCATGGGAAATATAGACATTATTTTATGGGTCTAATGGATCATATTTTAAACCACGTGGGATACATTTTAAATCCACATAATAGTTTATCTCTAATCATATTCATATTATTCTTTAAAAAAAGAACAAATGATTTTGTGTCATAATATTTTTTATTATATGAAATACCGAAAAAGGTGCCTACACCACTAGATCTATAAGTAATTTTAGAGGGGAACTTATTAATTTTTCAAGATATTAAAAAAATAATACTAATTAAAATGGATCATGATCATGTCATTCAAATGGTATCATGGATCCAACCTCCCAACATCACACCTTATAGGTACCTATACATACTAAATATTGAGATTTAGAAGATGATACTAAAATTTTCAAGGCAAGAATTATCTAACATATCTATAGTTTTTATTCCTCTCTAGTGGTAATGGTGCACAATATTAAGGATGGCCCTTGGCACATGTGTCTAGACTGTAAATAACTCAACAAGTATACCATCAAAGATAAGTTTATAATTCCTATAGTTGATGGTTTTATAGATGATTTACATGGTTTTATATAATTAAAAAACTTGATCTTCACTCTGGTTATCATCATATTAGAATAAAATATGAGGATATACATAAGACAAATTTCAAACCCCATAAGTAACACTATGAATTTATGGTTATTCCCTGTAGTCTCAAAAAATTTACATCTACAATTCAAAGTTTGATGAAACCTATATTTTGTCTAGTTATGTAGAAATTTATCTTGGTGTTTTGATGACATCTAAACATATAAAAAAATATGGTAAATATATCTATAACATGTGAATCAATTCTTATATAGTATGGTGTAACATTATCTATAACCTAGTCCTTAAAAGTGTTATTTTGTATTCATTGAGGTGGAGTACTCATGCCAAATTTTTCCCATGAAGGTGTAAATGTTGACCCTAAAAATATGAAGACCATGATTGAATGGAAAATCCCTAAAGTCTTCAATAACCTTTGGGGATTATTAGGGATTACAAGTTAATATCACCAATTTTTCAAAAATTATAATATCATATCAACATAAGTCACAATTTTATTGTATTAGTAATACTTACATTGTAATAAGACATACACCATGGCATTTGAAAAGCTGAAGAAGGCTATGTGCACCACTCTAGTTATATCTACCTTATATATTTCCAAAAACTTCATTATTAAGTGTGATGATTTAGGGTATGGCATAGACGTATTATCCATGAAATAATGATGACTTCTTTCATTTTAGAGTCATCAAATCAAGGGTAAGAATTTAATAAATACCATTAATGAGAAGAAAATGGTGGTTATTCTTCACAAGGTCAAAAAAATGGAGATCTTCTTTGATAGGAAGAAACTTTAAGGTGAATATATATTCCTAAATATGTTTTATAATATATTTTATCATCAATAAAAAAACATAGGTCACAAAATGTTGGGACATGACTTTTAGATCATCTACAAGAAATTAAATGATAATATATGGTTGATGCACTATCTACAAAGGGTGCCATATAGTATTGTAGTAGATTGGGTGGAGGATAAACATTATAATGGGTGAATGACACAAAGACAAACTCTCACTTAAAATATCAAATATGATTTGATTTTATTACAAAAAATTTGTATAGAAATGAGATGCTTTATGAAGGTTCAACTATACCTATGTAATAAATCAACAATTAAGCAAAAGGTTCTTATAGATCTACATGTTTTACCAATTGGTGGTAACTTAGGATTATTGAATAATTATCATAGAATCAAGCAAGATTTATTTTTGGGAGGGCTCAAAGGGGAAGTCTAAATTTTTTTGGTAGAATGCATATTGAGGTAGAAAATAATTATGATACAATTAATACCTTGTGTCTTCTACAATCATTTTCTATTCTTAGCCAAAGGTGGGAGGAGGTGTCCATGGATTTCATCATAGGGTTACCAAAGTATGAGAATAAAGTGTTGTCATGGTTATAATAGATATAATCACCCAATATTCTCATTTATTTTTCTTGTCACATGTTTTTTTATAAATTATAGTAGAATCAACTTTTACGGATATAGTTAAAAAGCTACATGGGACCTCAAATAACATTGTAAGTGATTATGATTTTATATTTACCAATACTTTTTGAATTGATTTATTTTTTTTGCTTAGGTAATAAGTTTTCTCATATCTTGTCCTATCATACAAAATTTCATGACCATAATGAGGTTGTCAAAAAGTGTTTTTAGGGTGTAGGCACATAAATTTTGAATTAAACACTCAAAAATGTTAGTTTTAACCAAACATTAGGATACATGACTTGTATATACACAATTAAATCTTGTTCATACTCTACTATAGACATTAAATTCCCTATGGGCCCTTCATAATTTTATGTATTCCAGATACAAGATCTCTCTAGTCTATGCCTAAATAGTTCATAATTTTAATAAATTTATCACCTAATATCATATCATTATTTCATGTTTATTGAATAGATCTCACCAAAGTGTAATGTATCTAGTTTCCAAATCCATCTACCTTTATCATGCCTATTTTTTTCCTTTATAACAACTTATTTACAAAATTTAAAATCTTCCTTTAGGTTGGATCACAAATTTCACACTTTATTTCAAAGATAAATTACCCAAAGAGCTATATATTTAACACATCAATCCTAAGACTATTCCTATCCAGCATCTACCTAGAATACTACTTCCACATTAAGGAATACATCTACAAATCCTTATGGAATGACCTTAAATCATCCAAATATGTAAACACTCAAATTAAAAACTATCAAGCCAAGTGTAAATATTATTTCAAGGTTCAAATTTCATGTTTTCAATTCTTTAAAGCCACAAATAGGATTTCATTTCATACTAGTATTTTAATTTTGAGTACACACATAATTAAGTGGGAAAACTACATGTTTTTTATCCCTCTTTAAATTTTTAAAATGTATGAAATTCTCATCCATTCATCACATGGTGGTTGAAGCGATCTCAAATATTTTTTTCTAACACTTTTTTTATAGGTGAGGTAAGTGTTAAAAGTGGATCTAGGGTTTAGAGGTGAAGGAAGATGAATTTGATCCTTTGCATAAGATTGAACCTCTAAAGTTTCACACAATACCTATTTATAGGTACGTGAATTTATTTGTGATATAAAAGTATGATAATTTTTATGAGGAAAAAATTAGTAGAGGGAAGACAACTCTAGGTACCAAAGGCATCTACAATTTCCAAATCCATCCAAGCATATTCTAAAAGTGTACTAATATGAGTTACCACATACTAATTCCAAATTAATGCTAATGATTGTACATTGTCACAAACCAAAATTGAATTGAAATAAGATAACTACCCTAACTTATTGGTTATTTATATAAATAGAAAGTCAAATACATAAATATTACGTTGTATTTTTCATTTAGATTTATGAAATTTAGACATATTATATGATCTAAATTATTTAAAAGTTATATCTTGTTTATACCACTAAAACCAAAATAAAATAAAACATATTGGTGAACCCTTCATTATTTTGAGTGTATAAAACCCCTATATTTACCTTAGTGTTTCATTTTACTTTCTCAAGGTTTTATATTTCTATGTTAGGTTTTTAGATATGATATTTATTCCCCATTGACATGTATAGAAAAATTCATAAGTTGTTACCTTATGGTTTCTACTTATCTTTTATTGTATTAGGGTTGTGGATTTCTTTAATTTATCTTTGGCTCATATTTGATTCAAAATGATTCTATTTTTGAAATGCACAGAGTTTATTGTTAATGTTATTGATATGATACAAAAAAATCCCCATAAAATTATGTGTGTATTGTCTATACCTGGGATTTTTCTATTATTAGTAAATTTTATTTATTAGGAAAAGGAAATTCCTATTTTCTAAACTCTACTTATATTTTTATTTTATTTCCCATTAAAGGTTAGTTTATTTCTTTGAATTGTTAAGTGCTTTAATGTTATATATCTTATCTTTTTAAGGTTATGGGATCCTACCAAAACCCACTTTTTTACCTTATCCCAAAAAATGGCATTCCTATTTTTTTTTTTAAAAATATGTTTCATTTATCTACTCATATTTAACAAAAATGTGTTTTTTTCCAAAAATTTCTCATGGTTCTCTTGTGGTGGTCAGTTCTTTATTGGTGTCTATTTATCCCAGGGTTTTAATTTTTTATTTTCTAGTACTTATAACCCTAGAGTTATATGTTCACTTGTAACCTAGGATTAGTCCTTGTGCTTGTATTCCTTGTCATCTTAGGGTTTTGTGATTTTTATATGACTTTGCATCCCAAAACCTTACTATTTCTCATCATGTATATTTATTATTATCTAATCATTTTATGCCTTATATTTATGATAATGAATGTATAAATGAAGATGTGCATTATCATGGTTGTGTGCCTAATTAAAATGTTCATGTATATGAGTAATATTTTTGTGTTAGTGAGTGAAATGACTATAATTAATTTCATCATCATTATGTGTTATATTGGTATGCTAATGATATATCTCTATAAATATATAATGAAGAAGAGGAAAATTCAAATAAGCTTAAAATTCAATAAGTCAATTATCCTTATCTTTATTTACACTCTTCTACTAGTAATATGATATAACAAGAATAAATTAGAACTTTATTAAATAATATGCTTCTTTATCCTATTAGGCATCCAAATAGGAAAAAAGATATAATAAAGCAATGGATAGATAATAAGCATATTGATTCTCAAGATTATCCTCTTTGTAATCATGTATCTAGAAGTAATGTTATTTCAAGTTACATAGAATGTGATGTTATTCATGTTTCTCAAATAAAATATGATACAACTCATCCTCTAGAAAATAAATGTGATGATAGTTATAAACTATGTAATGATGCCTCTATAAAATTTGATAGTGATTATAATCCATGAAATGATATAAATATTCTGATGAGCCTAACTTACCTATGATAATTAGTGAGATGAAATCTATGAATTAATGTTTTCAAACCCTCACCATGCCTAAAAGTAATATGATGTCTATGACACATGCAATTAATAAGATCTAAAATCAAGTTTGTAATTTGACTTTAGAATTGAAGTCATATAAGGCTAAATTTGATGACAATGTACAAACTTGTGTTTGTGCCTATAATCATATGACTTCCCATAGGTCAAAAACTTTAGATCCCCAAAGTCAAGAAGCCCATAATAATTAAGCTTTAATAAATATAATTGCTAATACATGATCTCAAAATAAGATAATTCATAAGACTCTTAGAAAATTTAATTAACCTATACAATTTTATAGCTTCAAAGATCAACCAAGTGTTATTTTAATAACACTCCTTGATAATAATTTAATTAGATTCCTTCTAATCAAAATAACCCTAAACATCATCTAACACAAGTAGGGGTAAGGTAATTTTTAAATTATCATCATATCAATGAGAATAGAGATAACAATTATTATGCATTGAAAAATAAAATTGAACATCTTGTGGATAGATGTGTTATTACATCTAACAAATCTACCAATACACCCACAAGGTTAGATTATTTATCTTCTAATTCAAAATATAAAATTATGGATCTATCCCAAAAATTTCATAACAATAAACCAATGGTAATTTGATATCTTATATCAGGTGACTATAGAAAAGTATTATCATTGATGTTAAGATCCAATGCAATGAATGCATGATTTGGTTTCTTGGGTTAGGATATGATGAAAATGAATTACAACATATGTAAAATAATGAGCATACAATATGTCATATTACTATATTGGTGTATGTTTGGACTAATATAATGGATGAATTATTCTATGTGAACCCTAATCTTGAACAATTAAATATAATACTTGTAAAATCATGGTTAAGACAAAAGAATGCGAAATTGGATAAAATTTATATGATTATTTCATTCAAATTCTAAGGTGGTTTGTTCACATATGAAATATATAGAAATTTTAAAAATAGGAATCATGTTAACATTAAATTTATACTTCACAACACATAAAAATGAATACTAAAGCAAAGGAAAAAAGTATAAAAATAAGAAAATAAAGAGTGTTTTATAAGCAGAGAATGGAAAGAAAGTGGAAAATGTTATTATGACTACTAATCAAAGAATGTTACATAATTATTACATGACCACAATGGAGGTGCATGATAATGATTATGATGCATATGATGAATAACAAATAAAATTTTATAAACCAATTCCAATATATGGTATAGTTGGTTTTACATATTCTATTAAAAATACATAAGATGATTGTGATTATGTGTCTAATTTAATGGATGATTATGGTAATATAATTTGTGATTATGACATATATGATAAAATAAATTCCTATGACTATGACATCTATGAGATCATTGGTTAATGGTATCATAATATATTATACATATATTTTTTATGTTTTCATCATTTTTCATCCCTTCTATTCTTATATTTGAAAATACTTATGTACATATAATTTGACATTGATCATTCTTCTAGCCCATGGATTTTTTTTCACTTTTCCCTTTCCTTCTGATTGTTTATCATGATATGGAAATCTATCACATATATCCCATAATGATACATCCTTTATAGTAACCTCATATTAGTTCACATTATTTGTGGCACATTACTTGTTCACCCCTACATATTGATTATCTATACTTGTTATGGCTTACACTAAGATTACATGATCACATATATTTATGCCTACATATTACAACATGAGTATATACAAATATTGTTACCCATCAGGGGCATGCATCCTCATATCTCAACATACTCTCTTGAGATGTGATGTTTTGATTTAAATATACATTTGAGATGTGTTTCTTACCTTCAATTCCTTTATACTACTATATTTCTACACTTGGTGCACATTATGCCTTGAAACATGGTAGAGCTTGTTCAGAGCCCTTCCATTCTTCTATTTTTGGAGATTATCCACTTGATATTTATTGAATATATACAAGTATAAAATAATTAAAAGATATAAAATAAAAATAAAAATATAGAATCTAAACATATGTGTGACATATATTTATAGTTTACATGATCTGTTTATGATTTATCACCTACATGGTCGATTATATATGCCATTTTCCCATGCACATGTATCTCATGATATACATAAGTGTAATGTATGACATAAATGTTATATATGAAAAAAAAATTAAAATATAGGTCATTCCTACATCCATGTTTACCTTCCTACATTAGGGTCATGCTTACATTGGGGGCATGCTTACATTTTGGGCATCTTGGTACATATACACAAGTTAAATCTTTCTATGACCATTCCACTTATCATTTGATAAACTTAAATTTATTACAAATGAATTGATATTTTGTATAATATTTAGAGTGTCATATTATATAGTTTTTTATATTTTATTATGTGTGATGATGACATTAATTTACTTTGTAGATTAGCCTTTTTTGTTCTATGAATGATTTATGTTATTGTGTGTTACATGGTGAGATCATTTATTATGTATTACATTGTGTCACTCATCTATATGAATCTTAATATATGTGACATTAAGCATACATTATCATATATTCTCATATGATATAATATTTCTATGATGACATAATCAAGTCATGTTACCACATGATTTACATGGTTATATATTTCTATGTAACATGATGTATATAAATATTGTCCTTTGAGATAAATATTTTTTAGGCTACATCCCTTATCTAAAAATGTGGAAATACATAATGGGATTACCTTAGAGACTTATTATTTCACATAGGAATATATATTTTGGCATAAATAATTTAGAATTTGAGAATAGATTGATTTAGATTGGGTAAAAATTGATTCATAATATTAAAAATTGACACAAATTCAAGGCATATATAGGGAATATGTGAGATATTATATAATATTATGAGTGATAGTTCACAAATATTATGATATTATGGCACATTTTATATGACTCAAAATAAACAAGTTATCAGATTGAGTGATAGATTATGTCATTCTATTACTCAAATTTACTCATGATTACTCAACATTGCTTAGATTAAGTGACATGTTATATAATTTAATTTACTTAGGCTTACTCAAGTGAATTCAAGCATACTTATATTTAATGTAAAATCTATATACAATGAATAATTTAAAATTATGACTCACTCAAATGTACTTAGGCATACTTAGATTTATTGGAACCTATTTTAGGTTCCATTCTCAAAAACTTATAATAATTAGTTTGGTTGAAGTTTTGTGTGACTTAAATTCTAATAAATTATTTATATACAATGATGGTTGGGGAATATTCTTGCCAACCCATGGTTTTAACACTATAATTTACTTATGGGATAATTACACCATTCTCAAATGACTTTAGCTGGTAGCTTGATTCACATACATACAATTTTATTTAGTCCTTACATTTTCAATTTAAAATATTTTCATTGTTTTACTTTAGATTTTATATCATCATTAGATACTAATTTATGCATGTTTCATTTTAGGTTATGTATAGATCAAGGTCATACTACTTGAAGATACCCACCATGGTTACACTTATGTAGAAAATTACTCACTCTATCATTACACTCTAGAAATTTCAATATTATAATAAAAAAGGGAAAATACAAACACCTAAATTTTCTATTAGACACTTGATAAAGTTATTTTTTACCAAACCTTAACATACATGACTTTTGCATACACAAATTATTTTCACTAACTTTTTCTCCAAACCATCTAATTACCTATGGGTATGGCCTTCCCTATTTTTTTTCATCCATATATAGTATCTCATTAGTCTCTGATTAAATGATTTATTATCTTAACTAGACTATCACCTAATCTCAAATCACTATTTCCTATTTATTGGATGGTTGTAACCATATTCAAATAAATCTAATTACCAGAGTTTTATACCTTTACCAAATCCATATGTACTCTTTATAATAGATGTTTTACCAAATTTAAACTCTTTCATTGGATTAACCCACATATTTCACATGTCAATTTAGATGAAAATTACACAAAGTTCACCTAGTTATATACATCAATCCTAAACTTATTACTATCTAACACCTACCTATAAAATTAATTTCACACTGAGGAATACATTTTCACGTCATTGAGCCACTACCATAAAGCATCAAAATATGTAAAACCTTAAAGTAACAACCATCATACCAAGTCTAAATAATATTTCAAGGTTAAAATTATAGGTTTTTAAGTGTTAAAAGCTACACATATGATTGTACTACATATTAGTATATCATTAATGAGCACACACATAGTTAGGTGGAATAACTATGTATGGTTTGAACTCTCTTTAAATTATTAGATTATAAAAAGTGCACATCCAATTAGTAGTGTGTGGTTGAGGTCAGTTCAACCCATATTATTTACACCATTTTTATAAGAAAAACAAGTGTCGAAAGTGGAGCTAGGGTGAAGGAATAAGAATATGAAGAACCCGCACATAGAAGTGAGCCTATAAAATTTTAAATATTAACTGTTTACAATTGGTGCAAAATTTTTTGAGGAAATAATCTGACACAGTTTATAGGGACAAATAAAATATAGGGAAGATGAATCTAGTTAGCATAGGCATCTATGTGTTTTTGGACCCATCCAAATGTATTCTAATATTCCACTTCCTAATCTGAGTGACCACAGATGCATTTCAAATCATTGTTGATGATTGTACACCATAAAAAATTAGAACTAACTTAAAATAGTCTAAGTAGTCTATCCTTTTAGTCATCTATATAAATAAAAAGTGAAATAAAATAATATTACTTTGTGTTTCATAATTATATCCATGTAGTTAGACATATTATTATACAA
The DNA here is from genome assembly GCA_037957365.1 of Torreya grandis. Lineage (NCBI taxonomy): Eukaryota > Viridiplantae > Streptophyta > Pinopsida > Cupressales > Taxaceae > Torreya > Torreya grandis. The sequence goes on along the minus strand of JARHVA010003462.1, from coordinate 1,608,474 downwards.
TCAAAATAATTCAAAAGTTTTTTTAAGACTACTAAATCCAAAATAAGATAAAATGGAGGGTTATCTCAGATGTTTTATTTTGGATAAATATGAGAGATGGGTTCAATGAATACTACTAGTATAATGTTGGTAAAACACTTATTTCCATTCTTTATCTAAAATGTATCTATTTTTGTAATTGTATGGATACCAAATAGAGTCACATAAAATCAATCATTAAGTTATTGATAATGTTTATTCTTGACATCTTTACCCCACTTGGCCTATTCATCAATATGCTAATTTATAAAAAAACATTAATTATTCTATAAATTATCTTATGTATAATCATAACATCACCTCTACATCCATAATATTCCTATAATAACCTATCAAACTTTTTCTATAAGTCTCTATACTTTTGGGATAGTTTCATGCTAGGTCAAAAAAAGCCACATTACGCCCTTGTCCACTAGTGAAAGCTTGTCCCCACACTCCAAGAGTGACGTGATAAATTTCAAATGGTTTACTTTCCCCCTCCCATGATCTTATCAAGGTTGATTAGTGATTTTGAAATTCAAGGTCATTTATAATACATATAGCAATCACTTGGCAATTCTATTGCACACTGAGTAAAAACCACTATTTATTCCTATTTCAATTTTGTTGCATTCTAATAATTGTAGACCAAGAGTGAATATATTTTATTTTAGGTCAAAGGTATCTATTGTGAGGTATTTCAATCAATATTTTATCTATGTTCATATAGTTTCACAGTCACATATCACACACTCACCTTAGGAGGGAGAACTAATAATCCTGAGGCCCATTTGGGCTATGTAGGCAACACATAGATTATGCAAGGTTTTCTTAGGGCAGCTCAGATATTCTCCTAACCTTATTATCCCCTTTTGTAATTTTATATCTATCATGTTTATTTTTAGGGAGATAGGTTTTTATGTTTTTCAATTATTTTACATGGTAAATTAAGACACATGATTAATCAATAAAAAATCAAAAGAAATAACACAGACTCAAATCAAGAAATTAGATATAAAATCAACTAGGACATGACCACAACCAATAGAAAAGGTTGTAGTACACCCTTGTCCTCATTATATGGACTTGTCCCAATGTAGTTTAAATTTTTGATTTTAAACACAACATAGTTTGAAGGTATTTTCAATAAGTTTCTAATCACAATTAGACTATAAATCTAGCACGATATGTTTTAGGGAGGTTTGCATATCTATAGGCTTATTTACTATTTTTAGATGATTTTTAAATCTATAAATTTTTTATTTCACTTCTATAGTTTTATATTTAATGTATACCAATTTTAATATTGTATATATGTTAGTTTATTTCATTTAATTTAATTTAGCTATAACATTATTATGAACCTTCTATTTTTTAAACATTAGTTTCTATTTACTTATTTTTATCCTAGGATTTGATACATAATTTTTTAAATTCCTAACACTGAAATAAAAAACCTTCAACCTTGGATACAAATTTAACACAAAAATTAAATCCTCTTCAACCTTGGAGTAATCCAACACTAAATATCTTGTCATGTTGCCTTAGATAAATATAACATTGAAGATATTTATTGAAACCTTAGGTTTTAATTTGTTTATATCTATACACAAAAATATTTCAATTTTATTTTCTATTTATTTTTACTTATGCTCATTTTTAGAAACTATGTTCTAGTAGTTTTCAAACTACTTAGTGACTATCAATAAGGGCTATATGGTGATCTATTTTACATACATCATTGTGTGAGGGGTACACTTGAATACTCATATCCATTCTACATCACTAAATAAATAGTTTAGTTTCCATGTACCTCATGGTATATAATAAAATCCTATAGTCCCTTATTTATACCATTGGAAACTTATTTTATTAATTTGAATTATGGTGCACCTGAGAATAATGTATCACCTAAGGAAGTTACTCTCATCGTACCCTAAAAATTGAGGTTAGTGAGATACATGCATATTTTTTCCTTTGTGGTTAGTGTTCTGAAACATTGGAATGGCACAAATCAAATAGTGATAAATTATATTTAAGAGCACACATAATCATTCAAACCCTTGCCTAGATCACCATTATACCTCAATTTTTTATTATACTTTATTTATATTCATTAACATTTATTGATTCATATTGTATTGTGTTCATAATAATATCAATAAGTGAATTCTTATTTCATATGTTACATAAGATCATGCAAAAATTTTGTTACATATTCTATTACTTTTCAATAAGTTATTCATTATATTATGTATAAGTGTAAAATTTATAGTGCAAGATAGCTAAGAAAACATGTATAAATGAATCAAAATCTAAACTAAACTATACTTAACTTCAAAGATAAAACAACAACAATAAGAGAAAACTAAATGAAATACTTATAAAAAGAGATGTATTCAAAGATAAAATGACAATAATAAGAGAAAACTAAATGAAATACTTAAAAAATGATATGTATTTTCATCACCTTATCCATTATGTGATCAAGGGTGGATTTTATCTTAAGTGTTAATATGGATGTTCAACTCCTTTCCAAATAATTGGCTAGAATTTTGGTATGTAATTAATTTTGATGGATTTGATTTTCTTGAATTCACTTTATAATTTGATAGCACTTTGTTAGATTGAAAGTGGATGATTGAAATCAATGTATTGCACATCACTTTATAGGTGTATGGGAGGTTAGTTGAATAGTTAAGGATTATTTAAATTTTTTGAATTATTAAAATAATCAATGGAGAAGAATTAGTGCTCATCCATGAGGATGATTACTAATTCCATGGGTTGAAAATAAAGGGAATTGGTTGAGTGAGTCAGTAATAAAAAGTTAGGTTAGTTGGTTGACTCAGAGGCTTTGAAGTTGAAATTTTTTAAAGGACTCACAAGGTAGTTGAGGAAGTTAAGGGAGTAGTTGTATGAGTCAACATATGGTTGAGAAAAACATGGAGGATGTCTAGGTGAGGTGAAAATTTTGTATTTTTAATTAGTTTTGGATGAAAATAAGTGCGCATGATTATAATTAATTAATTAAGAATTAATCAATTAATTTAAATTTTATAGGGAAGTGATGTTAATTTTAATTTAAATTGGGTATGGTGATGAGTTAGTGTGTTAAAGTTAATTTTGACACTAAATTATGACATTTAGTGTCTACATTTGTCCCTTTTTGAAATGGTGTTGCAAATTAATAACATTTCAAAGAATAGTAGACAAAGTAAATTATTGATGATCATGGAGAATAAAATTTCCCAAGGTGATTGAAAATGAACATGATGATGCCCCCTTAAGTGTTCATGTGGGAAAGTGGATGAACACTAAAAATTATTTAAGGGAAAATGATGAAGTGGTTATATATGATACCATTAATAAACTAAATTACTAAAATTTATAAAGGACTTGAATGATTGAAAATATGTGTAAAATGATTTTCCCCTAGCAAATAAATACTAAAGAGTGAGTTGGAAAAATAATATTTCACATTCATAGACTACATGATTAGATGGTGATCAAGGAATCAAGGTTCAAAATATTAGATGTGGGAATAATATATCCCAATGATGGTAAGTTTTGGGTCATAAAATTAAAAATATATATTATTTGATGTGTTGACAAAGTTTTACAAGATTGATAATTACTAGCATTAATAAAGTTGTTTAGCACTTTGATTAAATGATTGTAAAAAATATAGATGAAATGACTTGGATCAATTATGGTAGCTAAATTTACCATAGATACCTCATGTAATTGAGCATTGCCTACATTGTCTAGATGGACCTCAGGCTGATGTAGTTCTTCCAATGTGGGAAGAGATTTAAAGTGATGATGTAATGTAAGATAGACCCATGGATGTTATTAACCCACTTAATCTAATCATTTCACATTGTGATTGGTTATGATCATGGATTTATTTTCCCCAACTAATGACATATGCAAGGATTGAATTGAGAATGATATATCTCAAGATATGCTACATGCTTTGATGTGCCCTAGACAATGATATATGCAAGGCACATAATATGAGAGTGATATATCCTATTGTAAAATTGTGAGCTTGGATTAGTTGACTAAATGATTGTTTTATTTGATTAAAAAATATATATGTTGTTATTTTATCAATCCCAATCGATAGGTGTGGGATATTGAACAAAAATATTAGGAAATGTTAGGATAAAATAAAACATAGATTTATCCTCAAATCACATACAAGAGAAACTATGAAATGAATTAATCAAACATATAAAAAATAATCATAAACATGCACAAAATAGGAGACACCATATTTAACATGGTTCATCCAAGATGGGATACATCCACCAAACTTGTCCAATATATTATTTTCAAAAATACAAGGGAGAAACAAATCCTGCAACAAACTTTGTTACACCTATCTACCTCTTTTTACCTCCTTTGTATGTGCAATATGTTTCATCTTTCATTTTAGACATGAAATAATATGTTTTATGGAAAAAAACACCTAAACATAACCTATAACATCAGATCTAGAAACCTTTAATCAATGTCCCCCCTTGTAACCCCTACACCATCATAGATACAAAGAATGGGATTCAAAATTTGGATAAAATAACATTAGGTTTTTAACTTCTAATCTTAGAATACAATCAAGCTCCACACTTAAAAATCTCCCACTTGGAGATTGATTGCAAAAACTCCACCACTAATACATTAAATATACTATCTAGATGTAGACAAGTTCATTAATTTAATTATCATCCATGAAGACCAATTAGAGTTGAACAAATTTTCAACTTCTCTCTTATAACCATCTTGGTCATCATATCCATAAGATTTTTATTGGTATGCATCTTCTCCAATTTTAGTTCCTCTTCCTCTATCACTGAATCAATGAAATGATACTGTAACTAAATATGTTTTGTTCTAAAGTGAAAAGATGATTTTTTTGGCTAGATGGATTGCACTTTGATTGTCACTATATAGATTACATATGTCTTAACTATGTCCCAATTCTTCCATCAACTTTTGTAACCAAATTATTTCCTTGCTTGCTTCTATAGAAGAAACATACTCATCCTCTATGGTTGAAAGTGCCATAGCCTTATGTAACTATGATACCCAACTAACTATTATACCACTTAATATAAACACATACCCTATAGTGTTTCTTATACCATCCAAGTCACTAGCCATATCTGAGTCAACATATCCCTATAATGCCACATCTGATCCACCATAGCTTAACACTTTATCTATGGTCCCTCTTACGTAATGAAGGAGCCATTTTACATCCTTCCAATGTTCCTTTCTTGGATCACTCCTAAACCTACTCACCACTCCCACTACATTAAACTACCAATTGTTGATGAGTGTGGAATTTTAGACATCAGGTTCTTTTCTTTTTGTTTTTTAGGACATTGTTACTTTATTAATTTAAGTGTGCAACCAAAGGTGTCCCAATTGATTTTGCATCCTTCATATTAAATCTTTATAATTTTTTTTGATGTACTCTCCCTATGATAATTCTATTTTCCTATTATTTCTATCTCTATTTATTCTCATACCAAGGATCTATTTAGTTGTACCTAGATCCTTCATGGAAAAGATATCACTTGATTGTTTCTTGAGTACATTAATATTGTTCATGTTGGAACCAACTACAAGCATATCATCTACACATAAGTAAATTAATGTAGCTACCATTTTCAAAACTTTTAAAATATACACAATGGTCTGAATGCCATCTACAATAACCTTGTTCTATCATAAAATTATCAAATTTTAAATACCATTATCTTAGAGCTTGTTTAAAGCCATACAAACTCTTCTTCAACCTAAAAACCATTTTATCCTTACCTTTGACTTCATATCCCTATGGTTTTTCCATATATATTTCCTCCTCCAATTCAACATGAAGGAATGCAATCTTCACATTTAACTATTCAAGGTGAAAATCTTTTACTCCTACCAAACTTAAAACAACTCTTATATAAGTCATTTTAACTATTGGAGAAAATATTTCATCAAAGTCTATACCTTTTATTTTTTGCAAAACCTTTAACCACCATTCTAGCCTTGAATTTATTTTTACCTTAATTCTCCTCTTTTATCTTGTGTACCCACGTATTCTACAATGCCTTCTTTCCTTTGGGAAGATCCACCAAATCCCATGTCTGGTTTTCCATTAGAGCATCATACTCCTCATCTATAGCTTTCTCCTACTTATCATTGGCATTAATTTGCACTACTTCTTCATAGATTTCTAGCTCACCACCATCAATAAGTAATAACTAATATAAAGAAGGAGACAAATGATCAGGTGGTCTACTTACTCTTACAGATCTTCTAATAGGGGTTTGAGGTACTTGTTCCTATTGCACATTTTGATCAAGAACCTCTAGGACATGTTTTTCTATAATGTCTTCTAATACTGTATATTCCCTTTTTGATTATTCTTGCTTCTTTTCCTGTAGCTGATCCCTATATATGAACTTTTCATAGAACATGATATCTATACTCCTAATTATTTTCTTATCTTCTAGATTCCATAATCAAAATCCATAGTCACTAGTTCCATAACCAATAAATGTGCATTTTTGAGACTTAGCTTCTAACTTATTCCTATGATCTTTGTCAATATAATAAAATTCCTCACAACTAAAAACTATTAGAAAATAATAATCCAACTTCTTTGCAATCCATGCCTCTTCAAGTATTCCACCATCCAAAGGACTCAAAGGTCATCTATTTATCAAATAGATTGTTGTAGTTATAGTATGTACCCAAAACTATAAAGGCAAACCTGCATATAATTTCATACATCTGACATCATCCATAATAGTCATGTTCATTATTTTTGATACACCATTGTGTTGTGGTGTTCTCGAAACTATTTTTTGACTATGAATTTCACTTTTTGAATAGTAATTGTTAAAAGTGTTACTACAATACTCACCTCCATTATTTGATCTAAGACATTTTAGTTTTAAATTTATTTCATTTTTAACTAAAGCTTTCCATTTATTGAATGTATCAAAAAAATCATAATTCTTTTTTTATATATTATACCCAAACCTTCTTAGTTACATCATCAATAAATATAATGTAATAATTTAAACCACTAAGTGAAGATACCTGAGCTGGTCCCCATACATCTATATGCACAAGCTCCAACTTTTACTCCTTCTTGGTTGGCCTAACTCTGAGAAACCTCACACATTTTTATTTCACATATACACAATGCTCACAAAATTTTATATCTAATTATTTCAAACCTAGGAGTTTATATTTTTCATATAGGGTCTTCATTCCCTTTTCACTCATGTGGCTAAGTCTATAATGCCACAAAGATACATCTTTACCTGTAGCAGCTACAACACAAGATGAATTAACATTATCTAATGAAAATATAAAGTTCCTAATTTATTACCTTTTGAAACCACCATAGAACCCTTTGTAACCTTCCATGATTTAGCTATAAATATGACCATACAACCCTCACTACCTAGCTACCTTGTAGAGATCAGATTTCTCCTCAAGCTTGGAACATGCCTAACATCATTTAACACCCAAGTATTTTCATTATATAATTTAAATTTAACACTTCCTTTTACAAATATACTATAGAGTTCATCATCACCAAGGTAAACATTCACATAATTACCTTGAATTGTAATCTATAAAATAATGTCCATGAGGGCTCACATGAAAAGAATCACTTGAATCTAAAACTCAAGATTCAATAATATTATCTAAATAAAGTGTAAGAACATCTTGTAGTACATCACCTACTAAATTTGCTTCTTTATTACCTTTCTATTGGTCCTTACCTAATTTATCCTTTGGAAAATAACACTTTTTCTTTATGTGTCCTGACTTGCCACAGATCCAATATTTCATCTTGCCTCTTAATTTAGATCTTGTACCCCTTTTTGATTTTCTATGGTTTCCTCTTCCTCTATTCTTATACCTTATATTCTTCAATATTAATACATTTCCATATATGGATGTTTCACCTATTCTTTTCCTTCACATTTCCTTGCTTAAGATAACACCCACCACATCTTCAGACTTTAGTTTAGTATTATTAGAAACAAAGTTGCTTATTGCCATTAGCAAGATATTCCAGATTTTAGGAAAGGAACAAAGAATAATAAGAGCCCTAAATTCATCATCAAATTTAATATTTATGTAATATAACTGACTATTAATTGTGTTAAACTCATTTAAATGATCTGGTACTAAACCATTTTCAGACATTTTCATATTAAATAACTTTTTCATCAAAAATATTTTATTTTAGGTAGAGGGTTTTTCATATAACTTGCCTACTGCACTCATAAGACCTTTTTTTGTATTTTATTATGATATTTTGAATGATATATAAGATTCAAGGCACAACCATATGGTTTTAAGGGCTTTTCAATCCAATAGTTCCCAAACTTCATTTGACATTATCGATGGCTTCCTGCCTTGCCCTCCCAACAGTAAATATAATTCCTTTTCATAAAGGTAATCCTCTATCTACATATTCAAAAATTCAAAGTTCTATCCATTTAAATTCTCTAAATCAGATTTATTTTCATCTCCCACAGCTCCCACTTGATGTCAAACCCTTTTCTTCCTATAATTTAAAATTATGCAAACAAAACCTTTGATTTGATACCACTTGTTAGGATAAAATAAAACATAGATTTATCCCCAAATCACATAAAAAATAAAGTATGAAATGAATCAATCAAACATATAGAAAATAATCATAAACATACACAAAATAGGATACACCATATTTAATGTGGTTCACCCAAGATGGGCTACATCCACCAAACTTGTCTAGTATATTATTTTCAACAATATAAGAGTGAAAGAAATTCTACAACAAACCCTGCTACACCTCTCTACCTCTTTTTGCCTCCTCTCTGTGTGAAATATATTTCATATTTCATCTCAACCATGTAACAATATATTTTAGGGTGAAAAACACCTAAACATAACCTCTACCATCAGATCTAGAAACCTTTAATCAATTGCCTAGATTGAATACAAAATTATAATTTTACAAGGCAATTTTAATAAAATTTTAGCTTCAAGGGCACTACCCCTAAACCGTTATCGAGGGTTCATCCCCCCCTAAACCTGTAAGAGGGGTTACCCCCTTGCAATCCCCCCATACCATCATGGACACAAAGAATGGGATCTAAAACCTGACTAAAATAACATCAGATTTTTAACCTTTGATCCTGGAAGACAATCGGGCTCCACACCTAATAAGAAATAATTGGGTGTGATTGATATGCAAGCATAAAAAATTAATTGATGACATGGATTAATTATGATTGATCACATGATTGGATAACATGGATTTGAATCGTTGATAGAAGATAGGGGGATTATGGGATGTATGGTTCAATAAAATTGGTTTCATGTAATTAAATGCTTATAAAAGGAGAGGAAAATGAATTTTCCATTATTAGAATGGAAAATTTGGCATTTATTGTGGTGAATATGTTGAATATAATGAATAATACATTTAAAAATTGAAATTGTCAATAAGCGAGGTGAATTTATTCATGCATGTGTAAAATTTATCTCAAAAAATCAATTGTAGAAGTGATGAGGATTGATAAATTTATATGATTTTTTATGGGATTGTGAATGTTAATGAGTGTATTTTAATATGGATAATGAACATGGAATGATTAATATAGTGTCCATTATAAATGTGTAGGAGAGACAACATGGAATAAAACCTCTAAGTGCTCTATGGGTCAGTCTTCTCAACATGTCATAGGTCTTCCAAGGAGTAAACCAAAATGGGTTTATTTGAGCTAATGCATAGATGCTTCATCTAAGGATTTGAGATGGTTTGATAATTGTTTTTGTTTATTTACTTTTCTTAGGGTTCCAAAAATATTTTTAACATTAATAAATGATAAGAGTTGAGAATCTTTATTTGATATAACATATAACAATATGAACTAATGGCATGTAAAAACCATAATGTCTATTGTGTTATACATGTAAGGATTGATATAGTCATAAGTGCAAGACTTAGTGCATCATGATTGGGAAGATCATAATAACACCATTTTTAATACATAGTGATATAGGCACATAAAGTAATAATGATAACAAGATAAAAAGAAATGTTTGAAATAATGAAAACCATGTAAGTAAAACAAAAAAAAGAAGTAAGTAAACACTGTGGAAGTAAATAAACACCCAATATGTATAAGAAATTGAATTAATATACAAACAAGTAAGTAAATGACTATATAAATAAGGAATCAAATGTATTTTGGATGACTTTGGCTAGATTAGAAACCTTTGGCATTTGATATCCTTGATAATTTCGACCATATAATGTGTAATCCTTGTAAAGAATGACTAGGTTACCTAACTAAGGATAAGGATTTATTGATAGCTTTTTTATTTTATTTTTATTTTTGGGGATTTCTTAATGTTTTAATATTTTTTAGGATTTATAGATGTATATATGTTTTAACATTTTAGGAATTAGTGAATGTAAATCCTATGTTGTTAAAGAGACAAGTATAGTAAATTAGGTTAAAAAGATGCAATAAACACAACCACTAATTTGTTATAGAATTGATTAAATTTGACCTTTCTAAAAATAACAATAAATAATGTAAATGAGAGCTTATCTAGAAAATGATTGAGATAAATGATTTGGAGGTTAAAAATTGATGTAGGTCCTAGTATAAGTGTCATAAACAAGATCCAAGTGTCAAAACCCCCCTTAAATAGTACTGACTTAATTAGATAGTAACACCATATGGCACTAGTGTCCTTATTTTGGTGCTAGTGTCCTCGATGTAGGAGTATTCTGAGCTTATGGGTGCACCTGAGTCTAGGTCTGTAAGGCATGTTCCTATGTGCACAAGTTATGAAACCCTATAGATGTCCTATTTTTATTAATATTATGAGTAAAACCTAATATTCTATGTTGCTAGGGAATCCATTGATAAAAGCAAAAAATTGTGTCTGGTAGTGGGGTAAGTTGGGCATCCTCAACACCCCATTGTGATGAGAGTCACCTACATACCAATACACCAAAGAGGGATCAAGCCTGATATAATTATACATACCTAAGTGCTAGTCCAAGTGAAATTAAAACTAGTATGATGGTTGATCTGAGTGATTTGAATGTGTTTGAGACTAGAAATCTGAGTAATATGAGCTTAAGAATGGTGTAGATGGTAGATGCAAAGATAGGTTAGAATAGGGATTAATAACCTTAATTGTGCATAATTATTTTTGAGTTTGTATAGGTAATTTGAATTTTATTTCCATATAGTGGATAAAGGACTAAAATTCATGTATTTATACTATTTTTATGTTTGTGAAGGTGATAAAAGAGATCTAGACTAACCCTAGGAGGCCTAAGATTTGAAAGGCATCTATTTATGGAAAAAAAGAGAGAAAATATAGTAACACCAATATTAGGGCACTAACATCATGTGGCATTACTGTGGCTATTATGGCCCTAATGTCTAGGTGGTAGAACCTAAAGCATAAATGACCAATATATAATAATGAGGGTCTAAGACTACTTTAGGGATGACTAGGGATTCTTGTGGCCTACGTGAAGGCTAGATAAGTGTGAAAATAGACTCTAGGATAGGTCTAGGGCTAAGTTAGGGATATGTGGTCTCAAGTAACACTTTTAAAACTCAAGTATCATTTTTAGGTGATTACATTTCTCCCCATTTATTTTATAAATGTTTAAAAATGAAATGACTAGGCAAAAGGAAAAAGAAGTGTAACTAGACTTACCTAAGAGGTGAAGCCTATGAATCTATATATGAGTATGTGAATCATGCTCCATTACGTGTCATTAAAGTGAAATGTGCATATATTAGTCCCTACTTAAGAGATATCAAAATCAAAGACAAAACTGAGTAAAGAAGTAAAATTGAGTAAAGGGATAAGAGAGGAAAAGAATAGATACACCTCACTAGGTACATGAACCAATGCATAAACCTAGTGAAAACCTATGTGTGTGTATATAGTGATCAATTAGTGAATAAATTGGACTAAGCTAATGGCTTGCTCAATTACCATGTGTGGGTGGCTCAATAATTCAATCTAGTTTTGAATCCATCATTACCTACCCCTACTTGGTGGATCATGACCTATGAATAGCTTGGATTGGACTAATGGTGTATCCAACCCTCTCTTATAAGTATATTAAGAACTAAAGTGGACTATGATTCCATAATTTCCTAATCATGTGTAGTAAATACATTTGAAATTAAAACTATGTGTTGTAACTAGAAATGTCTATATAGATATATCTAACTAGAGATGTCAACTCTATGACCACTCAAGTATATGAGGCACCTTTGGGTCCCTTAAGAATGTTAACCACTATAGATGGAGTAAGGCATGAAACTGGTGTGAAACCTAGAATATAATGTCTAATGTATACAACATAGAGATTGACATGGAATTTGTTATTCCATCTAATTAATTGGTGTGTAAGTGAGCATTGGAAATAATGTGTCATGTACATGCCCCCAATTATGATATCTTAGCATATGGATTCTTGACTAAGTTATAATAATCTATATCTAACTATTTGAAATGACAATGGGAATGTTCATGCCATGCATGATTCCCCCAATCCAAGCAAACTAGTATGAATCTAAGCCAAATTGAGCCAAAACTAGTAAATTTGTAACTAAATCTATGCAAACCTATATTATACCTAGTATAATTTTCTAGCCAATGTATATTTTTTTGAAATTAGGTATATTAGATAGTAGCACCATATCTTGAATAATAACACCATGTGGCACTAGTGTCCTAATTTGGGTGCTAATGTTTGACTATGATTTATATGCATCTATAATTAATCTTTTTATCACTATTGACCACTATGTTTACTTGAGTCTGATTTTATATCCTAATCATGTGTGTTATAAAATGTATTATGAGTGTATTATGGTATCCTGATCTTTGTGACAAACCCTTGTGAATGCCCCCTATTTTAAGGAGAGTTGTTAAACCTATGTAAAAACTATCCTCAAAATAAAAATCTCTATAATATGGGTGTTAGTTAGAGCATATATGATATCTACATAATAATTAAATATAATGTGCATATATAACATCATAATGTAAGATAATCTAAGCATAAGTTTGTAATGTGTGATGTATGTTATGTCTAACATTCACAAGGATGTCAAGATATATATAACAATGTATGTACAAATAAATCTATGTAAAAATTGAGTATCTACCTAGGGGGATGGGGCATGATGTCCATCATGGCACCCAAGTAGGAAGGGGAGATATATGAGGTCCTTCGTGGCATATAAAATTATAGTGTGTAACAAGAAAGAGACAAGTGCCATGGTGATGATGCATAAAATAAAACATATATACAACACATATGAGGCATGCAAAGTAGGCCAAATGGCTAAAATATAAGGGACATGGACACATGTCACTAAATCTAAGAAAGTAAGACATACAAGGACATGTTCAAATGTCTCTATATGCAAGCAATAATCAAGTTGGCTTAGATCCACATAGAAGGAAATGTTAAAATGTTTGCATACACAATCAAGAAGGCACACACAAGGACATGGGAACATGTCCAAATCATACCTACTATGAAAAAAAGTGGCATAGAGCTAAAAATCAATGGCATATTCAAATTCACTCAAATAGAAGAAGCATAGATATATAATCAAGTCTAAACTAGGAAATCTAGAAATGAAATTATGTATGAACATGTAATACAAATTTTGTAAGAGTCAAGATGAGCATATGTTGAGTCTAAAATAGTAGTAGTAGGAAAAAAAATTGAGTAAGTGTAACATGATCAATATCAAGATATAACAATGCTAAAACTATGATATAGAGTATAGAAATATATAACATGGTAATTGAAATTGTGTATAAAGTGCCTTAAAAGGGTGAATGTGTCAAATGAAGATCTTGTGTATCTATGTATATGCCCTCAATGGGTAGATAATATAAAATATAGATTAATGTATTGGATGTGAGTCTTGTAACAATCTACAAGCACTTGATAAGAACAAGTGAAGCATATATGTATGATAAAACTAACTATACTAAGATAGATAACATATGTAGTGTCTAGAAAATCTAAGAGATGTAAATATGGCAATGCATACAATCTATGACTTTGTGTTTTATGATTAAATATTTGAATGTTTTTGTGATTTTTAAACATTATATTATTTTTATTTTTTAGATATAAACTATGTAAGGAGTAAGAGAGAAGGAAAGTATGTACAAGAAGGGAGTAATAATACTAATCAATGAGTCTCATGAGAGACTCACTATCATTGTGGGCTATGTCAAATAAAGAAAAAATGATCATGCATATTGTATTAAAAGGTAATTATAATCCCAAAATGTGTTGTACTAATTGATCTATATCTGGCACTATTTTTGAAGTGGTGCTAGGAATGTGTGAAATTGATTATGGTGTCTTGTAAACTATATGGGTCTTAAGGATGCATTTGGTATAATATGTTTTAGTTGGTATAGGTGCCTTATGTTGAGAACCATAATACCTCAATAATAATGATCTTAGAATAAAGTGATTAGATGGAGGCCCTCTAAAATCTAGATATCACTGATGTAGGGGTCTCTCTAATAATGGTCTCCATGGGACAATATGTGTACATGGGAACACTATAGGAGTAGACCTTTCTTACACTAGTGGTTCTACTAAAATCTATGTTGAAATAATAGGAACTATGGTAAGAATTATAATTGGTAACTAAGCTATAATTAGTAACTATGGTGTAACTACCTGTGAGACATGTATAGGATACTCATATGAAATACCCTCAATTATGATCACTTGATTTTATGTATATATTTGAGGCATTTATGTATAGGGGATGGGATGGCTCATAATTGTTGTATATATGACCTAACCAATAACATGTCAAATATACCTACAATAGGTACTACTAAGAATCTAATGGCCACATGTACTAGTCCAACCTATAGTGGAAGTATAATGCCCTTGATGGAACTCTGAACATGGCTATTAAAGCCATGAATAACTATGTATATACGAGATATATCATGCTCTAAATACCCCAAATGCTATAGGATTTTGATAGTGAACATGTTAATGCTTAACCCATTATCAACCATAATACTTTAAATAGGATGATGATCTATGTAGGCTTATATAAAGAGTGCATATAAATTAGAATCATCATCAACAACCTTCTACTCTAAGAAATTGATGAGTGGTATATCTAGAATTATAGTATGGTACACTTAAATGATATTGTGTATTGGGTGTACATCCTCTATAGTAGTATGATATGAGGCTAGTGGTGGATGTGCTTGATATGTGTAATGAACACCTAAATTTCCCTTGCCTCATTTATTGTATGTTTTGGAAATAGATTGAGAATATTTTCAATACCTTAGCTTCTATTTGTTTAACTTTGGGTGCCTTTGTGGGTATGACCACATCAATAATGTTAGACTTTATCAAATTCTATATCTTATGTTTCAAGTTGATGATTCAACTTTTTATATGGATTGGTGCCCTATGATATTCATATAATGAATTGGAATCATATTTCTTTGGAAGGGGTAACTTTTTATCAACCTCTTTGATGGGAGGGAGAGATATGACATTGCATTCCAATAGATGCTATAAAATATGTGATGGTGATCATGGAAAGTTGGTGCAAACTCTCCATGGAGGAGATGATAAAAATAAATGAGGAGATGGATCTGAAGCTATGTTAATTATGGCCTTTGGATCACTTTTTTTCCATGGCCCTTACCTTATACTATAACTCTTATTAGTTTATTCTAATCCACTTGTATATTTCATTTTGACCATAGAGAGAAGCTTTACTTCTCTTTATTTCACTATGTGACATAAATATATGAGAGTCGAACACTTATTTAACAATATAACTTCATGTAATATTGGTAATAGTCTCTTTTTGGATATGTCTTAGAGCTTTCTATCTACCATGGGCCTAGTCAACTTAGCAAATATAGTCTTATATCACAAGACATATTCTACAATAAGATTATTTGATTTTTGTTTTAGTTATGGTAATTGAGAATATCATATCTTATCATTGATGTTTATTAAGAAGTGTGCTAAAATAATATATACCAATGTATTTAATATAGTGATAGACTAATTCAATATATCACATAACCACTATAAGGCATAATTATTTAAACTACATCAAAACAACTTAGTGAGGAGCCAATCATTAGACACGTAGTCTAAACATGCTATGTGTAAAACATAGAGATGGTGATTTGAGTAACCCTTACCATCATAAAATGTAATCTTAGGAGCCAAAAATCTAGATGGAACAAGAGTTGCCACTATGTGATGTGCTAAAGGTGTATGTAAAAGAACATGAGAATGTAAGGTAAGTGATGGCCTAGTTGCTCCCTGCTCAAGATGTAACACCTTAGCCTAAAGATTAAACCTATTACATAATGGATTGTACATTTGGAGAGGAGTAACTAGCTATAAGAGGTGTAGCTATCACTAAAGGTTGTTGAGTTTAAATTGGTTATTGTTCTAGTTAAGTTGGCCCTAATGTAGGTGTAACAATGTTGTTATCTAGGGGGGTATAAGATTAACCATTATTTAATTTTTTAAGTTCTTTATGGATAATATTGATAAGGTCATATTTCATATTTGAATGTTTAGAAACAAAATCTTGTAATTATCTCTCATTGGTTTCATCAAACTAGTTATTGAATTCTACCATTATAGTTTGGGGAGCAGAAAAATAAATTATTGTATATTTTGAACCTTTAAAGAAATTCAATATATGAAGATATTAAAATAAGTAAATACTAACACAAATTTGATATTTTATAACTAATATCTGAGAATAGAAACAAAAATAAACAAACCCTAAGTGCATCTAGGGTTAAGGTTTGAATAGTATGTGAAGAAAGTCAAGTTCACCAAATGTTTTAACCTTTTAAGACTTAGCGAATGTAAATCCTATGTTTTTAAATAAGTGAGTATATTAAATTAGGGTAGAGATATGCAATAATACAACCACTAATTTGTTATTTTTAAAAATAACAATAACTAATGTAAGTGATAGCTTATCTAGAAAATGATTGATATGGGTGATATAGAGGCTAAAAGTTGAGGTAGAGGTTAATCTAAGTGTTTTAAATAGGATACATGTATTAAAACTTCTCTTGAATAGTATTTCCCTAATTAGATAGTAGCACCATGTGGTACTAGTGTCTTTATTTAGTGGTAGTATCCTCTATGCAAGATTATTTCAAGCTTTTAGGTGCACTTGTGTTTGGGTCTATAAGGCCTGTTCCTACATGTATGAGTTTTGAAACCCTAAAAATGGCCTATTTTAGCAAATTTTATGATCAAAACCTAATCTTCCATGTTGCTAGGACATCTATTTGATATGAACAATAAAGTTGTTTGTTAGTGGGGTAGATTGGACATCCTCAACATCCCATTATGATGAGAGTTACCTACATACCAATGCACCAAAGAAGGATCAAGCCCAATGTAGTTCTCCCCACCTAAGTTTTGGTACAAGTGAAAGTGAAGTAGTATGATGGTTGACTTGAGTGCTTTGAATGTGATTGTGACTAGAAATTTGAGTAATTTAAGCTTAGGAATGTTGTAGATGGTAGTACATAGAATTAGGGTATAATAAGGATTTATAACCTTAATTTTGCCCAAATTGTTTAGAGTTTTCATATGTAATTTGCATATTATTTCTATCTAGTGGATAAAAGTCTAACATTAATGTATTTATACTATTAAGATGATTATGTGGATGATAAAAGAGGTATAGGCCAACCCTATGAGGTCTAATATTTGAAAATATATTCATTTATGGAAAAAAGAGGGAAAGGAAAATAGTTCCAATATTGGGACACTAGCACCTTGTGGTGCTACTATCCCTATTATGTTCATAGTGTCTAAGTGGAAGAAACTAAGGCATGAAGGGATAGGATGCAAGAATGAGGTTCTAGGATTACTTTAGGGATAACTAGGGATGCATGAGGCCCACATAAAGACTGGAAAAGTGTGAAAATAGGTCCTTAGATAGGTCTAAGGCTAAGCTAGGATAGATGGTCTCAAGTATCACTCTTAGCACTCAAGTGTCATTTTTTAGGTTATTATAATATACAAAGAATAATGCAAAGGGAAAACCTATTCTAGCACTAAGGAAGAGAGTGGTAGTGGATGGAAGAGATACATTATGGATAGAGTATGAATGAATAGAAATGGATGGGAATTAAGAAGATAATTCTAAGGAACACATGACATAAGAACCAATTGTCTATTCTTTAGAGTATCATTGTAAAGATACACCAAGATGTTTCTAAGAACATGTCTCAAGATGTTTCCACTTTCTTATAGAGGCCAACCTTATGAAGAACGATGGTGTTATGATGGAAAATATTAGACTTATAAGGATGGGTTTTGATGGGTTTGGGATTAAATTTATAAGGATGGGTTTGTATAGGTAAGAGTATTTAAGAATGGTTTAAGATGGTTATGAATGAGTGTAACATGGATTTGGATAGTCATCAAGGCAAATTTTAGTGGTGAATATTTGTTGATTCATAAATATTTTGTGTTTTGAAATTTGATTATTATTTTGAAGGGCCAGTACATAGATTTGGGTTGCCTAATAAATTAGAATGTAAGTTATTTTATGGGTCAAATCACCAAATATTTATAATAATTTTATGGTTAACCATCCAATTCTCATTCTTTTTCATTAATCAATTATCTCACACAAAAAACACATACAACTATAACATATTAGCAAATGTATAGTTTTAGTAATTTCAATATACCACTAAAAAGTTGAATTATTCTTTTCATTGACTGGTTTCATCCTTCCTACCACTGATCTATTACATCATTCCAACCACTGACTAATTTCATCCTTCCTACAATTGACTGGTTGTATTTTTCCTAACATTGGTTGGTTGCATCCTTCCTACCACTGATTGGTTGCATTCTTTTTTATAAGAACCAATGGAATCCCTAAAATAACCATCCAATTTCATCATGTTGAAACTAATGCTATTGAGCATCTGATATTCAAATCAACACTAGTAACCATTCAAATGCACTACTTATGATCATTTGATCAACTATTAAATATCATTTGGTGGTAATGTTAAAAAGATAGGCTAATTATTAGTAAAATAGAGGATATTATATTATTTTATAAATCCAAAAGAAGATCCATGCAAATGACATGAAATCAAAATATATGTATGTATTAACAAAATGTTTTTAAAAATTTGTAGTAAATTTAATTTTAACTGGAAAGAATAATATCAAAACCCTTTTACATATAGAAATCCCCATTGATAATGATTGTATTTCACAAGAAATAATTACTAACAATAAAATGTCAAAAAATAAATATTTTATTGATGATGACATGCCACCACTCAAAGATTATCCTCTGGCTCTAGATGATAATGATAATGAAATTCAACTAATATAAGAGATTTCTAGTTCTCATCAAACACCAACTATAATTGAAAATTCTACTAAAAAATATCTGTGAAGGAATAGAAATAGATAGACAATTAGAATGTCTTTTTAAGCTGATTGGCTAGAAAAATATCCTTCATTAAACCTATAGATTCAAAAAATGGTAATAATACTCCAACAGAATGCAAATGTATAATATGTAGTTGAAAACTAGGAAATAAACATAGAATTCCACTTAAGTTGGACATAATTGATAAGTATTATGGAAAAATATATGTGTAAGTGAAGCACATAGATGGATAGATAACAAGAAAACATATATGGAAATTTGTAGAAGAATGCATACATGTAAGATATGCACACAAGTATGAAAATAATTAAAAGCATCAAAAACATTTTATTGAGAAAAGGGGAATAACCATAGCTTAATTTTGAAAAGTTATGCAGTCTAATCTAAAGACCAAAGATACATAGTTCTCTACTATATACCACATTTTGAAAAAATGGCAGACCTATTTCTAGTTTTTTAGATTATAATATTTTGTCTCAACATAATGGGTTTCTTTATATTCCATGATCACATTGGTTAGATAACAGTGCATGGGAAATGGAAAAATGTCTATCAATGGTTGAGGAAGAGGATTTGAAAGAAAATGTTAAAAATTCACTAGTTATCTCAGTATCCATTGATTAGGTCACATCATTTGACAACACATTATGGGTTTGCATGAATTTTCATAATTTTGAGAACTATTTAAGGTAACAACATCTATTAACTATTCATAAAATTGTAATGCTAAAAAACTTCAAAAATGAGTTGTATCTAATTTGAGAGCTAAAGCTGGGATGGATGAATATGAAATAGCTAATAAGTTTGTGTGTGTTGGGGTTAATGGTACATCAATAATGTAGGGGCATATAAATTGTCTTTGTGTTTGACTTCAAAATACAGTTACCCCATAGATGATTCTATTTCATTACATGGATCATAGGATTAATCTTGCATACAAAATTGTTAGTACATTTTGTAATGTTGTAAAAGAGGAAGAGCTCAATAATGACTTGCATGCTTATATGTCAAGTAGCCCAAAAATATTTTTGGAGTTCCAAAACTTTTTAATTAGAGTGATTGATGGTAAACAATTATTGAAATATGTTGATACAAGATGGATTTCCATGTATGAACCTGCATGCAATTTTTTTGAAGAATATCCATTATTAGTAAGTTTTATGTATAAATACCATAGGGAAGTTTTCAAGGCAAAAGATTTTTTGTACCATTTAAAAGATTTGGAAATATTAATAAGATTATGCAATTTTCTTCCAATTTTGAAGGACATAATTTTTTTAATGAAACATGCTTAGAAGATATCAATATATGTAGTTGACTTTATATGGTTGAGAAAATGAGTATGTCAATCTATAGATATATTATACACATCGAATGAAAAAATTGAGGGACTTGTTTTTAGGATTTGGAAAATTTTGTCAAATTTTAATAATCTTGGAAGCTATTTTAAATTCAATATCAAAGATCATCTTTGTGTCATTTTTAATGGCAAGGAGATACCAATGCACACTTTCTATAGAATACCTAATTTTATGGGATCTTAAAATAAAGAAGTGCTTGTAACATATCTTCTATATGATACTATTATACTAAAATGTATATGAAATTGAGTAAAATTTTGTAAACCTTATATACTAAGATCAGAGATGATTGTCAAAGAGATTATATATTGAAGGCCATGAGAGCTTTGAATCCCATTTTTTGGAATAATGATAACGATCAACAACCGATTAACATTTTGTTTCACAAATACATGTGTTCTCTTATTAAGAATTTTAATAAATCTATATAATTCAATGGAGTTTAAGTTAAAGGTATTTTTTGAAAGGATTTATCGATGTCTTAGTCAACACATTTAAAAATTACAATTATTAATAAATATCAATATTTAATTGGACCAAAAGAAAATGGTGTAATTAAATGGCTATGGAATTTTTTTTATCCTAGTAGCATCCTACAAGAAAATATTAGTCAATATTTATGATTATATGATCTTTTTCAAACAATAATTTTTGTCTTAGTGGAATATGAAAGAGTATTTAGTACATTATCTTTCATTAAGTCAAAACTTTGAAACAAATTGGATAAAAATCTAGAGACCTACTTGAGATTGTATGTTTCACATTATCATGTGGACATGTTTACTTATGAAAGATCTATAGAAACATGGAGTTATATTAATTAAATAAGAGACTTAAGTAATACAATGACCAATAAAGAGTATGTAAATATTGATATTGAATATTGCATTAACACAATAGATGTAAATATCACTTATGATGAGTAAGTTTGTCAAGGATTATTTCAGCTACCCAAGTTTTAGTTTGATATTTATTTTAATTTTCATTTTATAAAATATAATTTCATATCCTTTTTTCTATTTTAGAAAATTTGAAATATTGAATTCATAAAAATTATTGATATAATTTTAATTTTCTTAACAGATGTTTTATAGACCTTAATCCATTATCCATGAAACTTTACCTTCATGTAATTGGGTCTTCAAATGGGTCAAATTTTATTTGTATTTTTTAAGATGGTATTATTAAATATAATTTTTTATTACTTTGTAAAAAACATAAATTTTATATTTTAACACAATATTAATATTTTGTACCTTAAATTATAGCTTTAAATGATGAATATTGGTACCAAAACAAAAGATAATAAACATAAAATAAAATAGAACAAGAAGAAAATAATGCATAGAGCATGGTATGGGTTTGATTACACATAACAAGTTTATAACTCAAACTTACATATCTCAAAAATTACTTAGACAAATTTGATGAAACTTCATAGGTAAGTGTGTTAGGGTGCATGTGATTTGTTGAGATTGGTTTCAAAGTTTGTTGCTAGTTTATTTTTTTCAAATCCCTAGCATATACAAGTGGGAAAACTATTTGTTGAGTTATACCACATTAAGAGGGATAAATAATATTTTAAACTCATAAAGTGTCTCATAATTAATTAAAATAACCATTAAATAAGGTTATATACCTATCAAGAAGAATACCTAATTAAGAATAAAAAAACCTTATTGAACCCCTACATCATTTTAGCAGCATATCAATAATTTTAAATTAATCAAGTGTCTAATAACAACTCAAGAAATATTTTCATGATTTAATTGGATTGAATCATCTTGAAAAAAACAATATCCAAACTAAATTAAACTTAGAACCAAATTTTTTACTCAGGCCATGTCGAAGAGAACAATCAAGTTTCCATTGACTAAAGAAGCAAACCATAATTAATGCTTGGAATCCACATACATAATGATTTCATACAATAAAAAAAATGTTCAATTACCAATAAAAATTTAAATCATAACTAAATTTAAAGATGAAATTCATAACAAAATATTTTCCATTATCTATAAGCATGATTGGTGCTAAATATAATGCTATCAATAGGCAAGAAATGTAGCTAAGACTGAAAAATGACACAAAATTCCACATGATCATAATTTAACAAGATTAAATCACATCAATATAAAATTGATACTCAGTCCAAATCCATACCAAAAAATATTTGCATTCAACTCATCCATGAATATAATCAAAATGAGACCTTGTTGTTTGAACTAAATCAACTCATAATATACAACACTATTTAATATAGTCAAGATGCAACACAAATTTATTAATCATATAATGAATCTGAGATTTTAAATCAACCATAACTCTATAAAACAAGAGTATTTGAAACATAATAATATTTTTTTTGAAACATAATGTTGTCATTTGAAACTATTATTGGAAACATAACATTGTCATTTGAAAGTTTGAGACATACTAAACTGTTGTTTGAAACATCATAAAATATCATTCTTTTTTAACATACCCTTCCTCCAGTTGATCATTTTTGTCATTTGAAATCCATACC